>WTXI01000221.1:0-61533 GCA_022376515.1 Lactifluus volemus
ACGACGTGACTGACAAGATACTCTCAGAGTGTATATGCAACAAATTCGCCGAGCTTTCGTAGTACGTGAACCCAGCCATGTGGTTATGCGCCTCTAACCATTCTCAGTTTCGCCGATCGCGGCTTTTACGAGGACTGGGTAACTAGCCACCCAAATTTTTGTTTCTACTTTGGTGCTGAGTACGGTCACAGTTGGAAATCAACTCCTTGGGGTGAGTCCTCTCGAAAGTGGAACAAGCCCGTGCACAAGTTCCTGCTTCGACACTCACTTCTACGTGTCGACGATCAGCTCGTACCAATTTTCGCGCTCGCGTGCCATATTGGCCACCTTTCTTCTCTCCGCGGCGGCCTACGAACACGTCATAGCCGTAGTCACCAAGAAGATCAGGTGCGCTGCAGTCAAACCTCCCTCTTTTGTATTTGTGAAATGATTAATTTGTTCGAACGTGGAAACAGATTGTATATTTTTGTACTGCAACTCATCCAGGTTCCCATGATCGCTGTCACGTCGTCGCCAGGGATCAAACGTAACAAGTTCTTGGGTAATGCGATGATCTGATTGGCGTTGTATGCGGGGTTCCGTTACTGTACCTAGCTTACGTCATTTACTGATACTTGTCTCGTCGGACTGTTTCTTTCGGGGATCGTAAATATGTATCTTGCAGTGCCGCTTAAGACCTACCGTTATAACGTCTTGAAAAAGCCGCCCTATCTTTATGAAGTGGTCAGAAGCTCGAGTGAACTAGTGATCTGATGATTATCGATCTTCACCCTGGCAGCTTTGCCGCTAGCGCTGAGCGTGAGATGGCGCAGACAAGGTGCCCTTAGAAGGCATAATGCAGACGGCACATGGTTTACCTCAAGGCTCAACAACCCTCAACCTCTCCCACGCGTCTTTCTCTCTCTTACTCTACCCAGATGACCCCAGATCCGTATGCCAAAGTCTCCTATCCCGATGTCTCCCGCTGTTAACTATTACTACAGCTCAGGTTCTCAAATCTCCGACATGAGGCACAGCAACCGCGCTCAGGTCACTTCAACGCAACCAGGCCCGCATGCGCTCCTCCGGGTCACTGGTACGTACTACTTTCGTGGTCATGCTCTGACAGGTACTAAAAATCTTTCCCCTGCCAGTCGTCAGAGCGCGCAACCTTCCGCGACTCAAGACCCTCCTCTGGAGGAAAGGAAAACTTTATGTCGCTGTGACCTACGGTGAGGGGACGATGCGGACACGATCTATGCAGAGAAGGGAGAATGTCGTAGAATGGAACGAGACTCTCAACATTTCGTGAGAAATTGCCATATTTTATTTCTATTTACGGCTGAGTCTCCAGCAGCATCGCACAACCGCACTCCCATATCACAGTATCGTTGTATGCGGAAAGGACCAGACCGAACGACATCCTTATTGGAAGTCAGAGTATAGCCTGTGAACCACCTCGCGGTTCGTCTCATGATTTATTGGAATTTTTACTCATACTTACTCCACATGTAGAACTCGGCATAGTTTTCGGCAATACTGATGGAAATTTCAGACAGATAATGGAGCTGGCCACAGTCTTAACGATCACAGTGTCATCAAACGCAAGTCCCTCTCGGTCAACGACAATCAACACCCCGAATCTCACACCGGGCAACCCTGTCTCTGAAGGAGGCGTTACGCGATCTATTGTCCAATCTGACACCGAAGCCGCGCAATCCACGGCAGTTACCGCTCCTATATCTGACTTTTCCAGGACGGGTGACCTTCTCGTTGATAGCGGCACTCCTGTGGGAAAAGTCCCGGACAGCCAGACGGGGATGTCGCGTCATCCAGATCGCGCTGAGGAAGCTATGGATGTGGTGACAATATGGAAAGGTGCCGTTAATGTCATGAAGCAGGTGATGGACACCGTCAGTCCAATCGTCAAAGAAGTGTGTCCCACACCTTTTTTCTCTACTATTCAACGAGTTAATTGCTGCCCCTCAGCGTGCCAGCTTGGCATGGACGCAGCTCTCCAATATTCCCGAGGTGCGCGCCCTTGCCTTATTGGATGAAATGGAACGCTCACCTTTTTTTTAACTCGTTGGCAGACTTTGGTACACCATTTACAGCGTGACGACAACTTCCGATCACTACTTGAGGCGATACTGAATGCATTTCAATTTGGAAATGAGGATGTTTTAAGGAATATCCAACCGGCATCAACGCAAGAAAACATTCTCAATGAGATGCTGCTGTGCGTCTTCGAATGTGCCAATTCTATCAAATCGTACGCGTTTACCGCCGAATCGTATGCCAAGACGGATGAACAAATCGGTACGTTATCCTGACCTGACCTCTCTCATCGCCTCTTATCAACATGTAATTTTCAGCAAAGCTGGGTTCGAGAAATGTCGAACACCTCCGCGAGACCGTCGACCGACTACGAGAACTAGGAGGAAAATTCCCCACACATGTTGCTGTCACCGCTGGCGCTGCTGTCCCTGAAATGCGAAAGGATGTGAGGACACAGGTAACGGATATGTCGAATCAAGAATCGGAAGCTGGTGCGTCATCCTGATAGTCACAAAGCCATCGATCATCAGTTTGACAAGATTAAAACAGAATTGAGTGCAATAATCGGGAAAAGCCCTGTTTTGGGAGGATGGCGATTCCACGATAGGAAGGGCTGTCATCAAGGAACACGCAAACATTTCTTGGACCACATCGTCAAGTGGGTCCAGAATCCCGAATCCGAACGTGGCCTCGTTCTCCTTGGCCAGGCAGGCACGGGAAAGTCCTCAATTGCGCACGAGATCGCACTTCACTTCGACGGGACGTATCTCGGTTCCTATGTTACTTTTGTGCGGAAAGAGAAACCCAAGGAGTCCAAGGACGAGGCTCATAATTTCTTTACATCGCTTGCCCGCGACCTCTCCGATCGCTATCCTCCGTTCAAGCTCGCCCTCACGAGGGCCATTGCAAGTGATCCGTCTTTTGGCACTACCCGAGATCCTCGTAGACTTTTTAAACAGCTCCTCCTTGAACCACTCGAGAACCTATCACTCGTCGAACCAATTCTCATCATCATCGATGGGTTGGATGAGAGCGGTCTCACAATTGGTGACAACGGACTGCACACGTTTCTTGCCCAACGTGTCATCGACCTTCCGCCAAACGTTCGCGTACTCATCACCTCGAGGTCGGAAGATGACATCAAACATGCATTCGACAATGCGCTGTCCAGCCGTATTCTGTATATGGATGACGCCCAACTGGCTGCCGATACGGAACAAGATATTAGCTTGTATATTTGGAGCGAACTCGGCGAGGAAGCGTTCAAAGCCCATGGTAGCAAACTAGTGCAGGCGTCAGAGGGCTCATTTCAGTGGGCGGCCGTTGCATGTGGTTTCATAAACAGCCCTGCCAGTCTTGGCCTTGGCTACAACGAGTGTGTAGAGCGCCTGTTGGGATCCTCTCGAGGTCTCATTGGTTCAGGTCCGCTGGACAACTTGTACGAAGAAGTCCTCCAAGGGTACTTTAATTCAGATGAAGCCCAGGGTCTGTTTCGGTCCATCATGGGACAGCTTTTTGCTGCGATCGAACCCCTCTCCATTGATTCTTTGGTTGCTCTGCGACAGCATGCACCCTTTGTTCACCCCGAAGATTCCAATCTGGTCCGCAGAATTCTCCGGTACCTCGGCTCGCTGCTGAGTAACGTCACTTCACATGATCAAACGGGCCCCGTCCTTCCCCTCCATACCTCATTTCGCGACTTTCTGACGAGCAAGACGAGCAACGTGTTTTATGTCGATCTTGCGGATGCTCACCATCAGTTGACACATTCCTGCCTTGGTTTAATGCTCTATGAACTCAAATTCAACATCTGCAAACTCGAGTCGTCATGTCTCGCCAACAGCGATGTCCCAGACTTAGAATCTCGAATCGCCAAATATATTCCATCTGCTCTATCATATGCTTGTATTTACTGGGGCGATCATTTGTACGGTCTTTTCTTCGATCACGATGTCCTCGAAAAGCTTCAACTGCTGTTCGAAACAAAGTTTCTGTTTTGGCTGGAAGTGCTTAGTGTCAAAAAGAGTGTCGGCCTTGCTTCACGAGCATTGTCATCCCTGTTGGTATGGTTGCTGCGAGAGGTATGTACACCGCATAATTCAATATGACATGTAGTTGACTTGTGCGTGAAATCGCAATAGCGCTCACAAACGGCAGTGAAGATCCTGTTGGGATTCGTGAAGGATGCTTCTTCATTCGTGCGGTATTTCGGAATGGCGATGGCAAGAAGTGCACCACATATCTACGTCTCTGCCCTGCCTTTCGCGCCAGCCTCTTCCCAGATCCTTCATCAATACCTTCCCCATTTTCCTCGGACATTGAGGTTGGAACGCGGGCAGTTGTCGCATTGGCCTGAATTGGAAATGACGATTAAGGCACATGACTACAATGTCAATTGTGTTGCATTCTCGCCGGACGGGGAGCAGATCGCATCGGGCTCGGATGATCGCACGATTCGCGTGTGGGATGCCACAACAGGACAGATTTTAGCTGGCCCGTTTACTGGACACACCGATTCGGTCACATGTGTTGCATTCTCACCAGACGGGGAGCGTCTCGCATCGGCCTCGCATGATCAGTCGATTCGCGTGTGGGATGCCACAACAGGACAGATTGTAGCGGGCCCGTTTACTGGACACACCAATTCTGTCACATGTGTTGCATTCTCACCAGACGGGGAGCAGATCGCATCTGCCTCTTTCGATCACACGATACGGGTGTGGGATGCCACAACAGGACAGATTGTAGCGGGCCCGTTTACTGGACACACCGATTGGGTCACATGTGTTGCATTCTCACCAGACGGGGAGCGGATCGCATCGGGCTCGTATGATCGCACGATTCGTGTGTGGGATGCCACAACAGGACAGATTTTAGCTGGCCCGTTTACTGGACACACCAATTCGGTCACATGTGTTGCATTCTCACCAGACGGGGAGCGGATCGCATCGGGCTCGCATGATCGCACGATTCGCGTGTGGGATGCCACAACAGGACAGATTGTAGCGGGCCCGTTTACTGGACACACCAAAGGGATCACATCTACTGCATTCTCACCAGACGGGGAGCGGATCGCATCGGCCTCATTTGATCGCACGATTCGGGAGTGGGATGCCACAACAGGACAGATTGTAGCGGGCCCGTTTACTGGACACACAGATTGGGTCAGATCTGTTGCGTTCTCACCAGACGGGGAGCGTATTGCATCGGGCTCGCATGATCGCACGATTCGGGTGTGGGATGCGACAACAGGACAGATTGTAGCGGGCCCGTTTACTGGACATCCCAATTTGGTCACATGTGTTGCATTCTCGCCGGACGGGGAGCAGATCGCATCGGGCTCGCATGATCGCACGATTCGCGTGTGGGATGCCACAACAGGACAGATTATAGCGGGCCCATTTACTGGACACACCAATTGGGTCACATGTGTTGCATTCTCACCAGACGGGGAGCGGATCGCATCGAGCTCGCATGATCACACGATTCGCGTGTGGGATGCCACAACAGGACAGATTGTAGCGGGCCCGTTTACTGGACACACCGATTGGGTCACATGTGTTGCATTCTCACCAGACGGGGAGCGGATCGCATCGGGCTCGTATGATCGCACGATTCGGGTGTGGGATGCCACAACAGGACAGATTGTAGCGGGCCCGTTTACTGGACACACCGATTCGGTCACATGTGTTGCATTCTCACCAGACGGGGAGCGGATCGCATCGGCCTCGGATGATCACTCGATTCGGGTGTGGGATGCCACAACAGGACAGATTTTAGCTGGCCCGTTTACTGGACACACCAATTCGGTCAGATCTGTTGCGTTCTCACCAGACGGGGAGCGTATCGCATCGGCCTCGGATGATCACACGATTCGGGTGTGGGATGCGACAACAGGACAGATTGTAGTGGGCCCGTTTACTGGACACACCAATTTTGTCAGATCTGTTGCCTTCTCACCAGATGGGGAGCAGATCACATCGGGCTCGCATGATCGCACGATTCGGGTGTGGGATGCGACAACAGGACAGATTTTAGCTGGCCCGTTTACTGGACACACCAGTTGGGTTAGATCTGTTGCATTCTCACCAGACGGGGAGCGGATCGCATCGGGCTCTTTTGATCACACGATTCGGGTGTGGGATGCCACAACTCATGTGAAGACCGCAACCAGGGCCGAAAATATTAAGAATCAATTTACAGACCAATCCTTGGTCGATAGTGATGGTTGGTTACGTGGTGAAGTAGATGAACTTGTGCTTTGGATTCCCCAGCTACATAGGCCATGCCTTCATAGACCCAGCACTATCTGGATTGCAGGCAAACAGGAGACACGGCTTGATCTCTCAGATTTTGCTTATGGATCAAATTGGGCTACGAGTAGATTATCCCAATTTTTATTTAAGTAATCAATTGTATGCAAGATAGCTATTGTCCTGCTTTAATCAGACCGAACCATGACCATCCTCCCACTCGCGAGAATCTTTTGAGTATGTCAAATAGGACGTGACGCGTGACTGTGACTTCACGCGTCGAACATGTAACCGACGCCAACGACTCCAGATGGCAAGTGAATCGAATCTCCAAGAGGTGCTTCAGGTTCTACAGGATTCAGTTCTACAGACCATGGAAATGACATATGATCGATGCAACTAGGAACGATGGACGCTTTGCTTCAACGTGCCTGTGTGTAGCAAATGCTTTCACTAAGATCCTCCACTCATCGTTTATTACAGAAGCTGTCCGAGCCATAGCAGAGTCCTTTGAAGCCAACACATCTCCAGATACGTTTGACATCTTGTGCACTTTTCTCAAATGCGTCGATGCTGTGCCCGGTGGAGGGTCGGGCGTTGCCTCGAGGATGTAGTGGTTGGGGATGAAGTCGCGTTGTCTATGCTTATCTCAGCGTCGGGTAACTGTACAATGTCCGCTACACTTCCCACGCTGTCATCCTGGCCCCGCTGTCCCCAATCCCCATTCCACCGGTATCTTGATGAACAAACTACTCGATATTATCATGTCTCGCTTGGCCGCGGAGGTGGATGCTTCCGCGCACGACATCGACCACGAAGACCAGCAGACGTGCGCGGCACATAAAGTACCGATGGAGATGTACGCCTTCTTGCTCAACTGGTCGGCCCGCTCGCCGGTGGAGAAGGTCAACCTACCCGACGAGGATGCGTCCGCTGCCGCAGCACCCGCAAAGTCTCGGAAGGGATGGGGCGGAAAGGCAACGCAATCGAGAGTTGTTTCCAAGAACAAGGCAACCGAATGATCATGGAAAGACCAGATCGTGCCTATTCTTACGCTGATCGCCAAGGTTTTGAAGTTGAAGACGCCCAAGATTTGGACTGTGAGCGGGGAGAGGGATATTTTTATCGGGTGCGTCGGTTCCTCATATGGTCGCCGTAACAGCTTCGCTTACTATAGGGCAAAACGTTCCTTCTTCGCGCCTCGGTAGGTGTCTCTCTGCGCCTGCGTACCACGTCACGGAGAATGAGCAGTACATGAAGCTGAGGCCTGAGGTCTCCTTTTAATCTCTCCACAATCTTCGGTCTTGACTTTCCGCTTGTTCATTTTATGGTGCTATTGGACAGGTGTTGTCCTGTGGACTTTCAAGCGGTGCGCATACACTTTAATTGCTACCCTGATAGGCTGGTCGCATATCTAATAGCCAATGGCCCGTGAAATCCGGTTTCTTGACTCTCCATACATTCGTGCGTATTTCGACTGCCTTGATTCGTATTCCGCCTAATTCCCTCCCAATCTGTCAGGCCATGATCATGAAGATGCATTCTTATATGGCAACGAATGGCTCCTTACGCTACGTCTCTCAGAAATCTGCGGCGATCCTGAAACAGTTTTGAGTTGCGACGTCTCGGGTTGGTGGGTGGTGTGTCAGTTGAGAAAGAACGCCATAGACCCGACAGAAGTTTACAAGAAATGGAGTATGCTCCATCCATTTGACACGATGAGGACAATGACCATGATTGTACTACACAACTGTGGATGAAGTGAAACTGTTTATGGTAACTTGACATGGAACCCTTCCCCTTTCTTTGAAGTACACCAGTGCCAATGCACAGCAAAAGGTGGATGCTGGCTAGATCTGGACAGGGAATGTTCCCACGGTGCCCACACTAATACTACTGGCTCGTCTCGACACCCATTTTGTCAGGAGACGTCCCGACCAGGAAGGAGATGATCACCCCGAGTTAAAACTTCGTGGAGTCCACAAAGGCTGTTGGAGATCCTCTTGAGATTCCTGTTCTGTGTATCTCGATTGATTTCATCCCACAAGACAATGAAGTCTCTCTGCAGCTCAGGAAGAGTATTTTGAATGTCAAATTTGGTAAATGCTGTTAGAAAACGTGACGACCTGTAAGCGGCCGACGGCAAATCACCCAAACCGTGAATGATCTGGCGAGTGATGTGGATCAGGTTGGCGAGTAACACATTGTCCTTGTCGTGTTTGAGATAGGCCCGAATAGTGTCTTCTGACCTGCCTAAGTGATCCGCAGCGAGCGTAACCCAACCATCATCGTTTGCCTGAACATAGGAAATGATTCCAGCAATAATGGTTTGTGCACGCAGGTCATTGGTGCCATTGTCTTGGCTCCTCAGAGCTTTCCCCGCTTCGATGGATCGCAGGATGTCCTGCCGGTCCCCATAGAATATGTCTCTGAGAGGGAATCTTTGGGGGGTTGATAAAGCAACGTCTGAGAGGCATCTAGCATCAGCGACGTTCACGCAGACGACGACGTCGTGAAGTAACAAGACTCACCGTCTCTTTCTAGGCTGTAGTTCTGCGTGAGAAGCAGATATAAGAGAAAGCTATGCCACGCACTCATTCCCGATAGTGGAATCAGTTTCATAATCCTCGCCGCTATCCATTTCAGACTCTTCTATCCCGAACAAAGGAGGCGGTATGCGGGAGTCTGTGATGCGTTTGTCGGTCACCTTGATCAGCTGTTCGATAAGGTCAACATATTCCGGTTTCACTGTAATCGATGTGAACGTCGGGAGCCTTCTACTTGGGCACACAAAGGATTAGCATACCAGAGACTTTTACCGCAGGCAGGTCTCCAGGGTCTTTACCAAAAAGAGAACGACACAGCTTCTCATATTGTTCGTGTGCCACATCAAGTGCGGACTGTGACTTTGTTGCGTCATCGGTGTCATAGTCGCTCTTGACTGCACAGACGATCTCATCGAATTTGGTAAATACAACCACGACGGGCACTGCCAGTGAAAATCCATGGCATTAGTCAAATAGAGAAGAAAATCGGGAACTCTTGCCTTTTCCCATGTATAGAACCTCTTTCACTTCACCATCTACCATCCTGTCGGTGGTGTCGGGGATAGAGATACATACCCTGATTTACGTCACCATCATGATGCATAAGCCGACCAACATATCGCAATTCCTGGCCTGTTGCACTTACCAAATTGCGTCTAATCGGGTTGATTCCGGTGCCTTAGTACCTGTGCGTTCCGTGATGAAATCCCGAATAACTTGCAAGCCAGTCTCATCTCCAGACCGAAACACAGGAGACTCGTGGAATATGAGCTCAGGGATATCGTGTGAACGATGCTCGGTTTCGATATCATGTCCTAAATCTTCGTGCGACGTCACCTTTAAAGAGGTGATAAGGAATGGTAGGGCCGAGATACAAAAGATGATAGTAGACGCACCATGGTGGTTGGTTTGAGGATGGTGTTAATGAGCGACGATTTACCAGAGCCATGCTATCAGAAGGGCAGCGTACCATTCAATCACCGGCATCTGGGAGTATCAGCAAAGCTTACCTTCCCCACAACAAGGATTCTGCATCTGGAAGCAATAGGAATCATAAGAGATAGGAAAGGAGTAGGTAGATCACCCCGCTGCATACCTGGAGTTGTCAGAAAGTAATTTCTGCGCTGCTAACGTAAGCAGTCCAGTATCTGCTGCATTCGGGGATGTGGACACAGGTGGATCCAGAGTGGGCGGTTGATGTTGACGTGAGTCAACGTAGCAGAGACTATACGGTGCTGCGACTGTGGGGGTAGCACCAGGATGAAATTGAGGGTGTATAGCACTAATGAGGGAGAGAAAGCTTTCGGCATTTGCTCTTGCCATCAGATATCCTGGTGAATCTTTCGTGACGTCCACAAGATTGTTCCATAAATCGCAGAAATGCTTCCGAAGTTCGGGTGAAGTATCTCTCGGATTGAATTTGAGGGTCTCGCTCAGAACGTTATGCCAGATCCTGCCAGGTTTGAATTGGTCGCCGCTAGTGAGGTACGACGCTTTCAAAACCTGGGAAATCCAGATGAAGCTAATTAGCTTCACGCTGTCGGCATTCCAGGAAGCCTTATTCAAGAGGACGTAGAAAGAGTCCTGTTGACGCTGTGTAATATCTTGCCAAATGCCTTCAAATTCTTGTACGCGGCTAATGGCAACGGCGACTATGCATTGTGCGTAGTGTCTGGTCCATAGGTCCGGATTGCTGTAGTGCGATTCTGCACCAATGACAAAGTCAACGCATTTGAAAATACTGGACCCCATGGACAGGAGTGTGTGCCGAAAAGTACACTGAAGAAGTAAAGGGTCCATATTCATAACATCCAAGCAAATCGTAATCCGTCTCCGTTTGTCGTCTTCAGAAAGTATAGTCGATGACGAGGATCGGTCCATGAATGCTACGATTGCTCTGGGGAATCGGTGGCTATGGAGGTGCTCTAGAACTTGGTCGTCCCTTTTCACTTTAGTGGAGCCATAGAATCCAGGTAGGTCGACAAGGAATCTCTCCATGTCATGGTCTCCTTCTAAAGAATCGAAAGTCTTCAAAAGCGCAGGAGTATCGAGTTCCAAAATGCGGGTCTCGGTTAGGTCTTCAATAGCCTTCGTCATTCCCATAAACGTGAGCCGGTGGAAAGTTTGGGCCAAGTCCAGGACGCGAAGCCTAGTGCGATTACCGATGAAATTTGACCTTTCTGTCACACGATAAACGAGATTGAGTATCAGCCAGGGGATCCCCACAATGGACGACCAGATCAGCGAGGATAAGGGTGTGTAGTAGGGGCTGTCGTGATGTAGAATGGGCGAGAGGCTGAAACCCAGATATAGCAACGCACAGGCCCCAACGCATGTGGAAACGGCCATGAAAGCGGCGTGAATGGTGCTTGAAAGGGATACGAGGAGCCCTGCCAGGAACAAGAATACCGAAACATGGAAGAGTGAAGGCAAGGCTGCAGCCACCCATAGAAGATAGTGCTTGTCTATTCCCTGCGCCATCAGTTCACGGATCCGCATACGATGCTGTGGACTGCGCGGCCCTTGGACGATGTGGAGGTATCGGCGTATCCAGTGTTGTAAAAGCGATGCAAACAGGAAGCAAGCAAGACTGATCGCCAAACTTAGGGACCAGAGGGCATTTACCCAGATAGCGGACGCCGTGGGTGAAAATATCACAGCGGACGGATCGGACGGGAGGCGGATAAGAGTGTTGTTCTGGCAAGTGCTGAGATGGCAAATTTGTGCGAGGTTAAACTGAGATGCGGCTTGACAGAATGGTTGGTATGACATTCCGAGTGATACTGACACTACGATTGAGAAAATGCTACTCTACAACTGCCGTATCAGCTGACATCCGTGACAAAAGAGAAGGAGTCGACGCACGGCGTGGAGCACGCCATCCGCTTCGCCTTTCAATCTCTCCTCCATCGTTCGGTCTTGGATTTCTGCTTGTTCATTGTACATGGACAATAAGTCGTTCAACCTCCCTGTGACGTCTGTTACAGCCCCGGTCGTTAGGGTACCCCCAACGCCTGAAAACGTGTGAGAAATTGGACAGGGTTAACCACGTGTGCATACCATCTTCATTGACTTTGTGAGGCCGAGTAGGCATGGCTTTTACTGTGACGAGACGACACTTGACGAGGACGCTATTCGTTTGGCGTCTGAAAGCACTGCATTATGTAAGGCGTAAATCATTGCCACTTCCGGACTGCAGCCATGACTTCCACAATCACGACTCGGACGGAATCTTCTTTTGGACGAGATTCTGACCAAGCCATTTTCGTACCCGTTGTGCACTATCCCGAGTCATCACTCCAAAAGCGAGAGCACTCGTCACACTATCACACCCACTGCCGACGTTCCCGACCCTATTCTGATCAGAATTGCTTCTTCCACAGAGCCTGCCATGTCACCGCAGATCATATGTGCGTACATTTAGCAGCAGATGTTTCTTATTCTACACCCCAACCGTCGTGTCCCCTCGCCTCTCCCCTCCCGTGAATGTTGAAACCAGCCACGACCCTCATCCCCCATTGGCAGTCAATATTCACCCCGGACCCATCGTTTGCCCCGTCATGTAGCAATACCGATCCATATGCCGGTGACACCGCAGTGGCGTTGTCCCTGACATCCCAATATCGTCGCTCTCAGGCTCAGGCCCTTGGCCCCATTTTCAGCGATATGCCTCTTGCATCGTCGTTAGCTTCTCCCGCATTCCAGTGACCGCTGCTCCAGGGCCTCTTCCTCCTTCCTCCTTTGCCACGTCCATTTCTCTCACACAGCCCCAGGGGACCTCTCTTTCGCGCCTACGACGACACTAAGTGACGGAACATTCGATAATGATCATAGTCCTGGCATAACAACAGATCTCTCTCGACGCATCAACCTCTTCTGGTGACATTGATCGTCCAAAGTAAATGCGAAAACTTGAACGTCGTGTAATCTCCGGCAAGGTTACATACTCTATTGGACACCTATTCTAGTACGTCCTTTATGTTTGAGGGGAATGTAAACACTGATTCTGACTGCTTCTACCAAGTCGACGAGCTTAAAAGCACACTGTTTGCAAAGGTTGGTACACGGTTCAACACAAAGTTCGATCCAGATCTCCGTTCTTCTTTCCTTATCCTCTATCACCTGTTTTTAGCCCTTTTATTTTTACACGATTTTCCCTGCTCATCAAGTCTTCAGGTAAACAGGACGTCGTATGATTGGATGCTCAACGCTCAGAGGGTTTTCAGTTTCGACAGCAGGTCTATACGCAGCGGTCAGTGTGGGCTTAGTTGAAAGTATTGAGCGTTGTTGTAGCATCAGTGTTTGTGATGTCCTGGTTGTGTCGTGATGACCAAGAACAGTCTCTGCAAAATAAATCCACCTCCTCAGCCTGATGCAGCCTTGTGGCTGCTTGATGATGAACTTACTAGAAATCGATAGGTGAGAGTTAGAATGTGGTGTTCGCATGGAAGACGGGTAACTGAGCGAGGATATGGTGGGGAATTCGCAGAGGGAAGAGGCAACATCGGTGGCCATGCTGATAAATGGCATTGGGCGGTGACATGCTAAATATTCTCCTGTCAAGGACATGTTCAGTGAATAATCGAATGGCAGTGCAAAAAAACTGGCAGATGGGAGAATTGCATAAACTCCGGCGGTTAGCTGAAAGTAGCTTGTTGGAGTGTACGGTAGGCCGAGGCACGGTGCGGATCGTCGAGCGACATTTGTTCCCAACTCCCTTATAATACTTGCCGGCAGGCGATTCCCCAGCAGGAGGTATGGCAGGCGTAGCGGCCCGGGCCCGGTCCTAAACGTGAACTTGTTTGTCTGTGTTTGTCACCCCGACGGCGCTCATAATCCGACCAGCCCCGAAACCCCCAGCATTACCGGCGTGGAGAATGGACATCAGTATGTTATTATTCGCCTACCAACTCCTTCCTGTCCTATAGCCAACCCTCGCATGGAAAGGCCAACTTTTCAGATAGCTCAGGGCTACCTACTCTTTCATATGTACATTAAGATGACAGAGGAAGATGCCAGTGACGAAATGGCCCATCACTGGCAAAAGGATGCAGAAGGTATCCTTATCTTCGTGAGTCCTTATATTAATTGTCTCAACGCTGGAGTGCCAGAGTCAACGTAAACATTGTAGACCGGTTTATTTTCTGTTGCACTCGCGGCATTGATCGCGGTCGCTGTTCCGGACCTCAGTACTTAGGCCAAATTCAGGGGATACCTCTGCATTCTACCTCGCGATCATCTATCAACTTCTCGCATATATCTCGTGCATCGATCCTTGCCACTTCATCTCAGCCACCCGGGCCCCCTTCTCTCCTCCGAAGTCAGTAGTCTTTCTGGTTCCTCAGTTTGGTGATCAGTCTCACGTGTGCGCTCCTGGCGACTATGTTACAGCAATGGGCACGTCGATACTTGACATGTGATTTGTGGAACAAAATCACTCGGGAAGTACATAATCGCAGGTCGGACGACATTGCTTATCATATTCTCAGACACATTCGGACTCCCTTCTGCACCAGTCATCGTCGTACCCATTGTGCAATATCCCGAGTCATCACATCACACACTCTACGATAACCTTCAATTACCCCACCCTCCCGAAGTATCACTTCACGACGTTCTTGATACTACCCCAACAGTCGAGTTCTCCTACCACTCCTCCCCCCGTCCATGGTGAAACCACCCACTCTACTGCTAATTCACTCGACCAAGTAACACAAGGTCTTTCTGACACTCCTCCTACCGCCTTTCCTACTTCCAACTCAGAGTCGGACCCTCATTCCACCCTGGCAGTATTGACATTCACCCCTCACACATCGCTTGCCCCTCATCTAGCATTACCCCCGATCCGCAAAGCAACGCTGATCTCGGCATTGCCCCCTTACATTATTGTCTTAATCCTCAAGCCTAAGTCTTAGCCACTCTCTTCCTGAAAATCCTCAGTCGCCTTTTGCTCCTCCCATTCCGGTTTGGTCACGTGACCACCGCTCAAGCCTCAGCGTCGCCGCAGGGGACCCCTATTTCGCACCCAGACACCACAACGAGTGGTAGAACAATCAAATTTCCAGGAGATCCCACTTGCAGAATGGTCACACGACGATGGATGATCCTTCGTGCCATTCCCTCGACACAGATCCTCCTCTGGTGACATTTATCACCCAGAGTAGAGGAAAAAGTGAACGTTGTGTGGTCTCTGGCAAGGCTACACTAGTAGTTTCTTTACCTTTGAGGGTCATGGCAACGCTGATTCTAACCAAGTTGACGTGCTCACGGTATGCTGGAATCGGTGGTACATAGTCCAACAGCAGCAGGCTCGATCCAGAGCTCTGTTCCTCCAAGTCTCTCCCTTACCATTTATCTCTTGTTTTGGTCGTCGCCCTCTTTTGCTGCCGTACAGGTTTCTTTTTACACGATTTCCCCGCTAGTTAGGTCTTGGCTTTTCGTTTTGTAGCTCCTTTCTGCGTTCAGGTAAATAGTACATCGTGACTGCCCTGGCTGAAGAATCAGTATCATATCGACACAACAGAGAGGGTAGAACAACGTGAAGTCCAATCGAATGATCCGCATTCAAATATGGGCAGTTGTGATACGCTAAATACAGGTCACGATGATGAAATATCATACATGTTTCGACCCAATGAACCTCCGCCGTCCTCCGGAGCTCAGGAACGGAAAACAGTACTACCATCTAACCGGCCCGGTTGTGCCAGTTGCTGCCTTTTTTTTTTGAATTGGTATTTATTGTCCCCGTATAAACGACAAGACAGTAATCTACGATACATAACCAGCCAGTGAGGGGGCGTAGTAAGAGACCGAAAAACGAGAAGGAGTAATTGTAAGTGGGTAGCAGAGAGTACATATGACAGAAGAGGGGAGAATAAAGGAAAAGGGACCTCGGGGACTTACGACACACCGCTGTCCAGCGGCGTCAGTTCAGGGAGGATCCGGACTTGGTGGCAGGGGTCGGAGGGTGAATTGGGAGAGGAAGGTGAACTCCACGAGGCGGCGTCCTCCGTCCTCCGAAGAGAAGAGGGAACGGAGTGAGTGGTTAGCGATGGTGGTGGGGCGATGTTCCGCGTGCCAGTTGCTGCTTGCTGGGCAGGTCTGTACGGCTGCGCTCCTGCCACTAGAATTCAGCGGCTCTTCTATGAGACCGTTCAGCTCACAAAGCGTCTCCATGAGTTCCCGTTCCATCTAGCTTGTTCCTTGAGCTGGTTTACGTTGATCGCCATCACCGTGTCTAGTATGAATGTGCTCCAATTGGTGTAAAGGCTCGGTCTATGCTGTTTGTGACTCAGGCTGAGCTTGGGAGTTCGTCCCACATGATAAATGTGCTCCACCCTGCTTTCGCCTTCGAGGATGCAGTATCGTACCCTGACCATCATTTCCTGTGTCCAGGCTATGTGTGCGTGCTGCGTAGCTCTCCTGAAGAGGACCTTGGTCCCAACCCCCTCGGGCTTGAGCTTGTGGTTGAGTAGCTCTGCCGGCTGTGCCCATTCCTTCACGAACTCTGGCTCCAGTCTATCCCAGTCTGTGCGTATCACCGGGTCGAGTGTTTGGTACCAATCATCCAGGGGGGAGTCATCGTCGAGGCACAGCATGAAGAATTCTGCCATTGCATCTGCTGTTGCAAGCTCCGGAGGAATTTTGCTCATCCCATCCCCCGAACGTCTCTATGCTTCCTGCCGTGGCTCCTGGTCTCGTTTCCACCGGAACGGGTGCACATTTGAGTGGCGGGGCTAGTGCCAATGGCGCAAAGAATGGCACTAGTGTTGGTAAAGCTGATGCTGAGCTCGTTCGCCACGGGGTTGTGATGCTCAAGGTTCCGTGATTCGGGCCTAGTGGGCTTATGTGTGGAAATGTGAGTGGGATCGTGTGAGATGAGGAAGATGAGAATAGGCTTGAGGGGAGACTGGGTTCCAACGCCTTTGCTGTCCCGTCCGTTGAAGTCTCTGCTCCTAGGAGTTCGTCCAAGTCAGGGCTAGTGCTTCGGCTTGGTGGTACGGTGGTTGTGCTAGGAGATTCTTCCTGCGGCTGGTTGATGCTGGTGTTGCCTATTAATCTTTCGTTCGGGCCCCATGAAGTTTTTGGGGTGCCATTCTTCCGGTCTTTTTACGTGGTGCTCTTTCTTGTGCCTGTGCCTTTTCATGCTGCGTGGTTCAAACATGCCTGCTTGACTCAGAACCACAACTGCAATGCAGGTTATGCCCCCGCAACGTGATGCGTCTAAGGCTTATGTTCTCTGCCCTGCCTGTCGCGCCTCCCCTATTCCACCGCCCTCAAGATATACCCTCTTCAGCAACTTGAGAACACGACTCAGACTACCCCTGGGGGTGCGCGTCCTGACGACTTATAGTACAACCTGGTCGGTTTAGGACATACTATTTCTCACGCGTTCCTGACGGGTCATGCGGGCCGTCACTCTGCCAGTCCGACCACGTGGCTCCCACCAAAGACTTCCACCACCTACTACCCGTAGAGAATATCTTTTCAGTGGACACACCTGTTAGGATGTCAGTAGTTGATATGGAAAATGACCCAGGTACGCTGCTTTCTCCTTTACCCTATAACCAAGTTCGCCCACATGTCCAATTGATCCCCACATGAACCCACTTCATAAAGAACACCCAGACTTCGGTGATAGCGCTGAGCCTCTTTTCTTTATGTACCAGAAGATGACAGAGGTTGAAGACAATGAGAGGGCTGAACACTGGCAAAAGGATACTAAGGGTATCATCATTTTTGTGAGTCCTCATTTTGCCCTTACTTCTGCTTTTCACACCCGAGGCAACAATGATAGACTGGGTTGTTCTCTGCCACTGTCGCGGTATTGGTTGCGGTCTCCATCCCGGACCTCAAACCAAACCCCCAGGACACGTCCGCATTCTATCTCCAGAAGATGTACGAGCTTCAAGTTTTAGCAGGTTCCAACATGTCTCTCCCTTCCACACCGGCTATTCCTCCTCCATTCTCTGCACCAAAATATGCCATCTGGGTCAACTCGCTTTGGTTTTTGAGCTTGACCATCAGCATCACCTGTGCAATGCTGGCTACCTTGATGCAGCAATGGGCACGCCGGTTTCTCAGGGTCACTCAGCCCCCACAGCTCAGCCCATCTGGCCGCGCCCGGATCCGTGCGTTCTATTCCGGTGGTGTCGAAAAATTTCACCTCTCCAGCGCCGTTGAAGTGTTACCAACCTTGATCCACCTTTCCTTGTTCCTCTTCTTTGCTGGTCTTCTCGTATATCTTTTCAACGTACACCATTTCGTCTTTCTCGCCATCGTTTGGTGGGTCGGGGTATCTTCCTTGGCATATTTAGCCATCACATTTATGCCGGCTTGGTGGCATGAATGCCCCTACTATACACCGATTACCTCAATCATTGGGTTGTTGCGGCACATTGAAGGGGAGACCAAGGAATCCATTCCGAGAAAGGCATCGGGGGTCGACGGCGATATTCTGAAGTGGACATTCAAGACCTTGGCCGACGATCATGACCTAGAGAAGTTCTTTGAGAAGATCCCAGGCTTCTGTAACCCCAGGTCAAGTGTAGTCCAGAATGCCCAAGTTACTCAACATCTTACTAAGATTGGTTCAACACTATCGTCAAGTTTGATTGGATTCTTGTTCCGCACTTCGTCATCCAATTCGCTCTCCAAGGACGACAAAAAACGGCGGTTCATCATCAGTGTGAAGGCAGCCGAAGTCATGGTCAAAGTCGCAAGCCTTCCCGGTCCGATTTGGCATATCTTTGAAACGACATTCTGTGGAAAGTGGAAACTAATGCTACAATCTGTTACAATGGCGGATTCTCTGAAAGGCACGGACCACGGGCCCAGTTTGTTTCTACAAAGTCTCACTTCTGGGCTCATTGCAAACGTGCGGGCCTCAGATCGCAACGACCATTGGGTCGCTCTCGCTGCTCACCAATTACACCAGCCGGAAGATACTATTCGAGACTACCGCGTGGATGGCGATGGTTGGGTGTTACTAGCCAATTTGACTCACATCACTCACCAGATTGTTGACACTTTGGACATGGCCAACTTGGAATGCCCCGTGGCTAAAGCCGCATCGGAACATATGCTCCCATCACTTTCCAAGTTTGATATACCAAATGTCCCTCAGGCTAAACTGCAGGAAGACTTCGTTGGCTTGTGGGACATGATCAATCTAAGAGCTCAGAACGAGCTAAACAAGAACTTGAAAGATATTCTTTCGAAGATCTGCGACGACCTGCGCCATCTCTACACCGCTTTATCGATGAAACAGGGGGTGAGAGGACAGGTGGGGCGAGGAGCAGAAGGCGAGGGCGAGATAGGTGAAGGTGAGATAGGTGAGGGCGAGATAGGCGAGGGCGAGATAGGTGAGGGCGAGATAGGCGAGGGTGAGATAGGCGAGGGCGAGATATGCGAGCATGTAGCTACTGTAGACTGCTGATCTAAGCCTGAGGAAGGGAGAACGGCTCTTGACACGTAACCACAATGCAGGTGGCAGGAAACACCCCTCCAATGTGGTGATGGGAGTGAATTTCGAGCCACGCAACACATGGCAGGAAGCATAAGTACAAGAAACAGCACATGGAAGAGCAAGCAAATGTCACCTCTAAACTGCACACTCCCACCTAGTGTTGCTGGAACTTGTGGTGATTGACAGCATCGCCGAGAGCCAGAGCCAGCTTGCCCTGTCTATTTCCAAGTAGAAACAAGATTTACAAGACAAAA
Source organism: Lactifluus volemus (assembly GCA_022376515.1). NCBI lineage: Eukaryota > Fungi > Basidiomycota > Agaricomycetes > Russulales > Russulaceae > Lactifluus > Lactifluus volemus. The sequence continues at coordinate 19,559 of WTXI01000221.1, forward strand.
GTGAGACAATTTCGAAAAGAATCAAAGGACATGGAGAAATTGAAAGGCATCGAAACTTGAAAGCGTTGAGGGAATGTGTGAATTTTCGGACAGCGTAGTAAACAATTGAAAGGGAAAACGACACTGAGACAATTGACCTTTTAAGACTGTTGCACGCGGTCGCGCTTACTTTTGGACCGAAAGAAAATCGGCCCAGGGCAAACCTCATACAAAACACATTTGCCCGTTTTGCGTCACACTAGTAGAAACTTCGAAAGGGTGAAATACAGATCGAATCAGTAAGAGCAAGAACAAAATAAGGTGAATCGAATGGAACACAACAAGATCGTAAGAAACACGCCTCGACCTTTTTATGGAGCGTCTTCCTCCTCAGGCTCACACGCGTCAGCACGTTCGTTTCGCGATTGATCAGCGGTCACCCTGACATCCTCGTAATCGGCATGACAACACAAACGGACACGATTCTACTGTGCTGGAGGCTATGGGCAGATCTGGGGCAGACTTTGATTCGCATAACACGGATCAGTATCCGCAGCTGCTCTACATCCTTCCATGTATTCGCTGACAATCGTACACACACTAAACGCCATCCAGGTGGCAGAATATTCCAACAAAACGTGTCGAACATCGCATATGCTTAAGGCCCTCATCACCTGGCACACGAGCCAGCATAACATACAACAGCTAGCCTGGACGGGAACTTCAAGGAAATTGGTAAAAATAACCTACAAAGACCGTCGCTGGCAGCAAGTCCTGGCCACAACTCTCTTCCGCAATGTGGACTAAAGGGAATCGTTCGTCTCTTGGAAAATCGTGATGCGCGCCGAGGCGTGAAGCCGTAGGGAGGGCAACAGCAGCTGCCCGAGGAGTGGAAAGAGAAAGGCACGACTTGGGGGCACCATCAGCATGAAACCCACGAGTTCACGCGCGGTCATGCGGGCTATGCCGTGCAGGCTGAGTAATTTTGAGGTACCAACTCGCACACTGCTGCAACAATGTAGCCAGCATAACACTGATGGCCAAGCTCAAAAACCAAAGTGAGTTGACCCAAATAGCATATGTTGGTGCAGAAAAGGGAGGAGGGGTAACCGGCGCGGAAGAGAGAGATGCTTGGGTGGCCAATGAAAGTTGAAGCTCGTACATCCTCTGGAGAAGCATAAAAAGTGAAATGAGGACTCACGAAGATAATGATACCTTTGGCATAATTTTGCCAGCGTTCGGCGAGCTGATTGTCCTCTTCCTCTGTCATCCGATGATACATCAAGAAGAGAGGTGCAGAGGTATCAACAAACTCCGGATCATGATCCTGGTTTTGTTTCTCATGCTGATGTAGGTTGTGGGGAGTATCCACTGTACAGTAGGCGAATCAGCGAGGACAGGCCAAGAGGCAAGCAGCGTACCCGACTCGGGGCGGTTTCCCTCCTCAGCCATGTTAACGGCCACATCACCGGAATCAGGTATCCCCAATAGGAAGGATTCGTGCTGGAAGGAGAGGGTCAGGTGACTGTATATCACTGGCACGTGCGTCCTTCTCGAATGGTGCAGTAACATTCATCGGATGACGGCTTGGGAACCAGATCGTCTTTCTAGACGATTCGAGGGTCCTCCTCACACGCGTTGGTGCGTTCGTTTTGCGATTCGTTAGCGGTCCCGCTGGGCCCTGGCGTCCTCGTACGTAATCGATATGACGACACCTCCGACCGTTGCGGACTTCGGCACGAAGGAGATTTCCTTTGGCCATTAGGGTTCTCGTGCGCGGAATGGTAGTTTCACCTCTGAGTATGTTTTCGAGGTGGGTGTCTCGCATGTACAGTATCATAACTGAACCGGGAGCCGTATAGCTTTCCAGCGTCTAAACGTGCACATGCACCGGTGTCAACACAACGTCTTCCCACGTCCAATTGTTGTCAGGCACACGTTTTTATCTCCTGGGCCATCCTCCTTCACTGTACGACCAGCTCTCACATATCCCACATGGGCCATGGCTTCCGCTGAAAACTATAGGTTTACCAAAGAAGAGAAGAAAGTTGTGAATTCCTGGTGGTCGAGTTGCGAAAACGAACTTCGCGACAGGGAGTATGTTCTTGATACAGCCCACATTTCCCATCTCCAACTTTTTCCCGATCTCCAAGTTTTCCGACGTGCGTCACGATCATCAATACCCACCTTCACTGAAATAGTGCAATCAAGACGTATCATTGTAGGTATCCGTTCACTCTCCTTGTCTGACTCCTGGTGATCAAACCGTTCCGATAGTCAACATACGCCTATCGCATTCTTGAAAACGACGTTCGCTTTTATGTCATGTTGACCTTGGTATCAGCTATGCATGAGCCTAGAAATCCCGAGCCTGAAGACCATCGCGCTCCGTTTATCGAACAGTTTACGCTAGACGGAATAGGCGGAACTCAAATTGTAGTAGCGACCCCACTCCTGAAACCTTTTGACACGTCTCAATTCAGGACCTTCCACCACTTCAGAAACTTCTTCACTGAGATATGCGAGGTGTGTTCGACAGCTAGCTCCCTCAGTGGTCGCATCGTGTAATTTATGGCGATCGAATGTATAGGGAATACAGTTCATGCACCGGGAACGAATAGCTTATGGGTAGGTGCTACTCCCCCTTCCTGACCACTCTGCCTGACGGGTCTCGAGGGCCTGCATGGCGAAAAACATTGTGTGGACCGAGCCTCCCTTGATCCTCACTGTCCTCCCTGATAGTCCTGAGCACCACCATCGATATTATCTCCTTGACTTTGATTTTTCTCGCAAATATACCGATGAGGAGATCATGACGCAGCCAGGGGGAGCCCGTTTCAACGGGATATCCATGAAATCGGATTACTGGTCTCCGAGAAATTTGTGAACGTACGTGGTTAGGCCCTGAGGGATTTACGTAGCTCATCTCCTGTCGTCTAGAGATTTCGTGACCATCATCCTATCCATGGCTTGGTTCAACAAATGACCAACGTACAGGAATGCCCTCCTATCGGGCATATTCTCGATCGATTTGAACTTATCGAATTGAACCTTGGCGAAAATGAGCCAGACCTGTTGGGTACCTCGCGGTGGGATGGGGTTCTCGGGGGGTTGTGGGATAGGGTCATCGGGGTGTGGCAGGTGTGGTAGCTCCCTGGTGCATGGCAGTATTCAATTTGTATTTCCGGAATCGTTGTGCTTCCATATTTTTTGTATTGGTTTTGATTTCCCTAAAATCTCTTCTGTTTTGATATTATTGACTTGGATATGTCGCGTCATTCAATTGTGACCAGATGTATTCAGGCATGAATGATGGGACCATTCTGAGAGGCCCTCAGTGATTACCTTGCTTGCAAGGTCTATGCGCCCGTAATCACGCCCGCTGATGACAGGTGTTGGTAATCAACTTACATTATCATTTTCCTTTCTTGGCCTTCGGATGAACTTCTTACGGTCCTTCCGTCCTTTTTCGTGACGATTGCCTGCCTTTCCTGTTCGTTCCGCACAAAAAAAAACATATGTGATGACCTTGACGAGTATGTTTTGTGACGTGTTACTATCACTCTGGTATGTTTTTCCGCCGTATGTTTTTTGGATCGATATCATCGGCGTGACCCGTCAGGGTCACGCCCACTGTTGCAATCTCTCTGTCTGTCAAAGCTATCAGATACTTTTTTACACGGCATCTCTCTGTGGATTCCATTGTTATATGCTTCTGCCATGTCTTTTTGAACAGGGCGTGACCCGTCAGGGTCACGCCCTGTCCGTGCCCCACCTGGCGTGCAACTTGAAGTACTTGGTCTGCACGGTCTCGACGATCTCTTGCCCACAGGACGCACAGTGGAATGCCTCCGGCCGGGCAAAGAGTGCACGCAGGGATGTGTCGTTGAGAGGGTCAACAAGCTGGTACAGTGCGAGCACTGCGGACGAGGTACGTCCGGTGTTCAAGTTCAACTAGTCTCCCAATCAACTTTCCAAACAGATACAACCCAGAAGTCGGGGATTTGGTGATCGGTCGAATTACCGAGGTACGATTCGTATTCCCTACTCATGCAGAAGGAAGAATGACCGGAGAAGGTGCAACCGCGAAGATGGAAAGTTGATGCAAACTCTCGGCAAGACGCCGTTCTCATGCTTTCGTCAGTCACGCCAGGAGTTGAGGAATTACCAAATTCTGACTCGTGGCACTGACTGTGGCACTGGCAGACAAATAACACTGTGAGTAAAAGGCCCCTTGAAAGAAGTTGCTCTGGCAATACGAACGGTTTCCTTAGCAATTGTCATGCTTGCGCTTGGCAGTCCGTCCGTTGATTTCTACCATACTCATTAACCAAGTTACCTGGATGACATGTCAAACTGTCGCAACCGGCCAACGAAGCCGGCTTCCCGGGTCCTTATTCGCTGCATTTGAACCAATCGCAGGGCTATCAACGCCACGGCGGCAGCGAAACACGCCATGGGGCGTGACCGTGGTGGGTCGGTCGCGCCCCATGCATCGTTTTCGTCTGGCCCATGCCCATCATCTCATCATTCTCCACCTAGCAGGGCTGCAGGACTCACATTGCCGAGCTATCTTTGTCCGCTTCTTCATCGACAACTGCGCCAGATCCTTCGATTTGGCATCATCATTGGCGGCTCTGCGACTGTAGTTGCTATCTTCATTTGGACTGCATGGATATATGGCGTCTGTCTCGTTATTCAGACTGGTGACAACACCGTCTTGTGCGTCGTTTTCGTCTGACACATGCCCAACATCTGATCATCCTCCACCTTACAGTGGTCGCTTTGCCAAGCTATTTTCGTCTGCTTCCTCATCATCATTGGCGGCTTGGCGATTGTCATCACTATCTTGATTGTCATCCTCTGGGCTGCATGCAACCATCCACGTAAACGGCCTGGGCTTACACTCAGGCATTGTTTTAGGTTGATACTCCCTTGCAAAGCACGCCCAGCCCTTCCAGACCGACGGGAATGCATCTGCGCCATACCGGGGCCTGTCGCCTCGGTTTGAGTGAAAGCCAACTCGGGTCGATTCAAGAGGTCGGACTTATGTACCGGGCATCGGCTGAACGCAAGGATACCCCCCCCCCCTATATGAATGGCACGCGTTCAACACAGATGGCACTGAGAGCCTCGACAGCCACGAGATCTTTGCAAGATTGATTCTTGGTTTCTGAACATCCGAGCACTCGTGAAAGCGGATGTCGTAGCTTTATTTGATACTTTCGGATCCTGTCTATTTAACGACAATCCTTTGTTCCTGCTCTCGATCTCCTTCTATCCTTTCTGTCAGCACTCTGAGGAAGAGTGTTCGGTGCTGTTGGCATGTGCGTAGAGCCGGGTGAAGTAGGTGGCAATGATGTCGTAAGACGGATTTGGAAAGTGGCAAAAGGCATCGGGAATGGCGAGCGCGTCTTGCGTACAAAGGAGGCGGGATTGGTGACGATGACTGTACAGATGGCGAGAACGTGTGATGCATAGTCGTGGCCACTGCTGGTGATAGAAATAAAGGTGCGGTTGCACTGTGTTGCATGCATGATGGGGTCTGGAGCTTACAATGTACCTGTGGTTTCCAACACCGTGGGTGAGAAACATGTGCTCAGCAAGATGGAGTGGGACCCCACAGTCAAAAGAAGAAGTCATTCGATGGCGTATACTGTCAAAATGGAAACATCGACGTGTTGAAGTTTGAGCGGGTGACAGGTGAAAAACATATTGAAAGATCGAGCCCGTGAATAATGAGACCATCTCGAAATTAAACGTGCGGGGGCATAGACGAAAACACGGCAGGTCACAACATCGTCACATCAAGGAATAAGCTGATTGTCTGTTGAAAAGCAGGTGCAGCGACCCCCGCAAGCAAGGTTAAGGCCAACAGCGTTGGCATTTTCTAGTCATGGTGGCGCCTGGCAATCTCCCCTTACATAATACCACACAATCAACCCCGTCGGTCAGAAAACTAGAAAATGCCAACGATGTTGGCCTTAACCTTGTCTGAAGGGGCACAGTATGAGACCCGCTGATGGAAGTATTCCCACCCTCTGTGCGATTTCATCAGCAAATTCGCTGTGTATCTTTCACACCATGATAGAGACCGCGACCGCAACAGGGATTGTGACCAAGATACGCCCTGGCACAGATGCAGGCAGGTTTCCACCGGGAACCCTTGATGGCGTACGCAGAGAGGGTAATTCATTACCCATCCCCACTTATACAGAAAGTTGCGCGCCAAGCGTAAAAAATTTTGTATAAAAGTAAAAGGCCCTAATCACACCATTCACGAATTTCTCGGAGACCAGTGATCCGACGTCATATACATCATGTCAAAACGAGTTCCCCCATAGCTGCTCGTTCTCATCGTCCCGTGTTTGATACTCGCGAGAAAAAACCAAAGTCAAGGAAAGAATATCGATGGTGATGCGGAGTTCCGTTCTCAGGGATGACCAAGGAGGGAGGGTTGGTCCATACAACGTTTTTAACAGTGCAGACCCTCAAGACCTGTCAGGCAAGAGTCATCTGGAAGGGGGAGTGGAACCTACCGATAAGCTGTGTTGCGCCGGTGCATGAACTCTATTCCTTATACATTCGATCGCCCATAAATTACACAATGCGACCACTGAGGAAGCTAGCAGTCGAACTCACCTTGCATATCTCAGTGAAGAAGCTGCTAAAATCGTGGAAGGTCTTGAATCGACGCATCTCAAAAGGATTCAGGAATGGTGTCGCTACTCGGGTATGAGTTCCGCCACTTTTGTGTAGCTCAAACAGGTCGAGACAGAAAAGGGAACGCTGTCTTCATAGTTGCGATGGGCGTGCACTGACTATCGGGACGGTTTGATGGCCAGGAGTAGAGTAAACGGATACGTACAATGATACGTCCTGATCTCACTATATCATTGAAGCCTCGTCTGGATGGTGGTAGCGGAGGTGGTGGAAGGTGGAGATGGGGGTTGTATTCATCATCAAGAAAATAATTCTTCCTGCAAAGATCGTCGTAGCAACCCAACCACCACCTCTTCACAATTTCCTTCTCTTCTTTTGAAAGCTGATAATTGTCAGCGGAAACCATGGCTAATGTGGGATTTGTGTGAGCTGGTCGTACAGTGAAGGCAGGACGGCCCAGGAGATAAAAACGTGTGTGCCTGACAAAAATCGGATGTGGGAAGACACGCTGTGTTTGACGCTGGTGCATGTGCACGTTTAGACGCCGGAGAGCGACGTTCACAGTTATGATATTGTACTTGCGAGACACCCACCTCGAAAACATACTCAGAAGCGAAGCTACCCGATTACGCGCACGAGAATTCTACATCCTGATGGAGATAGAGCCTAAGGTATCAAAGGAAATCCCCTTCAATCTCAGTTAGGTGTACCGAAGTCCGCCACGGGGTCGGAGGTCCCGCCAGCAGTTGTTTAACCGTGTGGCAGACCCCACGCCAACATTCAGTGACTGATGTCGTGTACAAATACAGTACTCAAGACCGGACTCACATTAACCCCTCATGCCTGTGAAACGTATATTGGTGGGTCGAGGAAGCCGAGAGAATGCTTGCCCTCGACAATGCATATCATTCAGCAGTGGGATAAAACCCCGCAAACGAGAGCGATAATGTTGAGGTGCTATCAAAAGAACTACAAACCAGGGAAAACCAGGAAGCTTTTAGATTTATTAGCAAGCAGTCACCCTAACCCTACAAATTCACCGACAAGCTAATCAATTCTCAATGTCTCGGAGTCGAAGTTTTTCTCTTGTGTTTAATACTTGTCTCGTCTCGTCGGTCTTGCTCGTCTCATGTCATGATACGTCGTTTATCCATTCCAGTCGCTAACAGGACGAATCGAAGCGATGTGGTTTCGTGGATCGCTGTGTGCAGCTGGACTATGATCCACCTCTCATCGATAAATAGAATTGGTTTTATCATGCTATCACTTACGAGAGTTACAGGCAGTGTTAACATCGTCTAAAACGAATTGTCTCGGTCATTGTCCGATGGATTTCGAGTCTCAGCTGACGGATCGGACTGGCGTGTACCAGGAAGCGATCTCATTTCAATCGGATCCGGTGCATCGTGATGAGCAATGGCGGGAGTGATTGTAACATGGGGGCGAAACGCAGAAGATACCTCTGGTGTGATAATGAAAGGCACAGGTGTGACTATCGCAGGAGGTACACTGCCAGAGTCGTGTCGAACGTTAGGTTGCTCTGTAGACTCGGTGTAGCCTGTTGTTGTAGCGGCAGCGGAAGCCACGGCCTGTGAAGTATCAGAACGGTTATGGCCTCCGAGAGGAGTGGGATCAGATGATTCAGCGGCTGTGGTGAGCCGTGGCGTCGATTTAGGGATATCACCGAGAGACGATTCATTGGCCAAGTCCGCGGTGATTTGACCTGGATCAGGAGAAAGAAAGTGAAAAGAAGAGGTGGGAAAACCGGGGTCATAATGTGAGACAGCAGGGGGGATAGTAGCACGTGTCTGAGTATTCTCGTTGACTGCTTCCTGGACGGGAGAAATCGAGTCGGGGGGTGTTTTGGAGAGATTAACATCAGACGTAGGTGGTGCTGTCGAGGCATTGACGGTGCCTTGAGTTAAGGCGGTGTAGAGATTGAGCAGGATATCGCGGGTCTCCGAACTAACTGTATGGTTCGGCGCATCTTCAATTTCATTCCACAAAGCACGGAAGCTGTCCTGTACTTCAAGAAGCGTATTTCGTACATCAAAATTGGAAATTGATGTTAATATGAGTGACGACGATGCAGCCAAATCCAGATTGTCCTGAGAAGAGTGAAAGATCTGGCGAGTGATGTGGGTCAAATTGGCAAGCAACACGTTTTCTTTCCCGTGTTCAAGGTAGCTCCGAATGATGTCCTCCGATTTGTCTAATTGGTCCGCAGCGAGTGCAACCCAACCGTCGTCGTTGTCTTGCACGTCATGAATGATGCCAGCAACAATGATTTGCGCACACAAACCAATCTCCTGTCCGGTGAAATTGCTTTCTTGGCTTCTCAGGGATTGTCCCATCTCGACGGACCGCAGCATATTATGCCGGTCCTGAGGGAATATCTCTCGGAGGATTGATAACGCGACATCCGAGAGGCGTGTGGCATCAGCGAAGTTGACGCAGACGACGAGCCGTTGCAGTTTCTCTGGGCCTGAGAGGAATTTGGACGACCAAGTACGTTCCAACAATCCGTTCACAGCCTTGTGCAGCTTCTCTGTCGCCAAATTCGTAACCTTGAGTAGAGGATTGTCGACTATCAATGATCGACAAAAGCCAGGGATGCTCGCAAGGTATTGCACAAGGTCGGAATCCTTGACGATGGCCTTGAATAGTCGGTCCAACACGAGGTCGTCGGGCCCTGCTGACGATTCCGACCTAGACTCACTCTGCGAATAAACGACGAATTATGCTTGATTCACATATACACGACGAATGAACAGACACTCACGTCCACTAGCCAACTTCCGACGACCATAAATGCGATCAAGCCCAGACATGCGAAACAAACGAATGCACCGAAGACAGCTCGGCTGATATGAAAGAGATAGATAGAAAGGCCAATAAAGAAAAAGAACCCAGAAACATATAGCATAAGCCCTATTGCCACATACCCGGGCCCTGTCTTGAATTCACTGACAATGATCTCACGCAACCGAGCTCGGGACTGGGGGCTGTACCGTGGGGACTCGGTGATCCGGAGGCGCTCAGATATTTCTTCCCGTATCATCATAGCCAGAATTGCGGCGAAAATATCGAGACACAAGCTTGCGAACAGGAGTGCGTTCACCCAGATGGCATGGCTTGGAGCAGTGAACTGAGGAGGTTGAGCCGGGGTGAAAGGGAGAGATGCGTTTGAGCCTTCAGCTTGAAGCTTGTAGATATTCTCAAGGTAGAACGCAGATGTTTCCTGAAAATCTTGCTTGAGATCCTGGACTGTCACCGTAAGTAATGCCGCAGCGGCGGCAGAGAACAAGCCCATCTGCAACATTGATTTCAAATCTCGACGAGATATGGAAATTGAATGCGGTGCGCACGAAGATAATCACACCCTGGAGATTTTTTAGCCAGGCTTCAACCCTCTCATTCTCTCTCTCCGTCATCTCGCAATACATGGTAAAAAGAGGCGCCGAGCCATCAGTAAATATGGTCTCCGGTTCGTGATTTTGGGCCATCTGAATCCAGTTTGGGGCGACGACATCTAGTGAGCGTGCAATGTGGGTGATGAAAATGGGTAAGATTAAACATCGATAAAAACGTAACATACCTTCATTTCTCGCTTTTTCGCAATCAGTTATGTTGATGGTCTGGTGTTCAGTTTGAGACATAAGTGATATGCACCGCGGACCAAAATTCCGTGGATTTTTGTCGGCCATCGTTGAATTGATCGTTATTAGTAAGCGGTTAGTAAGCACAATTAATCCGCGGCATTGTTCACCCCTAACTTACCTTACCGTCACCTAGTTGTCGATCAGGACGTCGAGGTGGACCGCAAGTCCAAGCCGTGGCTATTGTGCCTCTCGCATTTCAACCAAGCACACGTGCCCAAGGACTTCAGATTGAAATCGTCGGTGACATTAGCTTTTGTGAACAAATAAGGCAGTCATATGACTCATATTTGAAAGGAGTCACATTGACAGATTGTTCCAGAACTTTGGGGGCTTATCTTATTGTATGACTCATGTGAGAATTTTCTGAATTTGAAATGACTCCACCTATAAAAGAGCTGGCTTTGCTTTTAAATAATTATTTTCTCCTTTGCCTTACACCACAATCAACCAGGTTGATTGTAATAGAGAAGTTGAACCAGAGCAAAGCATATTAGGTTGTGATACTCAACCTACCCTCTATTCAACCATTCTCCAGGCCACTGGTCATCAAGATATTCAATACCTTACTCAAACTACCCACAAAGTCTTTCAACATTCCACCAATTAGTAAGAATAAATTGCTCAGTCAGCTTAAGTATACTAAACAGTGTTTATAGGGAATAACCATCATAAGGCACAGAAGGCCTTTCAACAACTTCCAATTAGGAAGGCCCAAAGTGCACCTTTCTCGACATCACTTTATACCCTCAACATCCCCCAGTCCACCCACCAGTTCCAAAAAAACAAGATGCTCTCAGAAGCAAATGAGGTGCAGGATGAACCACTGCCACTTGTACCTCTTTTGCAAAGAGGGCCCACTGGATGGTTTGGGCAAGGCCCAAACTATAGAATCCTTGATAATGTCATCAAGATCAAGGTCACGGATGCAAGCCTTGGTCATGGACCAAGTGAACTGCATCAGTAAGATCACAATTTTCTTGCCAACTTTTCGAGCTTGTCAGGGCTTGTTAGGGCTTTTCTTGCTTGTCAACAAGCTGACAAGACCCGACAAGCTCAACAAGCTTGACAAGTTGACAAGTTACGAAAAATGTATTTTAACTACTGTACTAGTTGCACATGCGCGCTCGAATATAGTGACAAACGAGACGTTTTTACAATGAGAAGTGAGTCACGCTGTCGGGGTCATATGGCAGCTGTATACAGTGTACTTGTGCCATCTCACAACTGGCCTCCACGAACGAAAGAAGATGGTGCAGGCACTACCACGCCATTTGGTGGGCTGGTGCGGGACATACGCAGGGGCAGAACTACTACTTGCGGGACGAAATGCAGGCGCAGCGATGAAATCAAACGGAACATTAGATAGTACATGGGACGATAGAAGACTCCGCCGCTTCATACCTCATGACTTGATGTGTTCCCTTTTGGCGGAACCCCATCATTCAGAATACATGGCACACAACCAATTATCCGGGGAAGCGGGTGCGGAATTCCCCCACATCAAGTGCCCGACCCACCTGGTACTAAAATCGAGGTGCTTGGTGGAAACGAGAGGCTCGAGGATGGACGGGACGGACTGCGCAGCCGCCGAGCCGTGGGGGGCCAAGGAAGGCGGGGGCGAAGAGGGCATGGACCAGAGTTTGGCACCGGTCAAACAGTTGAGGGCATGAAACTTGCCATCGACGGACGCTACGAGGACGACATTGAGGAGTTCGAGGGGGTTGTCGTCGTTTGTGGAGTGACCGAGGGGGGAAGGAGGTGGAGACCGTTGAGACTATTTTGGTAAACGTCAGGACGGAGAGGAATGATACCGATGACCGCCCCGCATCACTCTCGGGCGTACGCGCGCTCGCACCACCAGTTCGTCTCAACGACCCACCCACCAACACCGACCCCTAGCACGCCAAAAAAAAGTATGATTTTCAGAATTACTCAGCGCCCACTCGCTCGCTGATGCCTCCGACGATTCCCACCAGACAACCGAACCGCGCCGGGAGAACTGGGCGTGCGCCCTAGTAAAAGTTCGATGCTGGATCGCGATGCGCTACCGATACTGTGTGTGAAGCTCTGTGCCCGCATGCGGCTCGGCGCGAGCGACACGCTAGCCGCTGAGACGTGGGAATTGCATCGAACTGTGCCGCGAGAGTGAGTGAGATCTGAATGCGCCGCTGATCCTAGCGAGCGAAGCCGCACTGCAGTTCCGCGAGCCGAGAAGGGAGGCTCTCGGACCTGGCTGTGACGAAGGTGAAGACAAGAGACCGACTGAATCTCCGCGCTCGTGGGCTTCGAGCGAGCTATTGTGTAGCGATTGACCTGAGTGTAGCGGGCAATATTCTTTGCGGTCTGATTCTGGTAATTCTAAGCTGAAGAGCAGATGTTGATGTGATGAAACGGGGACTCACGAAAGCGCCAGAACCGGGTACTCTGTGGGTGTCGAGATTCGGGAGCTTTGCGACCTCAATTGACGCCAAAATAAAAGAAAAAAAAACTCACTCAATCAAGATAAAGATAGCATTAATGTCAAGCAAGGTTTGAATTGGGACTTGGCAAAGAGGAGGAGAGGAAAGAGGTAACAGTGGCGAGACTTCCAGGACAGATTGCGAAAGAGTTCGAGGTGCAATCCGGGTGCGCGACACTTGGGCGGCTGCGCGATGACGGCACGAAGGCGGAATCCTCTCTCAAAAAGAATAAAAGGAACACATTTACATGGATAGCAAGACATTTCGTGGGAGTGCTTGGGGTGCAAGCCTAGGACGATACTTAAGCGGGTCTGTGATGGCTGAGGTCATCCTGCTACAAGCCCATTGATATGTAGCAAGTCACAATGCTCAAGAGTCGCAAGTCTCCTTTGAGAATCATGTGAGGACAGAGGGAGGAGGGGAGCTGCCACCTAGGGAGGAGAGGGTATGAGAAAAAAAAAGAGACAAACGGTACATTTGCATACCTGGATGGGTGGCGAATTGGAATGAAGCAGAAATGAAAGGAGCATTGGGCTCTACCTGGTCACATTTGCAGATGAGAATGTTGTCAAGATACATTTTAAAGCCGGGCATATGTCTGAGATGAGACGAGACGAGTGAGTGTCGACTTGGACAAAAAAAATCGAACAAGTTCTTCCTTTGTTATTAGGTTTGTATTAGTCAGGTTGAATTTGGAGCGGACTTGAAATTATTTTTTTTTCCCTCACTTATTTCGTCCGCATGACTGCCTAGTTTCAACCCTCATATCCCCGCGATAGTGAAATTCTTTAAGCTTGTCATACCTGAGTGGTATTATTCTACAGTGGGTATTCTATCTAGTTTTTATTGTCATTGGCTGTTTACTGACCATTCATCTGCCTCTGGCAACTCCCCCACACACGCGTTCCCGCCCGACACCGCCACGTCAACAGACGACCTCTTCGTTGGTGGTCGTAAATGCATTAGCTGCATACCTACGAGATCCCGGGAGTGTGCTTGGATGCCATGTAACGACTTGATATTCGGTTCGTGTCAAATGCTGAGCGTTGCCAAAAAAAAAAAGACAGAGACAAAAAAAACTAAATATGTGGGACAGGAGGCAAGCCCAAACGCACGGTTTCTTCGAGCCAGATGTTGAGGCTCCTGAACTCACACGACGCGTCACTCTCCAGCGTGAGCAAGTTCTCGACGCCACGTTGTGATGTGGCCAATGCCCCGCCGCCTGGGTCGCTGCCACCTCCCCAACTTGTATCGCCGCCGCCTCCCTTCATTTCGACGCTGTCATCCATGGCCGTGGGTGAATGGGGCGCACTAGATGTGGTATGTGCGCTTTGTTTGGATCAACTGGCACGATTGATGCACAGAGTAGGGACCGCGGCGAATCGGTGAGCGAGAATGCAAGCGGGATCACGGATGATACATGTCCTGTGGGGGAGGCCTAAGCCGTGACAATGGCCTTTGGTAAGAATCGCGAATGGAATGATTGAAATCTCTCTCCTAGCGCTGCTGAGAGCACGGTGAACGCAAATGTGAATGTGGGGGGTGCTCGCGCCCATTTCGTTGTGGACAGAACGGGGGGAGTGGGAACGCGTGCGGGTGTGAGTGCGGAGAAGCTGCCCACCATTCATGTGTGAGACGGCGGTGTGGGCTGAGGCTGTGTTGACATATTCCAGGATTATCATTGGTGGTGAGAGAGCTGGAATGCACTGATTAGCTTCATTTTTGTACCCCTAGTATAGAAATGATTTAATAAACAGTGCCACAATTTTTTGGTTTTGACCTTGCCAACTTGTCAGCTTGCCAGCTTGTGAACTTGTCAGTCTTGTCAGTCTGGTTCAAATGAAAATTATCTGAACTTGTCAAAAATTGGACGTTGCTTGTCAAGCTTGTGACTTGTCAACTTGTCAGGCTTGTCACGGCTTGTACAAGCTTGTACAAGCTTGTGCAAGCTTGTACAAGCCGTGACAAGAAAAACGTGATCTTCCTGATGTGCAACGTCTACGAGTAATGGATGATCAAGGCAACTTTTCGCAACACATTCAAGTTGCCCACAATGATGAGCTGTACAAGTTGTGGACGTCGAAGATCGGGCCGTACCTTGCCGATTGGGTGTTGGGTAAGGGCAGAAATTGTACGTCCGTTCATCATCACCTCCTTTGTGAATGTACTAAATCGTTGTTTTTTTGTTCATTTAGCTTCGCCTCCATGGACGCTTCTCAAGTTCCCAGAGGGCTACACTCTCTGGTTACACAAGACGGGCGCAGACACCGACCCGGCCAACCCTCGTATCGACGCCTATCTACATGGTGCCCCGCATCTGGGGCCGTCCACCACCGCCAACCGCACGACCCTGGCACCGACGGTCTTCCGTTCGCCTATGGAGTTCGTCGAACATGCCATATGGCTGATGAAGGGCCGCCAGGGTCAGTGCCTATGTAAATATTGCACGCCCGGTCAGAGTCAGAGAGCCATCAACGCTCGGCTGAACCATGGCCTTGAGACTGACTCGGACCCCGAGACCGACGAGGATGGTGTTGAGGGCGGTGTTGTTGGCGTTGTCGCATCCGCGTCCGGGACTGGGACTGGGTATCGAGTGCGGGGTAGAGGTGCGTTTATCCGAGCTAATCGTGGGCGACGCGCTAGGCGCGACAAGTCGCCGCCGATCATGGCCAAGGACTATCGAGTGCTGGATGGCGGGGCCAGCCCAGCCTAATCGACCCTACCCTCGGCAATCACTACTAATCATCCAAAGTCTCCAAGTGAATGCTTTGTCTCATCTGTCTTGCTTCGTCGCTTTTGCTATCTCATGTTATGATCATCGTCGTTTAACAGGACGAGCCGAAGAGATGGGTGGTTTTGTGGATCGCTGCATGCGCTGGGACTCCGATACCCTTCCTTTCATTGATAACTTCCAATTACTATAGTTTGTTTTACGATCGCTAAGAAATTGAATGCATGTTGATTACCTCGTATTATTTCGATTCGCTCGACCGTGCGCAGAACGCGTACGTTAAATTACGGTAAGAAAAGAAGCGTGAAAATATATAGTACGAGAGCAGACATTACGACCCCTCATCCTGAGGAGAGCCCATTCAAGAACCGAACAGTGGCCCAAGTCCCATCCCATAAGGATTTTGGGGCATGACAGGAATCGGAATGGACACCATCACGGGTGACGTCATCGAAGTCTGGAATTTCTACAAAACAAAAATGGGGGTGGGCATTAGCTGAGAAAGAGAGGTGAGACACAGGACGGACATCGACGTGGGTGCTCGGCAACCTGCTCGTATTCTGCCGAGGGCTCGGCAACGCTCGAAAATCGTTCGTGACATACAGTACAGTAGGTCTTTGTGAGGCTTGTCACTGCCGGACTACGTAACAACGCCGTCGGGGGCGATACGGTAACTATGCTAAGCCCTCAAGCCCTACGAGAAATGTCTTACAGTAAACTAATCGCAATTAATAGAAATTAAATATTGATCTAAGGAAACCGATAACAGTTGATATGGATTACATTGATTGATATCGGCTAATAGAATTTGAATATCATTCAATACTTTTCAACCACCAGCTGAATTCTGTTGAATAAGAATGATTGCATGTCACGAGATTTATTATTCAATCTAAGGCAACTGATTGGAATTGAATAAAACATATCGCGCACTATTGTTCCAGTTTATTGAACGTGCAAAAACCCTGCATCGAGTACTCACTGTGTCCGGTCACAGAGCCGACTTCAGCATAATGACCTATACTACTATTTGTGTTTGTTTGTCGAATCAACTTTGTGTTGCGCTGATTCGAACGCATACATTTCTTCCTTCTTGCTCTCCTTCTCAAAGTGTCCCCCAGTTCTTTCCTCCGCTGCCCGTGAGACTTGTATACTCTCCACAGACCTTCGTGAGTGTCTCTCTTCCTGCTTTCTTCAGACCAGCATCATTTGGGTCTTTTTGGGGGGCTGCATCTTCGATTGAGCTTACGGCCGCGCTTTTCTCCCATTGCCCCCCAACGTGCTTCCTCTCCCTCCTGCTCTGCCAGCGTGCCTCTCCTACTTACCACCACCACCATGACATCACTCACTGCCATCACCGTTGTCGTCTGCCTCCCCTCTGGCCCTCCCGTGCTGTTGCCGTCATGAAGAGATCCTCACGTTGTTGTTGGTTCAGCAAATTCACAAATCTTATGTGTCTGCAGACGCGGCATTGATGTACTTTGCCCAGGATGGCTGTTACCCAGGCCCAATTTCGGGGGAAAAGCCCGCTCCTGTCACTTCCCACATCGGCTTCAACGAGAACACGACACTACCGTTCGAACCCGGCAAGACCTATTGACTCTGCATCGTGAACACTGGTGCGTTCGCCGTGTTCTGCTTCTGGATTGATGGCCACGATATGTGTATTATAGAACCCGACGGCGTCCGTATACCCTTGACATCTGCATCGGAGGCTAATCTGACGCCAACGATATATCGTAGACTGACGTTGACGAGCACCACATTGACTTTCTGAGCGTCACTGTTGCTCAGCGTTATTCAGTGTTGGTTACTGCGCGCAATGATGCTGGCTGTAACTGGGCAATTCATGCCAACAGGGACACAGCTATGTTCGACCACATTCCCGATACCCTTCAGCCTAGTGAGTTCGTCGATTGCAGCACTCGATAGTGGATCATAATTTCTGAATTCCAGACGTAACCTCACCAGAGCAACAGACCTCCTCTCGACCTTGGCATCTCCATGCCAACCCCCCCTTCCCCTGGCCGCTGCTGCCGTCAGGTTAGTTTTTGTTTTCTATGGCTAACTTTTTTCCCTTCCAGCGTTACCTGTGACCTTGGTGCGTGTGGCGTTATCAAACTCTGCTGGGTGTGGTTAATACCTGGAAGCGAGCTCTTTTCTCACCCCGTTCCCTTTTTTTTTTGCTGTAGTTTGGGGAAAAGTGGTGGTACTGCCTCATATGAGCAGCAGGTGGGGTCTTCAACATCTTGCTATTGATGGGCGCAAATCTTGTTGGTTTCGTCCTTGGTGTGGACGGTGCGCAGTACTTTGTGCATGAAATGACTGGTTGCTGGGATGGTATGTTTCTCCTAAAGACCTTTCTAACGCTATATTTCGTTGATTGAGGTAATCCTAGGAATTCGATCCGCGCAAACGATGGGGTAGCCAAAATGGGCACCTTGTGGTGGCCTGGGTCACGCTGTCATTGCAAGGTCAGCCCTTCGCTGCAAGGGATCCCATCTTTGACATCTTTCTTACAGTCTTTGTTGGTTCTGCACCAGATGTTGCAGGTGCGTCTCAAGCACCTTGGCACTTTTCCGCATCGTCTGCTTCTCCACCCACTCATTCAGCCACAGCTCGTACTCCTTCAATGTCGTTTCCAGCTCGTCGAGTTCCGTCTTGGTGTATCGTCCGGTGGCTGTGCCCGCCTGCTCTTCTGCGGTGAGGTTCGCGCACGCGTTGACGAGGAATAGGCGAATGTGCCAGTTCCTCATCTGACTGGTGTTCAGCGCCTCTGACCTCACCATGACTGCCGCTACCACTGCCATCCTGTGGAGAGCCCCACGATCCGTCCCAAATCCGCCCCCCCCCCCCCCCTCGCACAGCAGCAAATCCAAGCCCATGCCGTTGCAAGCTCCAGGCCGAGGAGCTCCCACGCCCATGCCCAGAGTAGACGATGTGGAGGTGGTACACGGTCAGTGTCAAGGATGACTTAGATTGCTTGATGCGTAGCTGGACAGAGGCAAGGTGATTAGAATCGAGGGTAGAATAAAATTGAATAGAGCTGTAACTGTAAATAGAAAATAAATGGTGATCAATTCAATTCTACCTGATTCAATCATGCAATCAAACGAATTCGAATCCGATCCAATCTAATATTCAATTAAATTCGGAAAACTGAAAATGTTTTCGATTTGTCCATTCAATTAAATCGCAAAAAGACTCATCCGTTAATAAAAATTGAATCAATTCAACTAGTTAAATTTACTTCGAATTACTGTAAGTCATTTCTCGCTGGGCCTCAAGACCTGTCAGGGAAGAATCGTCTGGAAGGAGGAGAGGCACCTACCGATAAGCTATGTGGTACCGGTGCATGAACTCTATTCCCTGTACATTCAATCGCCCATAAATTACACAATGTGACCACTGAGGGAGCTAGCTGTCGAACTCACCTTGCATATCTCAGTGAAGAAGTTGGTAAAATCGTGAAATGTCTGGATTCAGGAATGGTGTCGCTACTAGGGTATGAGTTCCGCAACTTTTGTGTAGCTCAAACAGGTCGAGACACGGAGCGCAATGATTTTCAGGCTCGGGATGTTAAGGCGAGAACCCAGGTGGTACCAGGGTCAGCATGACACGAAAGGGATCGTTGGTCACAGTTGCGATGGGCGTGCACTGACTATCGGGACGGTTTGATGGCCAGGAGTAGAGAGAATGGGTACCTACAATGGTACGTCCTGATATCACTATATCATTGAAGCCTCGTCTGGATGGTGGTAGCAGAGGTGGTGGAAGGTGGAGATGGGGATTGTATTCATCATCAAGAAAATAGGTCTTCCCGCAATGATCGTCGTAGCAACCCAACCACCACCTCTTCACAATTTCCTTCTCTTCTTTTGAAATCTGGTAATTGTCAGCGGAAACCACGGTCGATGAGAGATTTGTAAGAGCTGGTCGTACAGTGAAGGCAGGACGGCTCAGGAGATAAAGGCGTATGTGCTGACAAAAATCGGACGTGGGAAGACACGCTGTGTTTGACGCCGGTGCATGTGCACGTTGTACGTTTAGACGCCGGAGAGCTACGTTCACAGTTATGATACTGTACGTGCGAGACACCCTCCTCGAAAACATACTCAGAAGCGAAGCTACCCGATCACACGCACGAGAATCCTACATCCTGATAGAGCCTGAGACAGCCTGAGGCATCAAAGGAAATCTCAGTTAGGTGTACCGAAGTCCGCCACTGGTCGGAGGTCCCACCAGTAGTTGTTTAACCGCACGCCCAACACTCAGTGGCTCGTGATCGTGTACAAATACAGTACTTAAGACCGGACTCACATTAACCCCTCGTGCCTGTGAAACATGTACATTGGCGGGTCGAGGAAGCCAAGAGAATACTGGCCCTCGCCAATGCGTATCATTCGACAGTGGGATAAAACCCCGCAAACGAGAGTGATAATGTTGACGTGCTATCAAAAGAACTACAAACCAGGGAAAACCAGAAAGCTTTTATATTTACAAGTGCTTGAGCGGCCGCGCCGCCTTTGCCCTAATTCGGACAGATAAGGGAAGATGAGTAAGCACCCGTCTGTGTCAACCTCTGGAGAGATGCTACAGAGAAAGCAAAACAAAACTAAGTGGAAAAAAAAGGTGGCAAAGCTTGAGAGTCAAGACAGAGGAAACCAAAAAGCCCCCCCCAAAAAAAAGTCAAAAGAGGAAACACATAGCAACAATGCTCGCAAGGTGGGTTCACGCCCGTGGGAATATTAGGATTTTATACTTATTTGGATTAGTAAGCAGTCACCCTAACCCTACAAATTCACCGACAAGCTAATCAATTCTCAAAGTCTCGGAGTCGAAGTCTTTCTCTTGTGTTTAATACTTGTCTCGTCTCGTCGGTCTTGCTTGTCTCATGTCATGATACGTCGTTTATCCATTCCAGTCGCTAACAGGACGAATCGAAGCGATGTGCTTTCGTGGATCGCTGTGTGCAGCTGGACTATGATCCACCCCTCGTCGATAAATACAATTGGTTTTATCATGCTATCACTTACGAGAGTTACAGGCAGTGTTAACATCGTCTAAAACGAGTTGTCTCGGTCATTGTCCGATGGATTTCGAGTCTCAGCTGACGGATCGGACTGGCGTGTATCAGGAAGCGATCTCATTTCAATCAGATCCGGTGCATCGTGATGAGCAATGGCGGGAGTGATTGTAACACGAGGGTGAAAAGCAGAAGATACCTCTGGTGTGATGATGAAAGGGACAGATGTGACTATCGCAGGAGGAACGCTGCCAGAATCGTGTCGAACAGTTGGTTGCTCTGTAGACTCGGTGTACCCTGTTGTTGTAGCGGCAGCGGAAGCCACGGCCTGTGAAGTACCAGAACGGCTATGGCTTCCGAGAGGAGTAGGATCAGATGATTCAGCGGCTGTGGTGAGCCGTGGCGTCGATTTAGGGATATCACCGAGAGACGATTCATTGGCCAAGTATGCGGTGATTTGACCTGGATCAGGAGAGAGAAAGTGAAAGGAAGAGGTGGGAAGACCGGGGTTATAATGTAAGACAGGAGGGGGGATAGTAGCACGCGTCTGAGTATTCTCGTTGACTGCTTCGTGGACGGGAGAAATCGAGTCGGGGAGTGATCTAGGGAGATTGATGTCAGACGTAGGTGCTGTTGTCGAGGCATTGACGGTGCCTTGAGTTAAGGCGGTGTAGAGATTGAGCAGGATATCGCTGGTCTCCGAACTAACTGTATGGTTCGGCGCATCTTCAATTTCATTCCACAAAGCACGGAAGCTGCCCTGTACTTCAGGAAGCGTATTTCGTACATCAAAATTGGAAATTGATGTTAATATGAATGATGATGATGCAGCCAAATCCAGATTGTCCTGGGAAGATTGAAAAATCTGGCGAGTGATGTGGGTCAAATTGGCAAGCAACACGTTTTCTTTCCCGTGTTCAAGGTAGCTCCGAATGATGTCCTCCGATTTGTCTAATTGGTCCGCAGCGAGTGTAACCCAACCGTCGTCGTTGTCCTGCACGTCGTAAATAATGCCAGCGACGACGATTTGCGCACACAAACCAATCTCTTGTCCGGTGAAATTGCTTTGGCTTCTCAGGGATCGTCCCATCTCGACGGACCGCAGCACATTATGCTGATCCTGAGGGAATATTTGTCGGAGGATTGATAACGCGACTTCCGAGAGGCGTGCAGCATCAGCGAAGTTGACGCAGACGACGAGTCGTTGCAGTTTCTCCGAGACAGAAATAAATTTGGATGACCAAGTACGTTCCAACAATTCGTTCACAGCCTTGTGCAGCTTCTTTGTCGCCAAATTCGTAACCTTGAGTAGAGGATTGTCGACTACTGATGATCGACAAAAGCCTGGGATGCTCTCAAGGTATTGCACAAGGTCGGAATCCTTGACGATGACCTTGAATAGTCTGTCCAACACACGGTCGTCGGGCCCTGTTGACGATTCCGACCTATCCGTACTCTACGAATAAACGACGAATAAGGCTTGATTCGCATATACACGACGAATGAACAGACACTCACCTCCGCTATCCAATATCCGACGACCATAGTTGCGATGCAGCCGAGACATGCAAAACAAACGAATGTACCGAAGACAGCTCGGTTGATATGGAAGAGATAGACAGAAAGGCCGACAAAGAAAAAACACCCAGAAGCATTTAGCATAAGCTGTATTGCCACGTACCCGGGCGATGTCTTGAATTCACTGACAATGATCTCACGCAACCGCGCTCGGGACTGGGGGCTATACCGTGGGGACTCAGTGATCCGGAGGCGTTCAGATATGTCTTCTCGTATCGTCACAACAAGAATTGCAGTGAAAATATCGATACACAAGCTCGCGAACAGGAGTGCGTTCACCCAGATGGCACGCCTCGGAGCAGTGAACTGAGGAGGATGAGCCGGGGTGAAAGGGAGAGATGCGTTAAAGTCTCCAGTTTGAAGCTTGTAGATGTTCTCAAGGTAGAACGCAGATGTTTCCTGAAAATCTTGCTTGAGATCCTGGACTGTCACCGTAAGTAATGCCGCAACGGCGGCAGAAAACAAGCCCATCTGTAACACTGATTTGATATTCGACGCGATATGGAGTATAAAAATGCGATGCGCACGAAGATAATCACACCCTGGAGATTCTTTAGCCAGACTTCAACATTTACATTCTCTCTCTTTGTCATCTTGCAATACATGTCAAAAAGAGGCGCCGAGCCATCAGTAAATATGGTCTTCGGTTCGTGATCTTCAGCCACCTTCTGAGCCCAGGTTGGGGCGACATCTAGTGAGCGTGCAATGTGGGTGACGAAAATGGCTAAGATTCAAACGTTGAGCAAAACGTGACATACCTTCGTTTCTCGATTTTTCGCAATCAGTTATGTTGATGGTCTGGTGTTCAGTTTGAGACATGGGTGATATGCTGAATGTACTCCTGGGAGCACGGGCGAGTCCGAGGAAAGCAAAGGGAGCCGACAAGGAGTAGGAGGGACGTGCGCGGGAACGGTTTCTGAATCGGGAAGGGAACGAGCGTCGGACGCGTTTTGGTTATTGAACGCGTAATGGGTGCCGGAGCCGTAACGAGCGGAGTCGAAGAGAACGAGAGACGAGATGATAACGAGACGCTATGAGAGTAGACAAGTTCTTCTTAGCTTTTGGGGCATACTTAGTGATCCCGAAGTAAAAGGGGTGTATTGGATGCTCTTCCAGGCCAATGAGCAAGGCCTTATAACTACTTCTCTGTAGATCTGAGATAAATAACTAGAGTCCACGAAAATAGTAAGTTTCAATGGTTAGCTTGAGACCATATTTCAGGAGGCAAGGGTGAAACACGAGAGTATAAAGAAGAAGAAGAAGAAGGAATAGTATATGTAGGTCTGTAAGGTGTTGGCCATCAGGTCGCTGCATCAGACAATGCCCGATGAGCTCAGGCCTTGCGCAAGGGCGCTCGATGATCCGAAAAGGGAAAAGTGAGGGCAGTAGTAGAGTAGTAAACGTGATCATGAGCATTGTCTTGTAGTACCAGCCATAGGAAAGGTCTGAAAGGAGTTAAGGTGAAACAGGTCCAGCAAAAGTGAGTAGTCCAAAGAGGGTATGGTAGAGGTCCCAATAGCGGGAAATACCTGGTATGTACAAATGAAGGGGATTGAGGATTTACTTGACAAGTTTCAGCATCGGCCGAAAGTGCATTGGTGTCGGTCGATGTCGAGGCGAACGGAGGTGAGTAGTGCGAAGTCGAGATAAGATATGACATCCAAATCGGGTCGTGGTTAAGGGCCGGCGCGAAGTCGAAGACGACGAATTTTGTGCCCAGCCGCTTACAATGCACTGCGCGCAGGAGTAGACCAAAATTATGGTTTTCGCTGGCGAACTGAACGTTATTAGCCTAGTAAGCAGTTACCCTAACCCTACGGATTCTCAGTCCTGGTCGAAAGAATGGATTTGCTTTTCTCTTGTGTTTGATACTTGCCCTGTTTGTCTTGCTCGCCGATTTTGCTATCTCGTGTTATGGCCACCGTCGTTTACCGGTCCAGTCGCTAAACTGTGTTGGAGTTACAACTCTGACATCACGAAGATAAAATCGTGATGACATTTAGACATTCATTGTATCCAGACTTGTAGATCCAACACCTCCCGTTGTAGTCGTCATCACGCGTCATCATAAGCAGACAGCCTCGACTTTATCAGACAAATTAACAAAAAAGTATATACTACGTTATGGTCAATCTCACTACGAGTATATACACCACGTAGTGTATCCCTTGGACCTCAGCATTTTCCTATCCGCTGAAGTATCCGTTTTTCAAAAGCATTTTCGTCTTTATTAAACAAGACCGAGTCGAAGAGATGGGTGAACGAAATCGCTGTGCGCAATGCAAGGCGCACTGGGACTATGATCACCCTTTCCTTGATAACTACAGGTTTATTTTATCGCGTTATCGCCACGAAACTTACAGGCAAGCGTCAACATCAGCTACAACAAGGTTATGTAGGGACTAGGCGACATTGTCCGATGGATTGCAATGTTCAGCTGACGGATCCGACTGGCGTGTACCAGGAAGCGATCTCATTTCAATTGGATCCTGAGCATCGTGATGAGCAATGGGGGGCGGAGTGCTTGTAAGATCAGGGCACAAAGCGGGAGATACCTCTGGTGTGGTAGAGAAAGGGACAGGTGTGACTATCACGGGAGGTACGCTGCCAGAGTCGTGTCGAACGGTAGGTTGCCTCGCAGTCTCGGTGTAGGCAACGTTGCCCGTTGTGGTAACGGAAGCTACGGCCTGTGAAGTACCACAACGGCTGTGGCTTCCGAGAGGAGTAGGATCAGACGATTCAGCGGTTGTGGTGGGACGTGGCGTCGATTTAGGGATACCACCAGGAGACGACTCACTGGCCAAGTATGCGGTGATTTGACCTGGATCTGGCGAGAGGAAGTGAAAAGAGGAGGTGGGAAGACCGGGGTCATAATGTGAGACAGCAGGGGGAATAATAGCACGCGTCTGAGCATTCTCGTTGACTGCTTCGTGGACGGGAGAAGTCAAGTTGGGGGGTGTTCCAGGGAGATTGATGTCGGACGTAGGTGGTGCTGTCGATTCAGAGGCATTGACGGTGCCTTGAGTTAAGGTGGTGTAGAGATTGAACAGGATATTGCGGGTCTCCGAGCCAACTATATCCTTCGGCGCATCTTCAATTTCATTCCACAAAGCACGGAAGCTGCCCTGAACTTCAGGAAGCGTATTTCGTACATCAAAATTGGAAATTGATGTTAATATGAGTGACGACGATGCAGCCAAATCCAGATTGTCCTGAGAAGAGTGAATGATCTGGCGAGTGATGTGGGTCAAATTGGCAAGCAACACGTTTTCTTTCCCGTGCTCAAGGTAGCTCCGAATGACGCCCTCGGATTTGTCTAATTGGTCTGCAGCGAGTGCAACCCAACCGTCGTCGTTGTCCTGCACGTCGTAAATAATGCCAGCAACAATGCTTTGCGCACATAAACCAATCTCCTGTCCGGTGAAATTGCTTTGGCTTCTCAGGAATTGTCCCATTTCAACAGACCGCAGCACATTATGCCGGTCCTGAGGGAATATCTGTCGGAGGATTGATAACGCGACATCCGAGAGGCGTGCAGCATCAGCGAAGTTGACGCAGACGACGAGTCGTTGCAGTTTCTCCGAGACAGAAATAAATTTGGACGACCAAGTACGTTCCAACAATTCGTTCACGGCATTGTGCAGCTTCTTTGTTGCCAAATTTGAAACCTTGCGTAGAGGGTCGTCGACCACTGATGATTGGCAAAAGCCTGGGATGCTCTCAAGGAATTGCACTAAATCGGAATCCTTGACGATAGCCTTAAGTAGTCGATCCAATACACGGTCGTCGGGCCCTGCTGACCATTTTGACCTAAACTCAATCTGCGAATAAAGGAAGAATTAAGCTTGATTTGCATGTACACGACGAATGAACAGAACGCCCTGTATGATACACTCACATCCGCCGTCCAATATACGAGCAAGTAATTGGTGGACCAGCTAAGGCATGCGCAACAAAGGAATGCACCGAAGACAGCTCGGTTGATATGAAAGAGATAGATAAAAAGGCCGACAAAGAAAAACAATCCGGAAAAAGATAGAATAGTCACTATTGCCAGAGATATCCACCTTTCACTGACTAGCATCTCACGCAACCGCGCTCGGGACTGGGGGCTGTACTTCGGGGACTCAGTGTACCGGAGACGGCGAGGTACGCCTTCCCGTATCGCCAGAGCCAGCATCACGGTGAAGATATCGAGACACAAGCTCGCGAACAGGAGTGCGTTCACCCAGATGGCATGTCTTGGAGCAGTAAACTGAGGAGGCCGAGCCGGGGTGAAAGGGCGAGATGCGTTGAAATCTCCAAGAAATTGAAGTTTGTAGATATTCTCAAGGTAGAACGCAGACATTTCCTGAGGATCTCGTTTGAGGTCCTGGACTGTCAGCGTAAGTAATGCCGCAACGGCGGCAGAGAACAAGCCCATCTGTAACATTGATTTGATATTCGACGTAATATGAAAAATAATTGCGGTGCGCACGAAGATGACCACACCCTGGAGATTATTTAGCCAGGCTCGAACCCTCTCATTCTCTCTCTGTGTCATGTTGCAATACATGGTGAAAAGACGCGCCGAGCCATCAGTAAATTTGGTCTTCGGTTCGTGATCTTGAGCCATCTTCTGAGCCCAGGTTGGGGCGACGACTAGTGAGTGTGCAATGTGGGTGATGAAAATGGATAAGATCAGACGTTGAGGAAAATGTAACATACCTTCTTTTTCGCAATCAGTTATGTTGACGGTCTGGTGTTCAGTTTGAGACATGGGTGATATGCAGCGCGGACCAAAATTCCGTGGATTGTTGTCGGCCAATCGTTGAATTGATCAGTATTAGTAAACGTTAGTAAGCGATTAGTAAGCAAATTAATCCGCAGCATTCTTCACCTTCACCTCACCCCACCTCGGGTTGCTGAGGGTGCCTTCGATATCCTTCAGTCCGATGTCAAACGGTCACTCGGTATGTCTTTTTCATTTCATTCTTTGGATGTGACAGATTCGCAGATATCCGCAATCATGACCCATGATGACATTATGACCAAGCTCACCTCACATTTTAACCAAGCCATGGGTCTTCCCGAAAGCCCCTGGTAGTATATCCGTGCCCAAAGGACTTCAGATAGAAATCGTTGGTGACAATAGAAATCGTCGGTGACAATAGCTATTGTGAACAAATAAGGCAGTCATATGACTCATATTTGAAAGGAGTCACATTGACAGAATGTTCCAGATCTTTGGGGGCTTATCTTATTGTATGACTCATGTGAGAATTTTTTGAATTTGAAATGACTCCACCTATAAAAGAGCTGGCTTTGCTTATGATTAATTAATTTCTCCTTGACCCCATACCACAATCAACCAGGTTGATTGTAATAGAGAAGTTGAACCAGAGCAGAGCATATTAGGTTGTGATATTCAACCTACCCTCTATTCAACCATTCTCCAGGCCACTGGTCATCAAGATATTCAATACCTTACTCAAACTACCCACAAAGTCTTTCAACATTCCACCAATTAGTAAGAATAAATTGCTCAGTCAGCTTAAGTATACTAAGCAGTGTTTATAGGGAATAACCATCATAAGGCACAGAAGGCCTTTCAACCACTTCCAATTAGGAAGGCCCAAAGTGCACCTTTCTCAACATCACTTAATACCCTCAATATCCCCCAGTCCACCCACCAGTTCCGAAAAAACAAGATGCTCTCAGAAGTGGTTGATGCAAATGAGGTACAGGATGAGCCACTGCCACTTGTACCTCTTTTGCAAAGAGGGCCTACTGGATGGTTTGGGCAAGGCCAAAACTATAGAATTGTTGACAATGTTATCAAGATCAAGGTCACGGATGCAAGCCTTGATCATGGACCAAGCGAACTGCAACGTTTGCGAGTAATGGATGATCAAGGAAACTTTTCGCAACATGTTCGAGTCGACCGAAATGATGACCTGTACAAGTTGTGGACGTCGAAGATCGGGCCGTACCTTGCCGATTGGGTGTTGGGTAAGGGCAGAAATGGTACGCACGTTCATCATCACCTCCCTCATGAATGTAACTAAATCGTTGTTTTTTTGTTCATTTAGCCTCGCCTTCATGGACGCTTCTCAAGTTCCCAGAGGGTTATACTCTCTGGTTACACAAGACGGGCGTGAACACCGACCCGGCCAACCCCCGTATCGACGCCTATCTACATGGTGCCCCGCATCTGGGGCCGTCCACCACCGCCAACCGCACGACCCTGGCACCGACGGTCTTCCGTTCGCCTATGGAGTTCGTCGAACATGCCATATGGCTGATGAAGGGCCGCCAGGGTCAGTGCCTATGCAAATATTGCACGCCCGGTCAGAGTCAGAGAGCCATCAACGCTCGGCTGAACCGTGGCCTCGAGACCGACTCGGACCCCGAGACCGACGAGGATGGTGTTGAGGGCGGCGTTGCTGGCGTTGTCGCATCCGCGTCCGGGACTGGGACTGGGTATCGAGTGCGGGGTAGAGGTGCGTTTATCCGAGCTAATCGTGGGCGACGCGCTAGGCGCGACAAGTCGCCGCCGATCATGGCCAAGGACTATCGAGTGCTGGATGGCGGGGCCGGCCCAGCCTAATCGATCCTACCCATGGCAATCACTACTAATCATCCAAACTCTCCAAGTCCGAACGAATTTTCTCTTGTGGTGTTGAATGCTTTGTCTCATCTGTCTTGCTTCGTCGCTTTTGCTATCTCATGTTATGATCATCGTCGTTTAACAGGACGAGCGGGTGGTTTCGTGGATCGCTGTGCGCGCTGGGACTACGATACCCTTCCTTTCATCGATAACTTCCAATTACTATAGTCTGTTTTATCACATCGCTACGAAACTGAATCCATGTTGATTACCTTGTCTTAATTCGGTCCACTCAACCGTGCGGAGAACGCATACGTTAGATTACAAAACACAGGTAAGGAAAAAAAAGCGTGAAAATATATAGTACAAGAGCAGTGCTACATTACGACTCCAGAGCCCACTTCAAGAACTGAACGGTGGCCCAAGTCCCATCCCATAAGGATTTTGGGGCATGACAGGAATCGGAATAGACATCATCACGGGTGACGTCATCGTCGAAGTCTGGAATTCCTACAAAACAAAAAGTGGGGGTGGGCATCAGCTGAGAAAGAGAGGTGAGACACAAGACGGACATCGACGTGGGTGCTCGGCAACCTGCTCGTATTTTGCCGAGCGCTCGGTGTCTGCCTCAACGCTCGAAAATCGTTCGCGACATAGGTCTTTGTGAGGCCTGTCACTGCCGGACTACGCAATAACGCCGTCGGGGGCGATACGGTAACCATGCTAAGCACGCCGCGCGCATGCGGGGGCGTCGTCGGGCGTAGTGCCATTGGACCCGCACCCGCGACTCCGTCGGGTGACTGTTGTTGTTGTTGTGTTTGAGATTGAGGGCGGAGCAAATCTCTGAGCGAGACGCGAACGTCAGATGTCGGTTGTGGGAGCAGATTGAGATCGCCAAGCGCGACATCTTCTTCGGGTGCGGTGTGTAAGTGCATTCGGACGTGCTCGAGCGCCGTCCGGCTCGTGGCGGGCAACGCGTCTGCGAACGCGTCCCAGAGCTGGGCAAAGGTGTCGGTCGAGATACCACGTAGGGTCGCGAGCTGAGGTAGACCTGCGTGTGATCGATCGACAAGCCATTCGAGGAGAGCGAGGGCTGCTGGTGCCTCGGAATCGATGTCGGCAGGAGTGCAAGACGATGAGGTTGCGGAGGAGGCAAGTGTGAGCAGCGCGTCGCCCAGTTCTGTGGAGAGTCGGTCGGGCTCGATGATCTTTATGGGTACTTGTTTGAGCGCGTCGAGGGCATGTGAGATAGGTTTCAACGTCGGGGAGACATGCCGCACTGCGCGCAGAAAGACGAGTGCAAGCGCGAAGCAGAGATTACGGTCCAGCCCTGCCGTACCCACGATACCGCTAGACTCCACGACCACCTGCGCAAGCTCGACCTGCTCCTGGGAAGCGACCCTATTCACCAGCAGCAAATTCATCGCCATCGTGAGCAATCCCGCAGGCTCCGGCTCTACTCCCACAAACGCGACGATCCTGAGGGCTTCCGGCGCCGTCCCCCGCATTAGATCGTGTAATAGACGGAGGGCGACGACGACCTGGTGAGCCTTGACGGCCCACAGATCAGGCGGTGTCTCGTCCGCCGCCAGCACGCGCAACGCAGCGCAAAGCGTACGCAGCTCCTCCAGGACGAGCCACTCGGCAATGCCAAGCACGCCCCCGTCGAGCTCCGCGAGTCGCCGGACGAGGTGCGTGAGCCCGTCCACGTCCAGCGCGCGGAAAAACTCGGCGAGCTCAGGGAGGATGCGCGGAAGTGCGCGGCGGACCGTGTCCCCATGCGGCGCTGTGGGCGACAACGGAAGCACGAGGTCGACGAGGCTGAGCGCGTGGTGCGCACGGCGCACCGGATCTTGCGCTGCTGCACTCGCACCGGCGATGTCTGCGCCGCGACGCAGCAAAGCGCGCAAGACAAGCTCCGGGTCGAGCGCACGGACGACATCGACGCACGTACCCCGAAGCGCCTGTGCTACCGATGCGCAGTCCGGAGAATTGAATGTGTCCGCCGCATCTGCGCATGCGAAAAGGTCTGCCACGACGTTGATGATCCCGTGAGCTGCACGTCCTGGGAGCGGGTGGTTGGGAATGAGGCGCGCGAGGACTTGCAGGACTTGGTCCGCGCCAGACAGGATGTCCGCGAACCGTGCATTGGAGGAAGTGTTGGCGAGTGTTGCTTGAGGGTGGAACGAAAAGCGCGCTTGGGCATCCGCGGCGAGCACCTCTAGTACGGCGAGCAGGTGGAGTGGTAGCCCGTGCGTTTGCTGTGCCCACAACGCGTTGAGTGTGGTCCATTCACCCGTGCCGGGATCGCCCGAGTCAAGTTCGTGCGCTAGAAGCACGGTCGCGACACGCAGCGTACGTAAAGCATCGGCTGAGACAGGCCGAGCAAGAGGTTGCACAAGCTTCTCGAGAGTGACGGGGAGCCCGTCATCGGCCAGTAGCGCAAGGGAGCGTAGAGTTGCACGTTCAGTGTCGTTGATTACTGAAAATCCGGGCTGGAGTTGGAGGAGACACTTGATGAGATGGGGGGATAGGAAGGCACGAGGGTCGCGCGTGAGGTCGTAAAGAACGTGCTCCGCATGAATCCCCGAGCGTGTCGGCGTGTCGTCGTCCATCATACATTCAAGGCGGAAGATCATCTGCCGTAGAAGTAGAAGGTGGTTCAGGATCTGCAACCGGCCCTCAGCTTGTCAAGTTTTTAACACGGACGATGACGATAAACACGAACCTCGCGATAGTGTGGCACGCCCTGCCATACACGCATAATACCAAATGCGCGGGAGCGGCACAGTTCGTTTGGAACGCTGTCCGCCCATGCGTACGCTGCAAGTACACAGGCGACCCCGACCCACGCACGAAGCTCGATGAGGCCCTCCGCTTCGACGATGGTCGGGGCGAGATCAGGATGGGTAACAGCGCATGCAGAGCGACGCCAAAGGATGGCTCATCGCTGCCGAGGTCTCGCAAGACCCCTCTCGCAGGGGCAAATGACAAGTCAGGCTCCTGAATCACAGCCAAGAGAGCGTCCCAGCCACACAGACGATCGATCACGCGCTGGGCTGCTCGCTTCACGTAAGGGTCCAGACCTGGACTGCGTATGAGGATTTCAAGCTCTTTGGGGAGATTCGCAGCGTTAAGTTCCTTTGCGATATCTGGGTTCGCAGCCGCGATCAAAAGGTGATCAAGCGTGTCTTCATCCATAGAGGAAGAGTCGAAAACGGCTTGAATATCAATACGGTCCTTGAGATGTGTGACTAAGTACGGATATGGGTGTGATGGTAGATGGGACCCGTACAATGAGAAGCCGCGGAAGCTCTCGATGTTGGCAGGCGACGCGAGAGAGGATACCCGCTACCAAGTAAGATTGCGCCTCGCTCTGCGCAGTGATTCAGCAAGAGAAGGCGTGTACACATTGATATTGATTCGTACCTTGGGTCCAATCGCATCTGCGACCCTGTCGGCGAAACGTTGCAACGATTCGACTGGTACATCCTCTGCAACTGGCTGACTGGTCAACTGATAGGCATAGTCCAGGTCAAAGTCGTCGGGATCCTCATCGAGGTCCGGATGGAGATATGGGAATTCGGGGAGATCCCAGTCGTCATTGGCTGGCTTGAGACAAAACATGAGACGGATGACAAGCGGTAAAGGGGGTGCATCGGGAATGAGAGAGAGGAGGTTGCATGTCAGCGCCGTTGGATCTTCCGAATTTGCAGGGTCGAGAGCAGGGGATAGAGGTGCTGGGTTGAGCGGAGGAAGGTCGCTCGGTACATAGGATGACGGTGTAGACGGGAGTTCAGATGCAACATCGCCATATATCGCTATGGAGAGCTTGATAAAATTACCCCTTACAATCATGAGACGAGATGCAACCTAAGATTCGTGGTAGAATGAGAAATGTGGGATTGACAAAGAATCAACACTGGCAGACGGACCTCAGTTCCCATGTCCACAGGAAAGTCCGCATAACCACCAGCATATGCGATAGAAGTGGGAACGAGAACATTTGTGGCCTTTTGCTTTTGCTTAGTAGGGTCGCTGAAGATGGGGTGTGCGTTGAAGAAGATATCAAGGACGAACGCTTCTGGCTCTGTCACCCTTGCACGGTCAATAACATTGTTAGTGAGTTTGAATATGATACTGGTGACCCCAGGCAGCGCATACACGCGCCCAACTCGCAAAAGAAACTGAGCACGCCATTGTTAAAGCAGGATCCACCCCACGGACACTAGTACCGAGAGGTATTAAGGGGAGGGAATGCGACTCACGAGACAATCTCGGGCTGCTCTGCGAATGGAATGGCGTCCTTTGGAAATATTCGTAAGGAGCGCACACGGACTGGAGACGAGAACCTTAAAGCAGCGAGGTTTGAGGGCCCTGCGGGTTCGAGTGTGGACCAGTGAAGTAACATCATCCTCCGAGTCAGAACAGAGGTCTGCCGGCTGCGCCCAACGCTCGCCGTAGATTTGCCACGCGACTCAATCGGCCCTTTCAATTCACCAACCATGAACAGCGGTCTCAGCCCACCCAGTATCAAACTTCCCGGCCTTTCGTTACACACAAATGGCAAGAATACGACTCAAAGGCGTCATCGTAGTCCCAGCCTTCTCAAAGTCGAACACGTAGCCAGCTCGAATGAGCAGGCGCTTGATCAAGCCGCGTACGCCAACATCAACGCCGAGTGGGTCAATCGCAAAGGTTTGTTTCCATCGTTGAATATGGCTATCTATATGACATTTAACTGCTCTCTTAGGTGCTTGGATGATCCATGTCGTGCTTATAGCCACGGGTAAAGTCATCATTGATGCTATACCCCGCATGACGCAGAACGTCTCCTGGACAGCTGTCAATCTCACCTATCTTGCCGTACGCCCCCACTTCTACCGTCCTCGCGACGCCCTCTATACCCCCAACTGACATGCCTTTCAGTGCTCGTATCTCATGTTCCATTGGGTGACCGGCATCCCGTTCGGCAGCGAGTTGCACGGCGGTGCATATGACGATCTCACGCTTTGGGAACAGATAGACGGCGGTGCGCAGAACACGCCGTCAAAAAAGTGGCTCTTCTCCGTACCCGTTGGGCTGTACGTTTCCCGTCCTTTCTTTACCATTCCGCAGCACGCGTCGCTCACACGACCCCGCAAATTCGGAATGTAGGTTCCTGCTTTCGACACACTACACGAATTACAACCCATGGCTGTTCGCCATCAATCTTTCAGCCCTCATTTTCACCCTTGTGCCCAAGTTGCCCATCGTGCGTTGAACGTTGCCCGGTTAGATACTGCCTCGTTGCCAAGCTCACAGCCACGTTGCTTAACAGGCCCATCGCCAACGCTTGCGTATTCTTCCGGATAACTCTTCTGGTTCTGGGGGTGCGACCCCAACGAACGTCTCGGGGACAAGCACACCACTAGGTCAAATCAATCCGCCGCCCGAGCTCCTCCTAACAGATGCGCAATTCCGCTAAACTGAGGTCGGAGAGACAGTGAGGGTAGTTGAGCCGCCGGAAAGGCGGGATTATTTTCATCAAAGTAATGTCACATATATCTCATCTCACTTGTCGGGAGGTCATGCGTCCAGTAGAATACCTCAACCAATTAACTGGCTTAAGCCCAATGATTCAGCAGGCTGTGTGGGACACTCCTTCCAACTTTGGAAGGGCGATCGTCGCTGCGCCGCTAATGACTCGAGTAGCTTAAAGTTACGACTATGGACTAGAAATGTATAATCAGCTCTTTGCTTATGTCGTTGTGCTCTTGCTTATTCTTGATGCTCTTTGTGTGAAACCATCTGATGTTCCATAAGCCTAGTGACCGTCGTGACGCCGCTTGACGCCGAAACTTCAAGTTGACACCTTTTCATTTTGGTTCTCACGTCACATCTCTCCAATGTCCCAACCTGAACATCGGATCCTCAACGTAGGTGACCACAAGGCGGAGAAAACTCAAGGTATGTTACCTTCCGCTAACCCTACCCAATTTCACCACCCACGTGTACAACTAGATGTTGCCCCAGGCTCGGCTCACTCGCAGATGGCCCAAGATCCGGAAGGAAAACCCGAAGTTGCTGATAGCTCTGGGCCTCTCTTCTCCATGTATTGCAAGATGGCAGAAGAAGACAAAAAGAAGATTGAAAGCTGGCTAAAATCGGTCGATAAAGTCGTAATCCTGGTGCGCACTTTTTCCTAAAAATGCTATACCGCTCACACATCAGATCCATATTACAGATGGGCTTGTTCTCTACATCCGTGGCTGCATTACTTACCGTGACAGTTCAGGACCTCAGGCAAAGCCCGCAGGAGACCGCCAACTTCTATCTTGAGAATCTCTACAAGCTTCAATTTCTCGCCGATTCCAACGCACCTCTCCCTTCTACTCCGGCTCAGCCTCCTCCCTTTTCTGTCCCTAAATTCGCCATCTGGGTAAACTCACTCTTGTTCATGAGCCTATGTCTCAACATTTTTACCGCAATTCTGGCTCTGTCGATACGGAGAATTTTGCCTCAACACCTCCTCCGAGTTGAGTCTCCCCGGCTCAGCCCCCACTACGAGCACGGATAGAAGAAATGATTACCTACGAATTGAGACGCTCGCGGGTGAGATGGGCATTTGCAGTCATGGGTTTTCTTTCCGCCGTGTTTTTCTTTGTCGGCCTCGTCGTATATCTCCACAATATCAACCGAACTGTCTTCATTCCCGTCTTTTGTTGCTCACTCCTTTCCCTCATCATATATTGCTCCGTCAATTTTTGGCTGAATGACGTAAGTGCATCCTATTGACCCTATCTGTATTCGCAGGTCGAGCTGGATTTCTTGTTTATTCGCAGGTTCCGGATAGGTCGAAATTGTCGGCGAAGGTTGACCATCTTATCTTGAAAAGATTATTCAAAAAGTTAGTCGAGGATTCCGATTTTGTCCAATTCTTTCAAACCGTCCCTGGCTTTTGCCGATCCTCGGTCGTCCTCGATCCTATAAGCAAGGTCACTAAATTGGGAAAAGAAAAGCTCTGTACGGGTGTGAAGGGATTATTGGAACGTACCTGGTCATCCAAATTCTTCTCAATCCCGGAGAAGATGCGGCGACTGGTCGTCTGTGTCAACTTCGCTGATGCTATACGCCTCTCGGACGTAGCATTGCCGATCCTCCAAGACATATTCCCTCAGGACCAGCACGATGTGCTGCAATCTGTCGAAATGGGGAAGTCTCTGAGGAGCCCGGTGACTAGTGTCGAGCAGGAGGTTGGCAAAGAACAGGAGATCGGCTTGTGTGCGCAAACCATTGTTGCTGGTATCGTTTCCAACGTTCAAGAAAGCAACGACGATTGGGTTGCGCTTGCTGCGGATCAGTTCGGCAAATCCAAAGACGTGATTCGGGGCTATCTCAGACATGGCAATGACAACGTGTTACTTGCCAACCTGACCCACATCACTCGCCAGATCTTTCACTCTTTGACGGACAATCGGGATATGGCTGCGTCATCATCAACCGTATTACCATCACTTAGCAAGTTTGACATACGAAATACGCTTCCTGAGCTGCAGGACAGCTTCCGTTCCCTGTGGGATGAAATCGAACACGCGCCGACCGACGAACTTGTTATGGATATCCGTGACAGCTTGCTCAATCTCCATAATTCCTTATCTCAGGCTCAAGGCGACAATATTGCCTTAATTTCTACAGCCTCGTCCACGGCGGCGCCCGATACTGGTCTCTCTGGAAATCCCTCAAGCTCGACTTCCCCTGTCCCCCAAGCGATCGATGTGAAAGTTGAAACGCATGCCACCAGTTCCTCAGATCACGATCATAGTTTCGCCACCACTTCTCCTCACATTTCCCCATCGCCAGGTCCAGGTCATATCATCGTTGACACACCCGACGAGTCGTCACTTGGCGGTATCCCTGAGCCAATGCAACGCCCCTCCACAGTTGCCGACCCTACTCCTCTCGGAGGCCAGAGTCGTCCTGGTACTTCACAGGCCGCGGTTTCCGACGACGCTGCAACAGCGGGAAATAACGTTGCTAACAACCCGCCTAGAGAAACACCTACGGTTCGGGATAACCTTGACAGCGCACCTCCCGCGATGGTCACAACTCTCCATTCCTCTACGACTCCGATGGCAGCAGCTTCTCTTTATCGTTCTCATGTTGCGGGCGCCGCGCCCCTCGTCGTGAATCACGATCCTCAGGACCTGAGTGATCCTCCAGTTGAGCTGGAATTGCTCAATCATACGCGCTGGTCGTGACCCATCAGAGAATCCCGCCAAGTCGTCACATGGTCTAGACGAGTTCATTCAGTCTCGACCTGCTGATGGGACTTTTTTTTCCCCTTCCAACTCCCTCTCAATATTAAGCATTGTTGTGGACCATATTGACCACGCCTGCTACGTATCACAGGTGGCTACACCCTGGGACTCGGAGTTTCGGTTCCACTTTTCGCATACACTATTTATTGCTTTGTTACTGCTATCGCTATGTCCTTCCGTTACACTCTTTCTCTCTTTAAAACATTTAGCAGATTGACACTCACTTATATTGATCTCCATACGACGCATAGATCGATTTCCTCTCGCCTTTCTATTTGCTACTATCAAAGTATAGTCCGGGACTATTAACAAATACCTGCCTCCCGTTTGCAATTCAGCTATAACACTCTTCTGAAAAAAACGCGCTTCTGTTTGGAACCAGTCATCATCCCGTTCCGTGTACGGACATTGCTCAAGTTAGTGCTAGTGATTGTACAGGTATGTTTCCTCGCTCTGCTTCTTCCGGCCTCATGATGAAGACGGAAGTGGAAGGATTATTAGCTTGTTTTTGCCAGTGAGTCGCGATGTCACAATACTAGCAACTGCAGCACATTACGATCATCCCGGTACAGAGACCGAGATCTGTGATGCAGTCCAGACGACCCTCGCCTGACTCAACAGATCGTCCTCACCCCTTCTTCTATCGGCGTATGTGCTCGAGCAAGTTCTCGAGATCGCTTGAATGTAAGGATAATAAATTTCATTTGGCGAAAAACCAAATTCTCGGGGGGCCCTGGCGTTCAGGGTCTTCAACGGACGTGTTGATGCGAGACCGATTTCCTGAAGGCGGGGGAGCCTCCTGGAGCGGAAAAGAGAAACGGGGTGGCCGGCACTGGCACATCGACGCCTCCAAGTTGAACCTGGCTCGTTTCTAAATCTTTTCGTCTTTCTCGGGTTTTCGCGGCTCTTTCGACTCGTAACGGCTCCGTAATCAACCTAAGTGATAACCGAACGGGCGTCCATCCGTTTCCCCTTTCGGCGTTCCCTCTGCGCACTTCGAACTCGCCCATGCTCCTTGGCGTACATTAGCGTGACCTAAAGAGTTTGTGACTCGGACACCATTCTCCTACCAGTGGTCAGTCATGTGGGGTGACATTGAAGATATGTGTATTATGAAAAGATCTGGATAGAAACTTTGAAGTCATGCTATCGCAGCTACCGTGACAGACCGGAATCGGCTAATCGGCCGCTTCCGAAATCAGTTCACGTCTACGGTGATTAGCACACCCATCATCAATGCATGCTCGTAAACATTTTTATTGAAAGTGAGAATCTTTATACCGAAACATGAAACCACGACAAATATGCGTCCCCGTCAACTACGAGGTTGGGAGAGGTGAGAAATCGAACTTAGCGACCTGTGGACGGAGGGTCCCGCGACTCGTAGTGAGGTCGGTTGAAACCGGAAGGCTTCAAGTTGACCACGCCATTTCGGTTTGGTTCTCGCGTCACATCTCTCTCCAATGTCCCACTGGCAACCTGTACATCGAATCCTCAACGTAGGTGTCCATAACGTGGAGAACAGTCAAGGTATGTCACTTTCCGCTAGCCCTACCCAATTCAACCACTTACGTGGACAACTAGATGTTGCCCCAAGCTGGGCTCAGATGGCCCAAAATCTGGAAAGGAAACCCAGATTTGCTGATAGCTCTGAGCCTCTCTTCTCCATGTATTGCAAGACGACAAAGGAAGACAATAAGAAGATTGAATGCTGGGTAAAAGGGTCGACAAAGTTGTTATTTTGGTCTGTGTCCCATCTGTTTTTTCTTTCTATACCGCTCACACATCATATCAATATTACAGCTGGGCTTGTTCTCTACGTCCCTGGCTGCATTGCTTACCGTGACAGTTCAGGACCTCAGGCAAAACCCGCAGGAGACCGCCAACTTCTATCTTGAGAATCTCTACAAGCTTCAATTTCTCGCCGATTCCAACGCACCTCTCCCTTCTACTCCGGCTCAGCCTCCTCCCTTTTCTGTCCCGAAATTCGCCATCTGGGTAAACTCACTCTTGTTCATGAGCTTATGTCTCAACATTTTTACTGCAATTCTGGCCCTGTCGATACGGATCATTTTTCCCAACACCTCCTCCAAGTTGAGTCTCCTCGGCTCAGCCCCCATTACCGGGCGCGGATAGAAGAAATGATTACCACCGAATACAGCCACTCGCGGTGAGATGGGCGTTTTCAGTCATGTCCCACCTTTCCGCATGGGTTTTTCTTTGTCGGCCTTGCCGTATTTCTCTACAATGTCAACCGAACTGTCTTCATTCCCGTCGTTTGTTGTGCAATCCTTTCCTTCATCGCATATTCCTCCATTACGGTTTGGCTGCAAGACGTAAGTGCATCCTGTTGACGCCCTATTTGTATTCGCAGGTCAACTTGTTTGTTTGCAGGTTCCGGATAGGTCGAAATCATCGACGACGGTTGATGATTTTGTCTTGAAAAAACTATTCAAAAAGCTAGTCGAGGATTCCGATTTGTCCAATTCTTTCAGACCATCCCTGGCTTTTGCCGATCCTCGGTCGTCCATGACCCTCTAACCAGGGTCACTAAATTGGGAAAAGAAAATCTTTGTACGGGTGTGAAGAGATTATTGGAACGTACTTGGTCATCCAAATTCCTCTCAGGCACGGAGAAGATGCAAACGACTGGTCGTCTGCGTCAACTTCGCTGATGCTACACGCCTCTCGGACGTAGCATTTTCAATCCTCAAAGACATATTCCCTCAAGACAGGCATGATGTGCTGCAGTCTGTCGAAATTGGCAATCTCTGAGAAGCCCGGGAAGTAGCGTCGAGCAGGAGGTCGGCAAAGAACAGGAGATCGGTTGTGTGCGCAAACCATTGTTGCTGGTATCATTTCCAACGTTCAAGAAAGCAACAACGGTTGGGTTGCGCTTGCTGCAGGTCAACTAGGCAAATCCGAAGACGTGATTCGGGGCTATCTCAGACATGGCAATGACAACGTGTTACTTGCCAACCTGACCCACATCACTCGCCATATCTTTCACTCTTTGACGACAATCGGGATATGGCTGCGTCATCATCAACCGTATTACCATCACTTTCCAAGTTCGACATACGAAATACGCTTCCTGAGCTGCAGGACGACTTCCGCTCCCTGTGGGATGAAATCGAACACGCGCCGACCGACGAATTATTATGTATATTCGTGACAACTTGCTCAATCTCCATATCTCCTATCTCACGCTCAAGGCGACAGTGATATCTTGACTTCTACAGCGCCAGGTCCAAGTCATATCACCGTTGACGCAGCCGACGAGTCGTCACTCGGTGGTATCTCTGAACCAATGCGACGCCCTTCCACAGTTACTACATGGTCCGATCCTACTCCTCACGGAGGCCAGAGTCGTTCTGGTACTTCACAAGGCGTGGTCGCCGCTGCGACAACGGGAAATAATATTGCTAACAACCTGTCTAGAGACCACCTACGGTTCGGGATAACCCTGATAGCGCACCTCCCCGATGGTCACATCTCTCTCTTCCTCTACGACTCCAATGGCAGCATCTTTCGTTATCGCCCTCATGTTGCGGGCGCCGCACCCCTTATCGTGTATCACGATACTCAGGCCCGACCGATCCTCCAGTTGAGCTGGAAACGCTCAATGGTACACGTTGGTCGGATTCAGCTGGAAGTCGTGACCCATCGGAGAGTCCCCCAAGTCGTCTCATGGTTGAGACAATTTGACTCAGTCTCGACCTGCTGATGGGCGTTTCAGCATTGTTTGTAAACCATATTGACTATGCTGCAATGTATCACAGGTGACTGATATTGTTCTCCATACGATACATAGATCGATTTTCTCCTGCATTTTTGCTACTATCAAAAATATAATCCGGGACTAACTGCCTGCCTCTCATTGCCATTCAACTATAATGTCTTCTGAAAAAGAGCGCCTCTGCCAGTGATCATTGTCCTCCCTTCCCGGTGGTCCGTCACTAACCCGATCGCTGAATGTGAGATAAATGCTGTACTCACGATATCCTCCCCGGGTTGCCCAACGAGAAAGGAAAATGAGACGATCCCTGAAGGCCCCGGTGGGGAAGCCTCCTGAAGCGGAACAGAGAGACATGGTGGCCGGCCACACACCTCCAAGTTGAACCTGGCGGTGGCGTTCACTGGTGGGGTGTAGGGAGATCGGCGCCCGTGCCTACAGACCCTGCACCTGAGACACAAAGCGTTTTGGTAACGTTATTGACCCGTGGTATGATCGTGCGCACGCCCTAAAGAGGTTATAACGCCTGGTAACTCGGACACCCGCATGAGGAGGCTCAAACCTGCTTAAAATGGCGGTCGTACGCTGTACTGCTCAGCAGGGGGCGACTACGTGTTTTAGCATGAGTGGATGGGAGAGTGATTCAAAGGAGGGCTGTAAAATCGAGGAGAAATGGATCTCTGAAGGAAACGGTGACTGTGATTGTCCATATTTATGCTTCGCGGATGGAAAGAAAGAAAGAAAGAAAGCCGCTCATTGGCATCTTCTCCTGTCATGCTGCCTTGTGGTCTCTATAGCTGAGGACGATTCAGCGGGTGTGAAAATGCTGAGGCCTCGAGGTAGAAAATGTAGGGTATACATGCGTGCAGTGCGAGTGTGTACCTACTAGTATGTGGACATCTACTAGTACCTAATAGGGATGTTGACAAAACCAATCGCTACAATTTACGAATACCAAAATGTCCTATCACCGAGATGTCAAGCGAGACTATCTCTAACAGTCTCACCATCTGCTGTCTTTGTCATGTCCGAGTCATCCCATTCCCTACTAGTAATGCTGTTTGTTGGTCGCAAGAATGCAACAGATTGATTCACTGACACGTAAGAAATGGCATGTCCCTTGAGGCGCTCGCGGTTGCACGTGCACCGAATCGATTGAAATTATCCCACAGCCCACGCTGAAACCTCTTCTTCTCCGTATCACACTAATGTCTCAAACTGAACACCGGATCCTCAACTTGACCGATGAAAA
>WTXI01000222.1:0-60959 GCA_022376515.1 Lactifluus volemus
AAAACTTCGTGACTCGTCCTAGTTTGTTTTCTGTTCCATCAACGTTAAAGATCTGGATTGGTTTGTCTAGATCTTTTGTTCCTAGTTGCCATCTTTCTGCCGTTCGATGGTCGATGAAATTACTGGTAGCGCTGCTATCAACTAGCGCTTTGTCTTCCTTCGTTCCGCCATTATAGCTTGAATAAATAATAGGGACTTCCATTGATGAAATGGCATTTAAATACAAGCTATTCGGTACTAAGGCTCGGATCCAGGCGGCGAGATCAGAGCCCTTTAAAAAGACGGATCTTGGGAAAGGGATTCGGCAAGTTTGCCACGTTCTTCGTCAGACATGGCTTTGAGGGCTTTAGCGATTTCTTCATTTGTTGGTTTAGAAGTAGGAGTGTTAGTCGCCGTTACTTCGGATGTTTCAGTAACACAGACACGTGTGGTGTCGGTGTTTTTAGCGTTTTGTTTCTTCTTGACAGGGCATTCCCTAGAGAGATGGCCCTGTTCTTTGCAATAGAAGCAACGTCCTTCACGTATGAGGCGTTCACGATCAGGATCGGGGGTGCGATTGTTTTGGGTAGTAGTGACGTCTACATCCATAGCATCAGGATCGCGTTGTGGTCGTGGGGTTGGACGCGGTAATTGTTGAGGACGGCGTTGTTGTTGTTGTTGTCCTCGCGCATTGCCAAGCAACTGGGTAATGCGTCCTAATGATCCTCCACCATGTAGTTCTTTGAACAGTTTTTGTTCCGTCCACGCAGCTGAATGTTTTCGTGCTGCCTCCTGCCAGTCTGCAAGAGTTTCTGGTTTCGGCCATTCACGGTTCATGATGGTCATATGAAGAGCTTCCTTTAGACCGGCATGATATTAGATAATAGTTCCTTGAGCGTCGGCTTCAAAACCTGCTTCTTCAAGAAGGTCGTTGAATGAAGTGGTGTAATCATCTAGATTGTCTCTGACCATCTGGAGTTTCGTGAATTTTGTGAGGGCATCTTCTTTAGCGGCTGCATCTCGGAAATCTTCAAGGAACCTTTGTTTGAAACCAACCCAAAGGTCCAGATCATTGGGGTCTCCTCCATGGTCTAGATACCCTCCCAGGGAGTTAAGACGCGCTTGGGCCCAACCTTCACAACATGGTCCAGCCATAAATGTGGTGAACATGAGGATTTGGTTTGAGGGGTTCGACATTCCAGGGTTTCCTTGGTTTAATCTTCGGTAATTTTCGAAGATTTCCATGAAACGTTTTGATCGTGATCTGTTTCCGTCAAAGGGTTTTGGGGGGATTTCTATTAACCCTCCTCCAGCAGTGGGGATTTGAGCAAAGCCTTGGCCTTGTTGAAGGGAGGCTGCTGCTGCTCCGCCTCCTCCACCGCCACCACCACCGCCATCTCCTCCTCCTCCTCCAGGACTACCGGGTGCTCCTCCACCTCCTCCACTGCCTCCTGGAGTACCGCTTCCTCCTCCTCCTCCACTGCTGCTGAAAATTGCTCCACTGCCGCTTGCCGTGATGGGGGCTTTCTTTCCTTTTCCTTTGGGTTGGGAAAAGAGGGTCGAAGCGGCGGTGGTTGCAGGTGGTGCTGTGGTGGTCGCTGATGCAATTTGGAAGGGGGGGAGTAGTGCGTATCCAGCAATTCCTTTTGCTGCTGCATGAAAGGTTCGTGCCACAAAAGCTTGAATAGGGGAGGTGCTGGTCGAAGCGGGGGCTTTAGATTTAAATATGGTGTTTAGAGCGAGGAGTTCTTTAGGGGTAAGCGGGGCGTTTGGGTCGGGTACTGGTTCAGGTGTCGGTTGCTTAGCAAATATTTTTCTCATTTGCTCAAGCTGTTCGTCAGTAGGACTATC
The DNA here is from genome assembly GCA_022376515.1 of Lactifluus volemus. Taxonomy (NCBI): domain Eukaryota; kingdom Fungi; phylum Basidiomycota; class Agaricomycetes; order Russulales; family Russulaceae; genus Lactifluus; species Lactifluus volemus. The sequence goes on from WTXI01000222.1 coordinate 1,831, forward strand.
AGGTAGAAGGTCCATAGCTAGGTTGTAGTTTGGTTCTTCGCCACTTCCAGAGTCAGAAGGTGTCGCGGGTTGTTTCACTTGTTCAATTGCTTGTTCAAGCGAGATCATGGGAGTATGGGAGTGGGTGCGAAGTCTAGTCCCAGCGGCCTGCGCAAGGACTTCATCATCTTCGTCATCGCCTTGTGTAGGGCGATCTTGTTCAGGAGATTCTTCGGCTAACGTGGTGAATCTACCATATGGACTGCCTTTAGAGCTGTCTGACATGGTTCGTTCGTTCGTTCACAAATGTGAGAGTTGAAGTCTCAGTTTGTGTTAAGGTTCCAAGTGGGACCTTTGTATGAAGTGTACGATCGTTCATAAAGCGAGACTTGCAAGACATGCAAGTCAAGTTTAAAGATTCGATAAAGATGAGACTTAGTAAACGACTAAGTCAAGAGCGTTTTCAGAGGTCAAGGGCTTTGGGCTTAGGGATAAGACCAAAGTGTCAAGAAGTCAAAGGACGTGATGTCAAGAGGGTTCTCTCAGGTCTGATGCTTCTAGGCAAGCAAGGTTCTAATAGATAGAAGACTTGGATTGCGAAACAAAACTGAGACTTAAGGTCTCTAGGGCAGAAAGTACAGGGTTTATATAGAAGAAGACGAGGCTATGTGCACAGCCATAGGGGCTGTGACCTTCGTACAGCTTTCAGGGTTTGAAACATGTTGCAGGAATCAGCGAGTCATCCTGTGCATGTGGCTGTTGCTTGCGGCTGTACGATGCTGTGCGAGGCTGTATCGTGAGAAAGATAAGTAAGCGATCTGAAACAAAGCGATTGGCAGTCCATTCACATAAGCAAGGGAGTCAGCAGAAATGAGTCAGCAGTCCGAAAATGTATAGTATGAGTCAGCAAACACGTGTCAGTCCATAACAAATCTTGTACCCATGCGACACCAGAGGCCCTTTGACCATTCCCAACATTGTCATGACGTGATTGTAGGGAATAAGCATATCATCGTGGTTTTGGTTGATGGCTTTGTACATTCTCCACTTGGTTTTGAAGATGTTGTATAGGCTTTTATCCCTTTGAATGGCATGGGCAGTATTCCTTTCAGGCCATTCCTTAGAGGGGCAACTGGTTGGGCTCCAGCTGCTGCAGCTGCCGCACCTTCCCCTCCACTGCCACTGCCTCCACCACCACCACCACCACCTCCATCACCACTTTGGCTTGGTCCTGCTGCCGCCGTGGTTTGTACTGGCTGGGTCAAGGTTGCTGAGCAAGTGAACATAGGTGTTGGCGAGGTGATGCTAAGGGCGCTCATGGCATGGTCTATGGGGGTGACTGGAGTGATCAGTCTGGGTTCTTCATTTTCCTGTGTAGGTGGGGGTTCTCTGGTCTGGTTGTCTTCAGAGGAGGAGTTCGCTCCCGCTGAGTCTTGTTGAGGTGACGTTGTTCTACCTTCATCTTTACTTTCATCCTCGCTTGTTTCTGATGGTTGTAGCGAGGGGGGGAGGGCTAGTTCATTGAGGATGTAGTTGTACTTGGTGAACTTCATGGTGGGGTTGGTCCAATAATCACCGTTTGCCCAATAGATGTTGTACCACTGGTTATTGATGAATTCACAGGGAGATCTGTACTTGGTTCTTGATTCTTTCCCCTCATGATAGGAATGGTAGGCTGTTGGTTTCTGGTACAGTTGGTGTGTCTGTCTTCTGTCTTCTAAAAATCTGATGCTTCCTTTCCATTCGGGTGTCAAGTTGTCGTCCTCTCTGGGGATGACCCTGGTTCCAAGGTCTTCTTGTTGGTATCCCAGATGACAATTAAAGACACATCGTTATTCCTGTCCAGCCTTGCATATGGAAGGTGATGTGATCCCCCAGTAGGTAGAGGATCAATGTGTTTCCTTGTTCAGGTTGGAACAACTCTGTTCCTGCACCTATTATTTGTTCCAGATGCTCAATCGTGTGCAAACAGAAGATGAGTGCTTCTTTCTAGCACCACCTTTCTATTCCTCTTGACTGATAGTACGCTTGTACAGCAGTGTTCTTGTTCAGGTGTACGTTAATCAACAATTCTTTGATCTGGATGTAGTCTGGTTGTTGTAGGTAATCCCAAGTGGACATACACTTGGTGGGTAAGAGCTTTGGCTTTTGTTACAGCTCTACTGGGGCCAGGTCCCAACTATGGTTCAAGAGTTCTGATCTCTCCCAAGATCTAGGTTCAGGGTCACTCAAGGTAACGATGCGCAGAACCCTGTGGTGTTGTAGCACAACCACCAAGCTTCGATGGCCCTACTAGGGCATATAGGGGGATAAGAGAAGAGGGGAAAAGAGAAGAGGGGAGTTCTTGTCACTCAGGAGAGGGTGAAACAGGTAGATTTAGTTAAAGCCAAAGCTGGGGTACAAGCTACCAGCTGAGGCCTACTTATACAAGCTATGCTAATTGTTGTACCAAACTAGGGTAGACAATAGACATGCAATCAAGATAATAGGAATCGAAGACAATAGGAACTTGAGACAATAGCACTGGACTAAACAAGGCAAACAATGGGAAGAGAGAACAATAGAACAATCAAGACAATAGAGACATGTGGAAAAGGGATGTTATCCAAATGAGTAAGCGGTTAGGGAAGCATAGGGTCCAATGTGTCCTGCATTCTGTAACATACACACTATGTTTGGCTTGATATTGGAAAGATTATGGAGTATGTCGCAATGGGCCACCAATCACGAGTTTATGCCCTGGCAATGAGTAAGGTTTACAACTTTTAGTATTCTCTTCTTTGTCTGATTATTTCAAACGTGATGTAGTTCTCAACCCGAAGACAAAATTTTGATGGATGAAAGAGCACTGGTCACCGGAAAATGTCAAGGATGCTGAGAAGTGGATGGAAGAAGCAGTGTGTCATTCAATTGAACTATTTACTTGATATGGGCTCATTAATCTCTAATAATCTGTAGATGCTGGCCCACAAGAGAGCATGTCAAAGACCAATAAGTCAGAGTGCAAGGACAGCAACAATAACATCCCACGCCACAGCTACCACAGTGCCCAAGGCCTCAGGCTTATATTCTACTACTAGCCGTGCTTCATCTGCTCAGACCCTCTGGCTTTGCAAAGTTTTCAGGGCTTAGTACATCATGATAAGCAGCATCATTACCCTCACTATCACACTCTTCCTCATCTTGTTATTTGGGCTACTGTAGTGTCAGCCCAACGCTTCTTTGACTGTTTGCCTCCCTTATTTAGTATATGCTTAGTCAGGCTTGCCTTTACTGCAGTGGACGGAGTTTTGGGGACTTCAGTCTCATTCTCTCTACTGCAGGTCAGTAGTTATCATTGTCTTTGGTCAATTCAGTCTCATTCTCTCCACTGCAGTCCCCTTGGTCCTCTGTGACTCAAGGGCCCTTCACAGCTCCAGTTAAAACACATCTGTGTCCTCTACACCACTGGCACCCTCCCTTACACCTGCTGCTTCAGGCTTGTGGCAACCTGTACCTACTCTTACAAAACAAGAACGAATACTTCAAGAGGAAGAAATGTGAGAACATAATATCCAGGCAGTACAGAACACTCTTTATTGATACAAGGAAGATGCATGGCCCCTTGTTGACAATGGTGGGAGGAACTGGTGTTGGACACTTCAGTGTCACTTCAAGGAGTACACACCTAATTGAAGGCATGCCAAACCCACAGGGCTGTCCAGTACATAAATTTCAGTATGCTTTCTTATCACTGTTGGCACAAGTGGAGCTGATCCCACACCTGATATTGCCTTCTCAATACTTTCAGTGGAGCACAGGTGCATGGAGTGGCCAAGGTGAGTTCACGCATTCTCAGGTATGAAACATGCATCTGATGTGGTAAAAGCTCAAAGTGCTTATATCAAAGACTTTACACCCAGCCTCCAATGCACTTTTCTCTCAATGTCCTTCACCCATGACAGATATCTCAGTGCATGAGTTCTAGACAGTATTGACTGTGCTAAGGACTGTGCTAAAACTTTGCTTTATTTAGCTCTACAATTTACTTGATCTTGAAGCGATCATAGCTGATGAAGATAAAGAAGATGTGGAGTATGAGGAGGAACTAGGAAAGTAAATTCTGATACAGTTTGTACATCAATTAATTATTCTACTAGATGATTTCTTGGCTAATGATCTGGACAAAAGTGTTGCAGATCTGAGTGAACATCATGCATTCCTACTGGATGATTGCATTTCGGCTACAGAGGCCTGGGAACTGGAAGCACAGGTGAAAGACTTTGCTAAGGACTCTGTGAAAGCAAATTGGTACAAGATGGATGTTGTCCCACAGCATTTACTTGTCCCGATGGACTCCGATCCTGGTATATGGGCTGTCCAGGTCAAGGTAAGACATCACACCATGCATAAGTATTCATTTGACAATTTCTAGCTCAGATTTGAGAGGAGCCTGGTTCTTCAAATTTTCCACCAGTGCACAGGAGGATTAGAGTAACTGGATGTCACATTGGTTTTTTCCCAAGATGGGATCCCAGGCTTGTTTTACCTGGAGCTGTGAAGGGCCCTTGAGTCACAGAGGACCAAGGGGACTGCAGTGGAGAGAATGAGACTGAAGTCCCCAGAACTCCGTCCACTGCAGTGAAGGCAAGCCTGACTAAGCATATACTAAATAAGGAAGGCAAATAGTCAAAGAAGCATTGGGCTGACACTACAGTAGCCCAAATAACAAGGCTATGTGTTCCTGAAAGGCAGTCTCCCAGCCATGGGACAGGCCCTCAGTGGGCTTGTAACCATCTTGGCCCATCACAGTCCACGGCTCATCCCCATTGAGAAGCATACTGCATTGCTTAGTAGCCACAACCCATTGGCTGGTTCCATCCAGAAAGGTCAATGGGTGCAGATAATCTATGGACTTTATTGCAAAGATATTAGGTTTGTATGTGAATGCTGTGACTCATTGGACTTAGACATAGTCATTGCACTCATCCCTCAGATTCCCACCAAGACTGATCTGCATAGTGCAGGTCATATCGGTAAGAGAAAGCAGATTTTCAGACCTCACCTGCATACTTGGTCTGAAGCCCAAGTTGCACATGAATGGACTGCTGCAAAAGTGTGGAACATCTCATCTGATGCATTCATATTCCACAATGAAACATACAAATCTGGCTTGCTCATGAAAGGCTATTTGTCAACCAGTCTCGTCATCATCTGCTCACCCTCCTCTTCTACCTTCCTGATATTTCTCTCTGCCTCAAGCTTCAGTGTGCAGCCCTTATTCCACCAGTGTCAACATCACTTTGTCCAAGATTCACTACAGCCCCAGCAAAGGGTTAAGGTGGAATTAGGGGACCTCGTCAGCCTTATTGGCTGTATAAATGAAATCATTGATGGCATTGCCTCTATCATACTGGAGAAAGAAGATGACTTTCAGGTGATGCCCCTGGTCACTCTTCATGATTTAGCGCCACATTATGTTCCAGGAGACAAAGTCAAGGCCTGCTGTGGTGACTCATCCAGGATTGTCAAATTGGTCAACGATACTGATCAAGTGATTGGTTTATGTCTGATCTAACCCAATCCAAGAGGTAAGTGATTAGATTTCACAGCGATAACTGCTACTGACAATTAGAAGATTACAACTTTAACGGATTTTGTCAAGTTCTATGATCCTCCCCTTTAGTGGTCACAACAACGGGTAGGGACTTAGGTTGAGTTGCATGCAGATTGCGAAGGTCAATAGGGGAAGTGGCATGGGTTCATCAAGGAGATCAATGGTGGTACTGCACACATAGTGGATGAACATTCTTTCTGCAAGGTAAGTATCAGTATCTTGAAGAAACATTTCTGATGTCCTTGTATAGTTTATGATCAATGAGCATCAGTTCAACGTCTGTGCTATACAGGGTCCTTCTTTGCCATGGAATGATCCAGTCCATCCCTTTGTTGATCGGCAAGTCGTGATCACACACAGCTGCTTCAAGTCTTACTGTGCCCTTGTTAAGGATGTTGGCCCATCTGGGGTGATAGTGGAACCCCAAGCTCTCCTGGTTGCCAAGAGCTCGCCAAGGCAGCTCATTTCATGGTGTGACTTCATACTCATGTAAGTGTGTGTCTGTGTGTTTTTGCATAGAATCTCACATGTGAATTTGTGGAGATAAGACCTGTGAAAGAACATGCAAGACCACTCCCCCCTCACCCCATCACTCCACCATCTGGTGCACCAATTGACTTTGAGAGGCTCACACTGGAACTGGAGGGCTCTCAGAGAGGTAAGTATATCTTATTGCCATCTCAGTAAAAGTTAACATACAGTTGAAGCCCTCTTAACCCATAGCCCTCATAACTCATACTCCCTCATACCCCATATATTTTTCAAGTTACCAACCTGGTTTGCAGGGAAACCCAGTTGATAACCCATACCTCTGTGATACCCCATACCCCATAACCTCCGTGACCAAAAACCCATACATTTTACTAGTACATTTTGGGACATCCGTAGTCTCGATCTGAACTGACACATCACAAGCTGCTAAATAAACTATTTTTGCTTGTTTTTTCTATGAAAACCATGGCATTGAAGCCACTTGAGGTCCTCCATAAAGGGCTGAAAATCCTCAACAATCAAGTTAAGGCAAAGAAGGAGACTCTTCAGGCTCAACTAGCAGAAAGAAAGTCAATTTCTTCACAAGATGAGCATTGGCTTGACTATGATGCCAATTTGGTAGATGAGCAGCAGGTCCTGGATGCCTTGGAGAATACCTCAGACTATGAGTGGGGTGTTGCAAGACTGGGTGATAAACAAAAAGGTGTTGTGAGAAGGCTTCATGAGGCCGCAGGTGATCTCAGCAAGGTGGTTAGAAAGAAGCATAAACATGTGTCCAATATTTTCCCTATTTTACAGATGGAACTGACCAATGAAAGGCCCAGAATGTGTACACAAAGGACCCGATAAAAGGCTAGCCCCATGCCAGTTTTTACAAAGAAGGAGAACACAACACTGGCCCAGTGCATTGAAATCTTAGATTGGTACCATGCCAACAGTGAAAACTAGTTGAAAACAGTGAAACACTTTAATGCAATATATCCAAACCTCAGAATCAAGCAGCCCCTTGTCTCAGCATGGCTAAAGGAGGAAGAGAAGTGGCAAGAAGAATGGGCTTGCAATGGGGCATGGACAGCAAAGCGTACTTGACGAACTCAGCATCCAGAGGTCACAGAGATGATGGACTTATGGGTGTCAAATGCAATGACAGACAACATCCTTCTCACTGGTGAGGTCTTGCATCAAAAATGGACAAGATTTGCAGACCTGGTTGGTGTTCCGATGGACAAGTGCCTCAACTTGAGCAATGGTTGGTTGGCCTGGTTCAAGGTTAGGAATGGCCTGAAAGAGTTCAAACAGCACGGTGAAGCTGCATTAGTGAGCCTAGAAACAGCAGAAAAAGAGCGGCAACATATTTGAGAGCTTGTGGAGAAGGATGGTGTTGAGCTGTGGGACCTTTTCAACACAGATGAGATGGGGCTTTTCTATGGGCAAGCATCACTTTTTCTCATTTAAGTTTGGTCACACTGATTTAATGGACAGGTTGCCTCCTGATCGGGGTCTTGCTGATAAGAAGTCTTCTGGGGTCAAAGGGAAAAAGGTCTGATTGACATACCTTCTCACATCGAATGCAGATGGATCAGAGAAACTGCCGCCACTTATCATCAGAAAGGCAAAAAAACCATGTGCATTCCAAAACAAAACAGGTGCACAACTTGGTTTTCATTACCAGAACAACGCAAAAGCCTGGATGACTGGTGATCTTTATCAAGAGTGGCTGAGACAGTGGGACCATGAATTGGGAGCGAGAAATTGCAAGGTTGTTCTTTTACAGGATAACTTCTCTGGCCATATCATTCCAGACAGTCTTCAAAACATCCACATCATGAATTTTTAATCAAATCTCACTGCCCATGTCCAACCTATGGACCAGGGCATCATCAGATGCTTCAAGGCTCATTACCGTGAAAAATACATTCAATGGGCTATCAGCCACTATGACATAGATGTTACCCCTTCCGAAATCTATGACATCAATCAACTTCAGGCCATGCAGCTCGCTGATCTTGCTTGGCATGAGGTAGACACCACAACCATCAGACACTGCTGGCATAAGGCAGGTATCTTGCGTATCATGGATTCTCCTACACCAGCCCAACCCACAGTTCCGATCTCATCACTTCTTTGTACCCCTTCCCACCATGATGATCAGGACTCGGATCCCATTGCAACTGCCAAGAATGGGCTCAAACACGCTCTTGATAACTTGGAAGCAACTTGTGTACTTCAGAACAAGAACAGGATGGACATCGAGGCCTTGCTTGTTTTAATTGGAGTTGTGAAGGGCCCTTGAGTCACAGAGGACCAAGGGGACTGCAGTGGAGAGAATGAGACTGAAGTCCCCAGAACTCCATCTACTGCAGTAAAGGCAAGCCTGACTAAGCATATACTAAATAAGGAAGGCAAATAGTCACAGAAGCGTTGGGCTGACACTACAGTAGCCCAAATAACATTGCTTAACCCACCTGAAGAGACCCAGATGGTGGAAGAGACAACAGATGAAGAAATTTATCATGCTGTGCTGGCTGCACAGGATGCACAGGCCCAGGAAGAGAACCCCATCAATGGTGGGAGGGTGATAACATAGAGGATGAAAGACCATTTGAACCTTGTCCAATGTATCATGAGGTGTTTCAGGCAGCATCCATCATCAACCAGTATGTTGAACATGTTGATAATCTGGTTGCACACAAAGTGGAAGCAATTTTGGCCTCATTTGAGCATCAGATACAGTTGGAACAGTCTCAGATATTGGCTACCACTCACATTACTGATTATTTTAATCATGTTTAATTAACTAGGGCTTGAAAACATTGAGAGCTTTGAAGTGGATGACAGAAAGGAGAAAAATGAGACAAGTGGAAGGAGTCCACAACTGGAACGCCGTGACAATCACAATCCACCACTCCAAAAACCACATATTATTAATAAAAATTTCGGATTTTTTTATGGTCTATTTTTAGTAACACCCTGAAACCCCATACTCTCTCATAACCCATAGCCCAGAGCTGTGACCAAGGGGTATGGGTTATGAGGGCTTTGACTGTACAATAGAAAGGGCATCACTATCTCCTGCAGAGCCCTTAGCCTCAACCCTGCTCAACTTAACCTTTATAGATAGGTGCCTGTATAGCCTTCCATAAAGGTCAGAAAGTCACACACACACCGCCATTCTTGGTCATAACACATCAAAACAGGGTGTGGCCTTTCAGGCCCTGGTTATGGCATCAGTTCTAGCTAATGACTTGATCTTTATTATCTCTTCCCCCTCCATTATAATATACATTGCTGACTCCCTGGTTCTCCCCCACTGCCAGATCACTGAATGCCATGATAACACCACTACATGCTAAGTCATTTGCCAATCCATTATCTCCTCCCTTACTCAACCCAAGATATTGCCATCACCATAGCAGAAGCAAGTTATTCTCACCACACTCTCCATCTCTACCTTTCAAGATATAGCCTATGACCAAGCTTTCTCAGAGTGGGAGAAGATTTGGCTGGATAGCCCCCATTACACCCCCATCTACAGGACCATACCCATACCCTGGAAAAACCTGTACCCCAGGCCCGGGTATGTGTTGAAATAAATAAATAAATACAATAATCATACCAGCTGTCTGGGCCGGCCTCAGATTACTAATCCAATTAATTCCAGGTAAAATGTTCTCACAGTTGCTCACATGATCATCCAATAGCACACTTCCTAACAATTGCACAGCAGCAGATTCAAACCCTCAACCTGTGCACACAGTGATAATAATAACAAACTATCAGTTTACCATTACACCATTGACGCTAGAACTGCCGGCACTCACATGGCTTACTTCAATAGCTACATAGCCACTTACCTCAGTCCACCTTTGATTTTTCATTCATGCTGTGTCATGCCTTCCCTCTGTCGCCTCTCTCTGTCGTGTGCTCTGTCATGGTTCTTTTTGTTCACACGCAATCCTTTCTCACCTTGCCACTGCCTTCACCATCAACACTGTGCTTAGTTTTCTGGTGGGTTTTCTGGTGGTCTTCCAGCACATTGTCTTTGAAGCACCTCTCCTCTGCTGGTCCTCTTCCTCTTCCTCCTCCTCCTCCTTTGCCTCTGCATCTTGTCATCATTGCATTGGAGGGACGTTAGGATGCTTGAAGGTGTTATTTGGGCTACTGTAGTGTCAGCCCAACGCTTCTTTGACTGTTTGCCTCCCTTATTTAGTATATGCTTAGTCAGGTTTGCCTTTACTGCAGTGGACGGAGTTTTGGGGCCTTCAGTCTCATTCTCTCCACTGCAGGTCAGTAGTTATCATTGTCTTTGGTCAATATAGTCTCATTCTCTCCACTGCAGTCCCCTTGGTCCTCTGTGACTCAAGGGCCCTTCACAGCTCCAATTAAAACAGCTTCCCATCAGGTATTGCTAGGTACGCTGCCTTCAGTCTTCCACCATTCAATTTTTCTGACTCTTGTGAAGTTTTCTTCTTCAGAATCCGCTTCCTGCCCCCCTCTTCATTCCCCCTCATCCCCTTTGATGAGGGATTGCCTCACGTCAATTCTGAAGGGAACCCATCACACCCCATCGATGTCCTTGGTGTTAGGATCATGCTGGCAGCACTGTTGTGACTGCCCAAGCGCCTGACACCTGTGACTGGCATGGGGCATGGCATGAGCACATCAGGGTCATCAAGTCTCTTTCCCCATCTTCCTTCACTCTGGACGACCTCTATGATGAACTGGCAGTCATGGCCATCATTAGGGCGCTCCCACACTCCTTTGACGACGTTGTGCGCACTATCTCCGTCCTAGACAAGTTTGACGAGCCATCTGTCATCCAGTCACTCAGAAACATGGATCAGATGTGTTCAAACCTATCTGGGACCATCTCTGCCTTCTCTGCATCATCCACTGCGCCTAGATTGTCCTCCAAGCCTTCCCAGGTGTCCTCCCTTCCTTCCCAATCCATCTCTCCTCAAAACTCACAGAATAGGGCCTCCACTTGCCCCAAATGTGACTTCTGCTCTCACCTTGGCCATATTGAGGCCAAATGCTTCCCCAACGAGGAGTTGACTCATCAATTTGGCTTTCCCTTGCCCTCTACTGCTGCCCCTGCTTCTACTGACTCTCAGTTTGCTCCTGCTCCTGCGCCTCAGAACACTTCCATTGCCTCTGCAAGTGCTCTCTTCTCTGCCACACCCATTCTTCATTGTCACATCTCCTGAAATGCAGACACTGGCGCCTCAGCTCATATGACATTCAACTGTCATTGGCTGTGAAATTTGGTGCCCCACAGGATTCCCTTTTGTCTAGCTGATGGATCTGTGCTGTATTCTGAAGGTGTTGGGTCGGTTCGCTTCAATCCTGTGGTGGATGGGCAGGAGATGGCACCTCTAGAGTTCACAAATGTGCTATATGTTCCCTCCCTCTCCAGTAATCTGTTCTCTGTCCTATATCTCACAATGCATCACTCTTTCACTATCTCTATTGTGAGGGATACCCTCAACTTCATCAGGGATGGACACACTGTCATTCAGGCAAAGGTGGACACTCCTTCAAATGCTGCATTTCTGGCTGGGGAAACACTTCTAGTGGAGCAATTTGCGTCCCTCTCATCTTCTACCACTCTCCCTATGGACTGGGACCTCTGGCATCGACGCCTCTGTCACCAACACCTTGCTGGGGTCAAGAAGCTGCTCTCAGGTAACCTGGTGACTGGATTCAAGCTTGATTCTCGAGCTGATCCTGATCCGGTATGTGAAGCCTGTAAAGCTGGCAAGATGCACTCAGATCTGTTCCCTCCATCAACCTAGAGCATCTAGACCCCTCCAACTTGTCCACAGTGATCTCCATGGCCCTGTGAAGGTGTCCACTCATCAGAGATTTCACTACTGGGTTGCCTTCATTGATAACTTCTCTCACTTTAAGGCTGGCTGTCTAAGTGTTGAAGCGCAAATCTGAGACATTCTCTGCCTTCAAATAGTTCAAAGCATGGGCAGAGAACATCACAGGACAGAGGATTGGGACGCTTAGAGATGATAAGGGAGGGGAGTACATGTTAGGGAGTTTGAGAACTTCTGCATTGATCTTGGCATCTAGAGGCAGCACACAGCCAGGAATCATCCACAGCAGAATGGGGTCGCTGAGAGGGCTAATAGGATGATGGAGGAGGGCATTATCTGTATGATTTATGAGTCTGACATGCCACTATCTTTCTGGGGAGAAGCCTTGGCTTCATTCATTCATATCAGCAACAGGATCACCACTTCTACTCTCTCTGATTCTACTCCTCACCAGGCATCCCTTGGGTCTAAGCCAGATGTCTCTAGGCTGCGAGTTTGGGGCTGCACAGCTTATGTTCTCATTCAGAGAGACAAGCATCCACTTGGCCTTGGAGTGCACATGGAGAAGTATGTTTTCATTGGATACCCTGATGGCTACAAGGCTTGGAAGTTCTACAATCCAGTGACCAAAAAGGTGATCATCTCAGAGAGAGCTGACTTTGATGAACGCTTTTTCATGCTTCAGAAGCAATCTACTCCTTTCATCCCACCCCCTTGCCTCAATTCCCTTCTGGAGGCTCCTACCCCTTTTGTTGTGCTTCCTGAGCTGCTCCCTGATGCCTCTAGTGATCCTGAGCTCTCACACAAGCCAGCTTATGGGGGAGATGTGTCTACTTTATCTGATCTGCCTTCAGTTTGCCCTCAGACACCTTCCATCTGCTCCCTTCTACACTGCTGGGCCAGACTCCAATCCTTCACCTTCCTCACCACACCATCCATCTCCTAGCACTCTTTTTGTTTTAGAGTGGGACTGTGAAGGGCCCTTGAGTTACAGAGGACCAAGACGACTGCAATGGAGAGAATGAGACTGTATTGACCAAATACAATGATAAGAACTGACCTGCAGTGGAGAGAATGAGACTGAAGGCCCCAAAGCTCCGTCCACTGCAGTAAAGGCAAACCTGACTAAGCATATACTAAATAAAGAAGGCAAGCAGTCACAGAAGCATTCCACTGACACTACAGTAGCCCAAATAACACTTTTCTCATCCATTTCACTTCCAATCACTTCCATTATGCCCTCAGTGCCTCAGATGTCCTAGGGAAGAGTGGTTAGCTGAGCAATGGACAGTCCCACAGTGCTACAGACAACACAGAGAGCCTACTCTAGCAATTCTGTCTAATGATGAAGAATTGCCAATACTGAATGAAGCTCACTTCAAGCCATGGTCCCTGTGAACTGTAACAAGAAGTCAAATCAATTAACAATCTAAGTGAGAGAATGGAGGGGAGTGGACTGTAATTGATAAAGATGGAGACATGGCATTAGCCATGATATCTGATTCACTTACCTCAAGTGAAGTTAAGCTGTATGACTTGGGAGCATCTTGACACATGTCCCCACAGAGACAAGTTTATTTCTTATCATTCTATCAAACTGTGTGCTATAAAAACAGCTAATAAGCAACTATGTTATGCCATAGAAGCTGAAGACTTACAAATCAATGTGCCAAATGGAGTAGTGACCTCAAGGATGCTACTAAAAGATGCCCTTCATGCACCAGACATCAGAGTTACCATAGTGTCTGTTAGCCAAATTGCCCAAGCGAGGAAAATGGTATCATTCACTGGTGATTATTGTGAGATAAAAAATAAAAAAGGTGATGTTATTGGATGCATATCAAAGAACTCAAGCAGGCTATACAGAGTGCAACACGATGAGTTGAATGCTACAGAGGTAGCCAAAAAAGTGAGTCTTCCCATGCACCATTGACAGCTTGGTTATACTTTGGCTGACACAATCCATTTGCTCATCCATCACCATGCCATTGAGGGTGTGGAATTAATTGAAGACACTTTATCATTCCATTGTGACTCATGTGAATATGCCAAGAATACTTGCAAACTGATCAAGAGCAAACAGATTGGTGGTTAAACAAGTGGGTTTGGTGAGGAAATTCACTCTGATCTCTGGGGACCCTCAAGAACTACCATCCTTCAAGTTGGAGGATACCTATATCATGTGACATTTACAGATGATTTTACTCAATATACTAAGGTTGAAATGCTCAAGAAGAAGAGTGACATTCTCACAGCTTACAAGGCATATGCAGCCTGGGCACAGACATAACACAGTGCCAAGATCAAATAACTACAATTTGATCAAGGAGGTGAATACACCAGAAATAAATTTACAAAGTTCCTACAAGAGCAAGGAACTGAATGAAGGCTCACTACTTATAATACTCCCCAACATAATGGAGTCCCAGAGGCACTAAATAGAACACTCATGGGAAGGGTACATGCTATGCTTCATCAGTCAGGTCTTCCAGAATATCTCTGGGAAGAGACACTGCATCATGCTGTCTGGCTGAAAAATAGAAGCTCAACCCACATGCTTGGTGATGTCACCCCATTGGAGCACCTCACAGGCATTAAGCTGAACATATCAGGCATGCCTGAATGGTGGCAGCCTGTATGGGTCCATATCTTCAAGGGGTTGTTACTGATAACCTCGACACCCTCTAGATTTTCAACTCGCTTTGAGCCACAACAACATACAATCCGATATTGTGTTTTTGCTGCCAACTCCTTATCCTCTCTTCTATCTCACTTCATGTGTTCCACGTCCCTGGGAAAGAAAATGTTATTGCGGACATGCTTTCCCGCTCCCTCTTTTCGATCGTTGCCTGTGATCAGCCCTGGCTTGAACTTTTTACCTTTGTACCCCCTGACATTACTCCCGGGGGACCTTTGCCACCCCCACAACACACTGGGGTCGGCCCCATGTTGACTCACTCGCTGTCTTCATGGCAGCCTCATCAGCTGCCATTGACTCTTGATCATCTCGATCAAGAGTTAAATGTTGCACTTGGTTCCTCCCTTGACCCCTCTTCCCATCGTGCTTACCATTCTCACCTTCAGTCTTACATCGCTTTTTGTGAGATGCATGGCTTCAATTACAACCTGACTCCCCTTACTCTTGCCTGCTTTGTCGTTTACATGTCTTATCATATTCAACCCCGATCTGTCTCCACTTACCTCTCCAGCATTTGTAACCAGCTCCAAGTTACTTTCCCCCACGTTTGCATCTCCCGTCGCCATTCCCTTGTTTCTCGTGCTCTCAGCAGCTGTCTTTGCCGTTTGGGCACTGCACCTCAACATAAATTGTCTCTCTCAGTTGACAACCTTCTCACCTTTTCCACCTCTCTTTCTTCTACTTCCCATGATGACCTCCTTTTCCTTTCTCTCACTGTCTGTGGTTTCTTTGGCCTTCATTAACTTGGTGAACTCGTTGATTGCGACGCTTCCTCTCAACGGTCTGCCTGTAAGCGCATTTTGTGTGCTCCCATCTCCCTCCTCTCTGACCGATTCTCTTATCATTTGCCTGGTCACAAAGCTGATCGATTCTTCAAAGGCAACATTGTCCTCATCACTACTTTTCCGTATCTTCCTGTGGATCCCTTCCCAGTCTTCTGTTGGTATCTTCACAGCTGCGACTCCTGCTCTCCTTTTCATCCCTATTTGTGGCTGGACTCTTTCCTCTCTGTTCCCACCCATGCATGGTACTTGCACCGCCTTCACTCCTTCCTCTCCCGTACCTTCAGCAGTCACTTCTTGCACTCTGGTGGCGCCACCTTTTTCGCCTCTCAAGGCTGGTCGTGGGACCACATTCAAGCGCTCGGCTGCTGGGCTTCCAATGTGTTTGACACCTACATTCAGAAGCACCCTGCTCTCTTACAGGCCCTTTTCCCCTCAACGTGACACTTTCCCTTCTTTTTTCACCACCTGCCTCCCTTCCTCCTCCTCGCTATTACCTTTTTTTCTTACAGTCTGTGTCACGTTTTGGCCACGTTTCTGCAACTCTCAGCCACACCTGTAATTTTATTGTTTTCAGGGGGCTGTTCGCCTCTGTCCTGGCCTTTTCTCTCTTTGCTCAGCAAGTCTCTGTATCAACAGGTAGGGCCAATTAGTATGGCCTTAACCACCTTGCATATACTTATAGATAAGTTTTTCCTTCCAAGATATTACATTATCATAATCTTATCTAGCCTGAGATCTTATGCTCATACATTTACCTTGCTTGATCTTTTTAGATATCTAGCTAGGGAACTATGATCAGATTATATCAATCTTGATTATTAAGGCCATAAATGTATCTATCAAGGGAAGTGATTGATCAGATCAAATCAGACAAGATAGATAAGATCATCATATATCTAGAAAGGTCATAGATTAATATTTTTGGTGATGGACTTGCATAGATTGCACCATCATCCTCGCACCTGTTCTGCCTTCCCATCCTTCTTGAGGAACTTCACTGTTGCCTTGTCAGTGAAGATCAGCCAGATATCTTGCATCAGGAAAACCCATCTGGCCTTAAAGTGTATTAGATGCTTCTTAAAGCTTACTTAAGTGTCTTATTGACAGTGGTAAGTAAAAGGATCTACTTACCACTGTCAATAAGACACTTAAGTAAGCTTTAAGGAGCATCTAATACACTTTAAGGCCAGATGGGTTTTCCTGATGCAAGATATCTGGCTGATCTTCACTGACAAGGCGACAGTAAAGTTCCTCAAGACCATTACTCTGTATAATGTATATCAAAGATTGCCTTGTCTCATTTTTGAACTGCTCATACCTCAGAGTTCAACTGACTGGCTTTGTTGACTTCCTTGGGTGAAATTTCATCATTGGTATCATCATTCACCTCTTTAACTTCTGTTTCCTGCAATCACCTCAAACACTTCTTATGTGGTTGGTGGCCCTCATGTTCTGATTGCTCTAAATCAGAGTCAGATGGTCTGGTGTTCTGCTTCCTGTCTTGTGATGGTTTTTTTTTTGTTACATGGCGTATTCTTGCCTTTCTGAGACTCCTTCTTTTTTGTTGTATTGTCAGGTTGGGATTTGGATTTGGATGAGCGTGCTTTTGCTTTGCTGGTAGGCATGAGGAAAGATGGAATGGTGGTTGAATTAAGCTAGAAGAATAAAACCTCAGTAGGTGTGGTAACCAACTAAATATATTGTAATACCTAGAAGAATAAGACTACAGTTTTATAGTTAGATGTGATGGTAGTTATAGTGAAGTGAAAACTTACCCTCAGTAGGTGTGGTAACCAACTGAGGGACAAAGGCGTTGTAGCGTGTGTATATATACTGTAGTGCACGTGAATGTTGAACTAAGTGCATGATGCACATGTATGACATATATTCACACTTAATTGGTTGTTGAGATTGTGTGCAATGTTTTCTTGACTGTGAATATTTGTTTGGTGCAAATTGGTCATGCTTTCCAGTTCATTGTACAAAAAATTGTCTATTTCTATGGACATGTGCATGATACAGTATAAGTAGTAGTACACATTGTAGCTGGCCATTGGCAGCTCTAACTTCATACAAAAAGACTGGTTGCAACTGACTGCAACTGGTCTTTTATTGGTTGCCTCTTTTGCCTTAAATGGGGCAACCAGCAACCAGAAGACACTGAGATTGATGTAATCACAACTGGAAGTCCAGTCTCTTCCAGTTAAGTTGTGTTGGGTTGCCAGTCTTTTTGAGGTCCATAGGACTAGGCCTGTAAACACTAGCCCTAATGCTTCCTTACTGTTTTTTTTTGTTCACCTCCACCTCTGCCTCTACCTCCTGTGCTACTGCCTCCTCTGCCTGCACCACCCCTCCTGTGCCTCCTGTGCACTTCTGTCTCCTCTGCCGTCTCCTCCACCGTCCCCACACCTCCTGTGCTTCCTGCCCCTTCTGTGGCATTTCCTGGGCTTCCCATGCTGTTAGGAATGAGTGGTTCCTATGCTCTTGGTAGAGTCAGGTGGTTCAGGAAAACCCTAGTGACGTCAGTTAATAAGAGTCAGGTTCTAGAAGTACTAAGTCAACAGTCTTGTGACAGAGTATCAGCAGTAACTTGCAGTGTCACTGACAGCATGAGACAGAGATCAGAGGTCTAAGAGG
Source organism: Lactifluus volemus (assembly GCA_022376515.1). Lineage (NCBI taxonomy): Eukaryota > Fungi > Basidiomycota > Agaricomycetes > Russulales > Russulaceae > Lactifluus > Lactifluus volemus. Next base: position 19,843 of record WTXI01000222.1, read on the forward strand.
TTTAGGAATGGGATGTGGGTCTCTTAGAACAGTAAGTTCATATTGTAGGCTTAAGTTCAAGCTAGTTAGCTAGGGCCTAAGTGAGGGTCCTTATATACATGAGCTACCCTAGTCAGAAGGAGTTAGTATGAGTCATAGGTAAAGAGTCATTGTGACTCATGGTGATGAGTCATAATAAGTTACCATGAGTCGAGTCCATGCGTGAGTCGGTTCGAGTCACACTGGCTTATGTAGTCATACAGTACTCAGTCTGGATGCGAGAATTGTAAGTAGTCGGTCATGTGAGAAAATTTATGTAAGGGAGGCAGTGACTGTGTGACTGTAACATGTGCTCTGTGCCTCCTCCCTTGTCCCTTGCCTCCTCCTGCACCTCCCATGCCTCCTGTACCTCCTGCATCTCTTCTTGTGCCTCCCATGCCTCCATCTCTGCCACTGCCTCATGGCCCTGCAGTCCCAACCCCCCAGGGCTGTTGCATCAAGGCCTGTAGATTACTAGTCTTAGTTATTCATGTTGTAGTTTTATCTCCAATATATAATTTTGATGTCTATAAAATTATGTGATTGAAATTTTCAAATTAGTTAAAAATGTGAAAGATGCTTAATGTTACTTAGATCTTGCTTAATTAGCTTAATTAAGTAAAATGTGGTTAATTCAGCAACAGGCTTGGCTTATAGTGCTTAATCAAGGTTGCTTAACTTCTGCTTGATTCTTCTTAAGGCTTGCTTAACCTGCTTAATGACAACATTAAGTATATTAATTATACTTTAAGCACATTAAGCAAATATGATGTTTTCCTGATGCTATGGCATAAAATATCCATTTATTAGCCACAATTATCACATGTGGCACAATCTCTCAATAGGTAGTGAACTTTTCATGGAAAGGGGATATGTGGGTAGATACCCTGGAGTCATAGAGCTTGGCATTGATCATGGTGGTGCATGGCACACTGGCTGTAGCAAGTTCATCAGGAAAACCCATCTGGCCTTAAACTGTATTAGATGCTTCTTAAAGCTTACTTGAGATATTGGTAAGTAGATCCTCAATGTTGGTAAGTAGAAGGATCTACTTAATAACATCATAAGACACTCAAGTAGGCTTTAAGGAGCATCTAATATAGTTTAAGGCCAGATGGGTTTTCCTGATGTACAGCATAGTCTTCTACCTCTGAACCCTTGACTAGACCTGTGCATCTTAGTCGTTGCAACTGCTTTGTCATTTCACTTAGTCAGCATGACTTCAAACTATTGGATGAGTATCCTTAGACTCAGTCTATACTGAGGTAGGGTGAACATGGTGTCTACACTATATAAGGAATGACAAAGGTGTCTCACAGCTATTGGTTATCATAATTAACTGGGTTCACATTCCATGTGGTTATGTTATGCAGCCACTGGACCTGGGTTCTGTTCCAGTTGACAACCTTGGGTTCTTTGATATAAGAGAGGCAGTTGGAAACCCTCTGATAGAGGCAGGTAAAGGCATAGTTGAAGGTGTTATTGAGGCAGTAGAGGTTCCATTTGTCCATGAAGTTATTTTCTTTCTCTCTATTCCTATCAAAGATAGTGGGTGGTCATTCAGTTGGTGCTCCCATGAGATACCCTGGTCCTGGCATCAGTTCTTGTGGTAGTTCTCCTTCTGGGGGTCCATCTCCTGGGGGTTTACTAGCTGAGGGCCATCCTAGGGGTTCTCCTCCTTGAGATAGGTCATTAGAATATTTGCTGGTGGTTCCTGGTAAGAGTGGGCAGACAGAGGGGTTATTGGTTCTGGTTTCCTAGTGCTTCCATTGTCTTCACTTTCCTCTCTTATAGCATTGAGAACACAGTTGCTCTTACTCCTTCTTGAAGTCTGAATGCTGGGCAGGACTTGAGTACTTTATTATGTGGTAGTATAGCATGCCAGACATTGTTAATAAACTCTATGCAGACTGATTCTCCTTCTTGTTCTGTGCAGTAGTATCAATCTGTGAGGTTCTAGTATATGCTACCTTTCACATGTGTGAGTAGGTCATTGTTGTATTGGGTGGGCACTGGGATCAGTGTTTTGTTGTTGAGAAAGTCTATTCTGAGAATGGTCATGCTAATATTGCAATTGCAAGTGTACTGACTTCTGAGGCAGTTTTGGCAAAGGGATGAGAATCTAGATGCTATTATGATCTTCTAGCTCTGGGTAAAGTGTTTTCAATAGAATTGTCTCACTTCTGTAGTCTTCTAGACCTAGATCAAGTAAGAGGAGCACTATGTAGTATTCCTTCTCTGTGGAGATCTAGATGGCAAGTGTCTCTACAAGATGTTCAATGTAGTCATTTGGGGGGTCTGCCACTTTTCAGTGGTATGTAGGAGCTTGAACTTATATTAGGGACTAGCTGTTTCTAGTTTCTAAAATAGAATCAAGAGTTCAAAAAGGACTGTCAAAGATGTGAGTCTGAGCTGGGTCTAACTAAGTTATAGCACTTAGAAGGCTTTAAGAGAAGAGGAATTCACAAGGGGGTTTGTGAGGAGTCAAGAGGCTAGTATTGGAGAGAAGTTCAAGCTGAAGAGCAATAACCTAAGATAACAAGTCTTATATACGGTACAGGCTCTGTAATTACCCTGATGTGTTGAAAGAACTTGTGTATCTCCTGTACCAGGACTAGTTGCTCCAAAAAAAGGTATTTGCCAAATTAGGTGTCTATTTGCCCATCACATTGGATGTCTATAAATGGTATGTCACTAGAGGGCAAAGGGCATCATCACCAAAAATATTAATCTATAACCTTTCTAGATATATGATGATCTTATCTATCTTGTCTAATTTGATCTGATCAATCACTTTTCTTAGTAAGTACATTTATGACCTTAGCTAGATATCTAAAAAGATCAAGCAAGGTAGATTTATAAGCATAAGATCTTAGGCTAGATAACATTATAATAATGTAATGTCTTGTAACATCTAGTATAACCTTGCAAGATAATAAAAGGTCATTTAGGTACTTAGCTAGATATATTATGCCATCACACTTGCTTCAACATTGAGATACAATAAAAGAAACTTATAAACAAATGACTCACTGATAACAAGATAGTGGTGATAAAAATTTTGAGAATGAAATCAGCAATTAAAAGGGTTAAAATGTATAGATGAAACAAGTTGTTAGTGTCTGTAATAAAGGAGTAACTGACTGTTATATACAAGGTTATATAGCTTACATTGTTGCAGATATGCTTATGTATAATATCTGATAAAGGTAGCCCCAACAACATATCTTCATACAGTATCTTTTTAGTATTATTGAAGAGCTTGAGATACATGGTGCAGAAACTGGAGATACTAATTAGCCTGCCATTAAAATTGAGTTCAGTACCCATGTTATCTTGCCACATTACTCATGGTATGTGAGAGCTGTTGGACACTAGATCTGAGGTAAAATAGAACATTTCTTGGATCTCTATAAAAGGACACAACTTATCTTCTTAAATAATCTCTCTAACAGAATAGACAATTGTTCTAACAAAAATGTTATGCAATGAGTTAAAGTAAAACACATATGGTACCAAACTCACTTGATAACATCAACATCATCATTAGTACTGTGATGTAACCCCTCTAGGTTTGATAGACAAGTACTAAATATATTGGTCTTATATCAGGAAAACCCATCTGGCCTTAAAGTATATTAAATACTCCTTAAAGCTTACTTAAGTGTCTTATTGACATTGATAAGTAGAAGAATTTACTTATTAATGTCAATAAGACATTTAAGTAAGCTTTAAGGAGTATCTAATATACTTTAAGGCCAGATAGGTTTTCCTAATGTGGTACATTCTTCCCAAAATCTATAGTCTTCTGTAGCTTTCACACTGGGCTATAGTAGTCTCTGTAGGGCATCAGTAAGACACTTGCATGTATTCTTAGGTCGATGTAACTAAATAATGGCCCAGTACAGACTTAGATCACACTGACTAGGCCTTATAAGATTGAGAACATTTAGGACACTTTTATAGATCATATTAGTAGCAATTCTAATGCAGACTACATTGTGTTGGGAGTGAAGCCTCACAGACATAAGTCAAGTCAACACTTTGTGGTTACACATCACATGATGTATGACATCAATACCCAGAGACTTTCTGCACTTTGTACTAAGTTAATTTTATTATCCCCTTATAGCTTAATCTCTTTACAATTTGACCTCAGTTAATCCTACCTTATATAATGTAGACACTATGCTCATCTTGTCTCAGCCCTTTCACTTCAGACTGAGTCTTAGGATACTCATCCAATACATTGCTCCTATGCATAGTCCTTGTTATATAAAATTATACATCTTTAAGAAATTTCCCACGGCCGTGAACCCACCTTGACGGTCAATTTGTGGTTGTCCCTTTGTATGGTTGTACAACTTTTTTAGACCATTGTGTGTGTTTAGTCTGATTTTCGATAATTGTGTGTTTTTTTGGTCTCTCTACAGTAACATAGATGATTTATCGTTGGATTTGTGTTTCGATTCTACACATTGCATGACATAATCGTTTCAGATTCGCAGCGTGGGTGAACGGCTCTTGGCACTTTAGCGGTCTCTGTGATAAGATTATCACGTGTTTATCGAGTTTTGGATTATGAATTAGGTGATATGATATTGCGGCCGGATCAAAAACGTGCTTTCCCGAAAACGTTTCCTCATATGGAGCTTATCTCGGTAGCTGTGTTCGACCCCTGTCTGGTACTTTTGCTGCGCTTTGATTGACTGTTTTTTCGCTGCTTCTCACCGTCATCTCTCTCTTGCTCGATGTTGTCTGTTGTGCAGTTTTTCGCCTACTGCTATACCATTTACCATTGATTGTAAGTGATTGGAACTGCTGCACTGTATCAAGCTCTGCTATCTGAGTCGCAAGACCCACAACTGTTAATAGTGAATGGCTCTCATCTTTTGCCATGAAATAGATGCACGATTTGCCGCCTGCTCTCCTCAAATTTGTTTTGCCAGGAACATGCCTGTCAATTATCACCTGATTTGACTCCTTTTCTGGCTGATTTCCAAAAAACGCTGTAACCGAATTGCTCAGCTTGCGAGGGGCTTCCAGAAAAGGGAATTAGGACATCGGTTCCTGGCAAATGACATCATCGTTCGCAAGTTTTACTGTCCCCAACTGCCTTATTCGTCGTCTCTTTTTGTTCACACCGCCAGACGGCGTTCGGGGACCTTTCTTCTGTGCGATACCCTGTTTGTATTTTAGGTGTCTGTTTAAAGTGTGCTCTCTACTTGGTCTGGTTCACGTGGACTTTTCGAGCATTTTTGGACCTTACCTTTTGGAGTAAAACATCAAACAACCAATTTCTACTTTGCGTTTGTTGACCCCTACTTCTAAGATCGAACAAAACTGGATTTTCGTCGGTCGACACGTGGTTATTCACGAGATCATTGGGTCGGTAGCGCTGCGGTGTTAACTGTCTGCTGATTACCTGACTAGTGTGGCGTGTGCGGCAGACACGTTGCAACAGATTGTGAATCTACCAGTAAACCACCTATCTAACGAGCTGGGACCCAACAATGAATGGCGGATATTCAATGAGCGGACCCGTTGAACTGACAGCTGATGAAAGGTAGGTCTGCGATTGGTCATAGACCTGACCGTTCACAATCACCCCAGATCCTCCTACATACACATCAATGGCATGTGACACTCGGCGCCCCACCTTTGTCCCAATCGATGCGGAGACACATTATGGATGTTGCGGATCAAAGACTGTGTGTGTTGTCTTTCCTTGCCTCTTGACAAATGCGACAAGGTCCTCAACACTTGGCACAATGTGGCCATATTTGCCCCGGCTGCATGTCGACGAGCACATGCATGATGAACACGCCATGGCCCAAAGAGGGTGTCGGTCTGCCCGGTGTTACACATCAATCTACGCTAGTGTAAATAAATCCGGGATGTTATCAATAAAGTCATTTCCAGGTTGCGTTGTTTTCGCGTTGAGGCCATAATTTAAGGTACAAACTTTAACTAGTGACTAGTGAGTGTCTACTCTGTTTCGTGGTCATCATGTGTGCCATTGCAGAGCGTATCCTCTGTGCTGCTTCTATAAGGTATCGTAGCTTTTAGAGTTGTTGTCGCGTGAAGTCCATTTTGGCTCTCATGAAAACAGGTTTAGCGTGTTTTTATGGTCTTCTTTCAGCTTCGCAATTGTCTTCATGTGTGCATGTGGTCTACTCTAACTCCATCTGTCTACTGGTCATTCGGATCGTACAAAAACTCTGTCTTTACTCTCGCGTGTCAATGCTATTCTTACTGTATTTCTGTACCACTCTCGCTCACAATGCCGGGATCTTCTCTTCTTTCTGGTCTCATGCCCTGTACTGATGGTCGTCGAGTTATGGGCACTAACAAACCTAAAATGATGACCTTCGATGCTCAAATCTACACTGGTCTGAATGAGGATGGTCAACCCACTTGCATCAATGCAATACTTAATTTCTTTGTCCCTTCTGATCGTGCCGATCCTTCAAACTATGGAGTGTTCTTTGTCATGGGTAAGATCTCCTTACTGGATGAAAACACAATTGTTGGTGAAAATTTCGATCGTCAAAACTACAGCCTAGTGATTGATGCCTCAACTGTGAGTTTTTGAATCTTTGTGTGACAATGTCATTGTCGTTTGCTTATGATGTGTTTAGTTCGAAGAGATCGCAATCGATGGTTTGTTGCCTCCTATCCATCCAGTTATCATTGTTTCTGGCGCGGTTTGTTTTGATTTGATTTCGTTGAAGTGATAACAGTGTAACTAACATTCAAATGTAGGCAGGAAAGAAATTGACCGATCGTGAATTTGTGCTCGACATACATCAATATACAATGGGGGAAAATCGTCTTGTGGCACACTCTTGCGCTTTCCCTGACAATTCAAATCGATACAAGTCAAAGTTGCCATTTCCCTACCCTAATACAAACGCTTCAATCGTCGGTACGATTTTATTACACGACTGCTATTGTCCTTTTATTTAAAAACTGATTTGAGTTTCTGCAAAAATTAGGTTACATATCAGGTCTTTTTCGTCGCGACATTGCATCATCGGGGGTAAAGCGTATTTTGGTTTCAATAAATGACATCTACTTCATCGCATCTGACTCTACATCTCAACCCACGCCTTCAACTTCCCCTACGAAAGGTTTGTTTCTTTTGTTCATTATGTATGATCGATTACAAACAGCACATCTTATAGGTTCCAAGACAAATTATTGGAGTCCTTCGTCAAATGTTGCGGTGGGACCGTCTTCTCCGAGTAAGAAACGTTTCCGCAATGAGAATGTTTCATCATCGCCTCCCAAAGTGCCGAGACTGTCCCCGGTACCTGATCACAAAGGAAAGGAAAAGGCGGACCCTGTGGAACAAGATCTTGACGAACCTTTGACAGATATTGATGAAGACGTTTTTGCGAAAGAACCCTCGCCTTCAGACAAGACCAGGAGACGACGAACAGCAAGAAAGCACTAAACACAATAAGGGTATATCTTCGTGACACGTGTTTACTATATGTATGCTAACCATTTTGCTATCTTTCCGCTCTGTTTTCTATTTGTGGTTCCGTTTGATTTTAGTATATCCATTTGTTGCGTTGATACTAAACCATATGTGATCTTCTTCCAATATATGGCTTTTTATATGGACTTTGTGAGAATTGTTTCATGGCCAAACTGAAATCGCTCACTTTCCCCCATTTTTGCCATGGCTCGCACCAAAAAACAAGAACGGTTGAGGTCGTCTAAACGTTCAAATGATGCTACTTATCGTATTGCGAAACGGAGCCTTAACAAAAGGAGGCGACAACAAATCCTTTTGAACGAGTCTTCTTGCACCTCTGTGTGTATTCCCTCTTCTGATCAAAGGTACTGTTCTTTTTTGTGTATAAAATGGTAATTGAATGAATCAAAGAATGAACGAAAACATTCCCAATGAGAGTACATTCGAAAGAACTGTTCAAGTTCGTCCGGCAGAGACTGAGACATGTATGTACTTATTAAAGAACAATCTGTCTAAGGCGTCGTTTTCAACGTTTGAAATTTGCAGCACACATTGATCTACCAATAACACGTCCTCAACAACATATCTCTGTTGTTGTATTAGGAGATCCGTCTCAAGAACACATTACGAACGAAACTACCCATGAAGATAATCCTCATCGATGGTGGTTATCACTCACATTACGTTGTCGTGCTCCAAGACAATATACATCACCGTGGTCCCGAACATGCTGTTTTTGTAACGCTTTGCTTATGAAACACGAGCGCAAAGCTTTTTGTTGCAACAATGGAAAGAAGGTGTTACCTCCTTTGCCTCCGTTATCACCAAACCTATCCTCCATTGTTGAGCAACGCCCCCGTAACCTGTCCACAATGTCCAGGCGTCTAAACAACCTCTTCGCATTCAGCGCTATCGGTTCCTCTGGAGGTTTTATGCATTTTAATACAGGAACTTCAACTGTCGCAGTGACGGGCAGAACTTATCACCGCATCTTTGACATATCTCACCCTTCCCACAGTTTGCACTGGTTCTTATATGATACAAACGAAAGACAATCACATGGTCAAAGACATCATGTCCCAATCGCGTGGATAAATGGTGTAAACGAGGATCTTCTATCAATCAATCGTTACGCTACACAATTACGACGCTTCAATGATTTTCCATTTGAACAGGCATCGGCTTCCATCTTGGAACTTCCAGAACACACTGCGGATGGCGATTTTGCTGCAATCATGCACGCACCCCACTCGACTACAATTAAGCCAAGAAGTATCTTGATTTGGAATAACTCTAATCGACAACCTCATTTTGTCGACATTTTTAGCCCCCATTACGAGCCCCTACAGTATCCTATCCTGTTCCCCCAAGGTTCACCTGGGTGGGGCCTTATCACTAATCATCTGGATGGCTTTCATCGCGAACGCCTTCACCCTGATTTTACGCAACGAGAATATTATAAAGCTCGCTTGCTAACCGAAGATCGGTTCCTGATCTTTGGTCGCCTATCATCAGAATACATATGTGACATGTATTCTCGCGTAGAAGAAGAACATCTCAATTATATATCGTTCAATCAACGAGTGATAACGGATCGCCTTTCTGAACGAAATGAAAATAGAGATCTTGATCTTATCGATCTCCAGTTACCTGCAAGCTTCATTGGTTCACGAAAATGGGCATCCGAGGAAACTGCGGACAGTCTTGCACTCGCACGGATATTTGGAAAACCTTCTTTTTTTATTACTATGACTTGCAATCCTGATTGGCCAGAGATTCAAGTTAAACTAAATCCTGGTCAATCAGTTAGCGACATCCCGACTATTGTTTCAAGAGTTTTCAAAACAAAGCTGAAGAAGCTATTGGATCTTTTACGTCGAATTTTCGGGAAGACCGTTTACATCATCAAAGTAATCGAATTTCAAAAAAGGGGTTTCCCCCACGTTCATATTATCTTGAAGGTACGACTGATCCATTAATGCAACATATTGAATTATTTACTATTTTATCTGATTATTTACTCACTTAGACAGATCCTGAACTTCCTATTGAGCACATCAATTCTGTTATATCCTGTGAATTGCCTCTCGATGATAACGAGCTACGAAGAAAAACTCAGAAATATATGACACATAGCAAAGATCATCTCACACGCGAGATCAGTCGTTGCCGATCTGGCAACCGATGTATATATGGATTTCCCCACGCGATTACCCCTGAAACCTGGATCGATGATGATGGACGTGTTCATTATCGTCGACGTAATGAAGATGATCGATGGATCGCACCTCATATTCCCATCCTTATCGACGAATTAGATTGCCACATCTTCGTCGATGTCGTCTTCACCATCTCAATATTCATGTATCTGTACAAATACTTATTCAAGGGTCCAGATCACGCATACTTTCAAATTCGGAATGGAGCAGATTCGGAACAACGGATCAATGAAATCGATGATTATGTCCGCGGTCGATATATCTGCGCTACTGAGGCTGCCTGGCGAATATTTGGATTCGATATAACAACTAAACAGCCTTCTGTGACATGTCTCCCAATACATCTACCAGGACAAAATATCGCTCAATATAGTCGAAACAACGCCTCCACAATTTCAACAGCGTCGTTACTCATTCGGTACTTTCACAGACCACACAATGAGATTTTTGCGAATCTCACATATGTTGACTACTTTAACAACTTTGTCCTGTATGAGTACGACGTGAATAACCCTGCTCTTGAGCCCGATGAATATTTGGAAACCCCGATTGATGGAGCACCATGCAAAAAGATCCGTCGTCGACAAAGAGGTCGCAAAATATGTCGAATCCAATCAATTTCACCTACCTGTGGAGAACTATTTTACTTACGTTGCATCCTGATGCACCGCCCTGCATCGAGTTTTGACAATGTTAAAACGATCAATGGCATCATACACCAAACTTTCCAAAATGCCGCACTGCAATTAGGATTGTTTAACAACTCAAATGAAGGGTTTTATGCTCTCGAAGAAGCGGTTTCATGTTTCGCAACCCCTGCTCAACTACGATTCTTATTTGCTCGCATTGTTATCGAAGGTTATCCTGCACTACCTCTGTGGAATCATTTCTTACCAAACCTCTCGGCGGACTTCTTTCTTTTAACACACTCGCAAGAACGCGCAACAGATCATGTATTAGAAACTTTGTCCAATTTGTTTACCGACAGCTCACATTTGTTATCTACGTTTGGTCTCCCTGAACCACGTCACCGGTCCTCAGAAGTTGTACAAGAACAAGAAGCATTCAGCGGACGATTTGTCGAACTTCAAGAACGCGCTAATAACATGATTTGTTCAATGACATCGGAACAAAAACACATCTTTGATAAAATTCTAGAAGATGTCCGCATTTCACAGTCAACAAGATGTCCCACACGACCACATTTTGTCGAAGGGAAACCTGGCCGTGGCAAGACATTCATGGTAGACGCGCTCTGTTGCTTTCTCCGGGGTGAAAACAAGATTGTCTTGGTTTGTGGATCAAGTGCTCTATCGGCCACCCTATATGAACGCGGTCGGACTGCACACAAACAATTTGGCATTCCTGTCAATGAGGTTTGTGATCATCATCATAACAAATTTTGTTGACTAAAACATGATTTTCCAATTTGTACAACAAAAGGAGAGTGTTTGTCTGAAATCAACTGTAACACCGCACAGCTCACGCGCAGATCTAATACGCAACGCTGCATTGATTGTCTGGGATGAATTCCCAATGGCAAATAAAGCGGCCATAGAATGTGCAGACGAATTGTGTCGATCCATAATGAATGTCGACGAACCTTTTGGAGGCATTCCCTTCCTCTCGCTCGGTGACTTTTGACAAAATGCCCCCGTCACAAGTGGTGTAACTGCGGTATTAGCGTCTTCAATAAAATCTTCTCATTTGTGGCGAAAATTTCGAGTTTCTTCATTACACCACCCCATTCGTGGTGCTCAAGATCTCGAATATACACAATTTGTCGATTGTGTTGGGGAAAACTATGAAGACAACGAAATCTCCCTGGACATTCTCGATCGCGTTCACACCATAGACGATGCTATTGATTTTTTGTTCCCATATGAAATCCTTCAAAATCCACAATCATGTTTACACCGAGCGTTCTTAAGCCCCTTAAACCGTTTCGTGGACGAATTCAATGAATACATACTTGACAAACTAGAAGGCAATGAAGGTGAAGATATACAATCTATAAAGGAAATTAAAATTATTCTGAAATACGAATGTTTAGCGTTCTACTTCAGTGCCGACATTGTCAAAGAAGATGGGCAGATAATAACAGATCATCCGGAAGCGACCCCTGATTATCTTGCATTGTTGACACATTCTGGCATTCCCCCTCACCGTCTACGATTGAAAGAAGGTTGTATATGCTCTCTTATGCGAAACATCTCTGTCGACAAAGGTTTGGTGAAAAACGCTCGAGTTATAGTTAAAAAACTACATCGTCGATTCATCGAAATACAAGTCATCGATAATCGCACTGGTGATCTACGCGAAATTCAATGCATCCCACGGATTCGATTTGACTTCAATCCCAGTCACTCCAGTTGGACAGTTTCCCGACTTCAATTTCCTCTTCGACTTGCATATGCATGTACTTTTAATGGCAGCCAAGGTCTCACATTGGACAGAACTGTATTAGACTTGCGCACAAACGTCTTTGCACATGGACAGCTATATACTGCTCTATCTCGTGTGAGATGTCGTGCACACTCGCGCGTTTTGTTCTGTGATAACTATGATTCCATTCATCTCACTACTCATAATGTTGTTTATAAAGAATTACTCGATGCCTAAATTGTATCAATCTTTATTCCAACTTTTTGTTTTCTCACATGTCAAATAACTCGCGCCGGCAAAGCCGTGGATGTCTTGTATAGTATATTGACATGAATAAAGATAAATTAGGTACTCTTCATCACTGAATACAATGTTCTCCTATTCCTTTGTTACAGCTTCAACCTCAGCATATTCAATAAGTATCTTCTGTTGGCTCTGCATTGACCTTTGGTATGTTTCTTGTACATGCACACTAAATTAAGCCACAAGTTATGGCCACTGCAATGAGTATTTACCTTGTAAGCTTAAGAATGTGCTAGCAGAGTTGGGAGATAATGGATGATTGTCTTGTCTTCTTGAAGAAATCCTTAAAGTACTTAAGATGTGCTTCATACCTTGCCCTGTATATAAAATGCATAAATGGGAACTCACTAAAAGACCCTGTTGCTAAATTAAGCACATTCTGTTTAATCAAGCTAATCAAGGAAGATCTAAGTAACATTATTAAGCAACTTTCACATTTTTAACTAATTTGAAATTTTCAGTCACAAAATGTCACAAAATATAAGCATCAAAATTATATATTAGAGATAAAACTACAAAATAAATATCTAAGACTAAAGTAATCTACAGGCCTTGGTATAACAGCCCTAAGGGGGTGGGACTGCAGGGTCATGGGAAGGTAGTGGCAGATGTGGTAGAGGCAAGGGAAGTGCAGGAGGCACACAAGGCACAAGTGATATAGAAGGCATGGAAAGCACAAGAGAATGTACAGAAGACATGGGAAGAGTAAAAGGTGCAGGAGATGTGGGAAGCATAAGAGGCACAGGAAGTGTAAGTAGCATGAGAGGCACAGGAAGCATAGATGACATGAGAAGCAGGACAGGCAATATAATAATGTATTAGAGAGAAGTGCATAAAGAGAGGTGCAAAAAGTATTGGCACAGGCAGCATGACACTATGAACCACCTCACAGTGCCAGTGGATCCAAAAGAGGCAAAAGTGGTGGGAAGGCACAGGTACAGGAGAATACAACAGCAGCAGAGGCAGAGGCAGAGAGAAGGTGAAGAAGGCAGCAGTAAAACACTTTAGGGTAGGACAGTTTGACAATACACTCAAGAGACAGTACAGGAACACACATGAAGACAGAGAGAGAGATGGAAAGAGGTGACAGACATGAGAACAATAAGGCACAAAAATTAACATTGTGCAAACAGTGGTAAATAACACACCCATGTGGTTACTGCACAACTTAGCAAAAATTTTGCAACTTGGTATAATCTCATGACTTAACATATTTTTCAGACTTCACTTAGATTACATAAATTATTTCTGTTTGCTTAGCACACAATTAAAAGGTGCTTAAAATTCTCTTAATTTGCTTAAACTACTTTGTTTACTTAGCATGATTAAAGTTTGCTTAGGTTTCATTATTAGCTATAATAAAATCTGCTTAGTTGTGCTTAGTGTAAATTAATGTGCTTAAGCCAAAAAAACAAAAAGGAAAATTTATTAAGCAGATAACAGTAATTAAGACCAATAAGCAAAGTAAGTAGTGATAAGCACCATTAATTACTGTAAGAAAATATCAGGTTTTTCTGATAATACCCCTCTAACAGACATGAGAGATACAGTAGCAGGGGTAAGTAGATATACTTTGCATTTCTTGAAGTCCTAAAACCACTGAGAATAAGGGAATGAGAGAGTGTGGCACCAGTCAGTTTATTAAGGATGTGTCACATATATGATACAGAAAGTTGCCCTTGGTGAGAAGGTTTCTGCATCAGAAAAACCCATCTAGCCTTAAAGTGTATTGGCTTGTCCAGGCTAGACCTGCAAAGGTGTGTATACAGTGATGATGTCAGTAATAAATTTTACATTGGGTTTAACAGACATTTGCTTCTCTTGGGCCAATAGATCCTATGTGCATGAGAAGACTCTTTATCATATCCCACCCACCATGTTTTTACCCCACATGCTTGTAATTTCAACTACAAGCCGCATAGGGGGGTGCAACAATTTTGCAGCAAAATTGATGGCTGATGCGACACACAATGCTTCAAGCCAGAAAATGGAATCAACCAGGAGCGATGATGAGAAGGAGGAGCATGGATGAATGAAACCTTGTAAGGTGGAGGGTGACCAAAAACCAAGCCTGAAGGAAGAAGCGTTACAGTAGATCTGGAGATCAGCTTCCCCAGGAACCCAATGGATCGATTGGAGGATATGGACACTGGAGAAACGGTTGAAAGTTGTTGCAAACCAAACAAGGTTTGTGATGACCTCTGAGTTGAGGAACACTGGCACATGAGGAATCATCTTCCCCGCAGTCTTCGCATATCTGGACGAAAGTGCAGGCCAAAGAAGTGGGCACACATTAAGTGCCCAACTTATCCACCCAAGGAGGTGGAGCCATTTGTGAAGTTTGTGCTGCCACCCTGACTCTGGCTCATGGAGCGCAAATTCGTGAACGGCCATTACAAGCGCTGCATGCCATTCGTTGTCTAGCGAGATGGTCATCGCTGACAGGGAAACAAGGAATCCAGTAATGACAAGATCATGACCAAATTCCTGTTTGCTGTCCTCATGCAGGAGCCCGATTGTGTTATGGAATGCAGGACATGTTAGACCCTATGTTTCCCTAACCCGCTTACTCATACTGATGACGTCCCTTCCACGTTGTTTCTATTGTGCTGACTGTCCTATTGTCTTGGTGCTCTATTGTCTGTCCCGATTGGTCCAGTGTTATTGTCTCGCATCCCTATTGTTCTCTTCCCCTATTGTTCTTGACCACTTGCTTATTCATCAGGAAAACCCATTTTGCCTTAAACTGTATTAGATGCTCCTTAAAGCTTACTTAAGATGTTGGTAATTAGATCCTCAACTTACCAACATTGAGGATCTAATTACCAACATCTTAAGTAAGCTTTAAGGAGCATCTAATACAGTTTAAGGCAAAATGGGTTTTCCTGATGTTGTCCACCCTAGTTTGGTAGAACAATTAGCACAGATTGTATAAGTAGGCCTCAGCTGGTAGCTTGTACCCCAGCTTCAGTTTTAACCCAAATTGACTCGTTTCACTCTCCTGACAGACAGAACTCTCCTCTCCTCTTTCCCTCTTCTCTTCTTATCCTCCTACACGCCCTAATAAGGCCCTTGAAGCTTGGTGGTTGTGCTACAACACCACAGGACTCAGCACGTCAACACTTGGAGTGTCCCTGAGCCCAGGTCTTAGGAGAGACCAGAACAACCAGAACCCTTGTTGGGACCCGGCCCTAGTCGAGCCATAACAAAAGCTGAAGCTCTTACCTACCAGTGTATGTCCACTTGGGACTACCTGCAAAGACCAGAATACATCCGGTTCAAGGAACTATTGATCGAAGCACACCTGAACAAAAACACAGCTATGCGAGTGTATTATCAATCAAGGGGAATAGAAAAGTGGTGTTGGAAAGAAGCACTCATCTCCTGTTCACATACGATCGAGCACCTCGAAGAAGTAGTGGGTGCAGGAACCGAACTATTTCAATCTGAACAAGGAAACACTTTGATCCTCTATCTCCCAGGGGATCATATCGCCTTCCATACGCAAGGCTGGACAGGAATAATGACGGGTCTTTGATTGTCATCTGGGACACAAACGAAGAAGACCTAGGAACTAGGGTCATCCCCAGAGAAGACGACGACCTAACCCCTGAACAGAAAGGAAACATCAGATTCCTAGAAGACAGAAGACACGTGCACCAGCTATACCAAAAGCCAACAGCCTACCACTCCTTCCACGAAGAAGAAGGGTCAAGAGTTAAATACAGATCCCCCTGGAAATTCATTTATAACCGATGGTACAGCATCTATTAGTCAAATAACGAGTATTGGACTGACCCTACCATGAAGTTCACCAAGTACGACTATATTCTCAACAAACTAGCCCTCACTCCATCAATGCAGCCATCCAAAGCAAGTGAGGATGAAAGCGAGGACGAGGGAGGGACCACATCCCCTCAACAAGACTCGGCAGGAGCGAACTCCTCCTTGGAAGAAAATCAAACCAGAGAACCCCCTCCTACACAGGAGGACGAGGAACCCAGATTGATCACCCCAGTCACCCCCATAGACCGCGCCATGAGTGCCCTCAGCATTACCTCGCCAACGCCTATGTTCACTCACTCCACGACCTTGACCCAGCTGACACAAACCATGGCATCAGCAGGACCAAGCCAGAGTGAGGGAGGTGGTGGTGGCGGTGGAGGAGGTGGCAGTGGAGGCAGTGGCGGTGGCGGTGGTGGTGGTGGTGGAGGCGCTGCAGCTGCAGCAGCTGGGGCCCAACCTGTCGCCCCTCCAAGGAATGGCCTAAAAGAAATTCCACCCACGCTGTTTAGAGGAGACAAGGGTCTGTATGACGTCTTCAAAACTGAATGGAGAATGTACAAAGCCATCAATTGAAGCCACGACGACATGCTTATCCCCTACAACCACATCATGACCATGTTAGGAATGGTCAAAGAACCTCTAGTGTCAGCATGGGTACAAGACTACCTGGACACAATCGAACAAGAAGTGGTCTAACATGGAGAAAATGCAGAAATCCTGTGGATCAATTTTGAGGACGCCCTAGATGACACTTTCAAAGATACCAATGAAGAAGACGATGCAATTACGAAACTGGAGCACCTGGAGATAAAGAAAGGAAATCTAGCCCAGTACACCGCTGACTTCAATCACCTTAAGAAGAAGGCAGGATGGGATGCCGACAGCAACGGCACCATCAGGATGTACAAAAGAGGGCTGGACCTAGGGCTTCTCACCAGCATGCTCAAACAAGTAGGGGCAAACCCAACAACTCTGAGAGGGTGGCAAGAACTGGCCACAAAGCACCACAATGCCTACCAGCAGCTGAAACACGAAATTAGCTTCAGGAAGGATGTCCCTAGGTGGGCCAGCCAGCTCATGGCCAAGAAGAAGGAAACAGTCTCTCAGAAAGACCCCTGGGCCATGGACATTGACGTCACTAGGACCGACTTGGCAAAGGTGGACAAGAAGCAAAGGCTAAGGAAGGAAGGACGGTGCTTTTTCTGCAAGGAACAAGGCCACCTCTCCAGGGATTGCCCTAAAAAGAAAGGACAAAACAATCCCAAACCAACACAGCAGCCCAGGGCTAGAGTCAACAAGAAGGAGGACGATGATCCCATCCAGATGCTCAGGAGCATCAGAGCCAAGATTGGAAAGGGAGCCTTCAATGGTGCCTTGGATGGGCTGGTAGAAAAAAAGGATTTTTGAATGGCTCAACCCGTGCAGCCTGGGTGCGAGCCCATCTTACTCAAATATGTCGTATCTTGAGAACCAATAGACTGGACATTCCCCTATCATTCACGAGTGCGACCAAGACAGCTGCCGAAAATGCATTACTTGACAGTGGTGCTACAGAAAATTTCATCGACCTAAGGATGGTGGAAAAACTAGGCCTGGGATCCATAGACCTCCAGGAACCACGAACAGTATTTAATGTGGATGGGACGGAGAATCAAGATGGTAAAATCACCAGTTACTGTCTCCTCAACATCCTCAAAGGATGCAAGGAAGCTACACAAGTCTTTTACATCACGAACTTAGGTGAAGATCGAATTATCTTGGGATATCCCTGGCTACAGGAGTTCGATCCTGTCAAGGCTCAGAAGGGCCTTGGCGCTTGACATGAGCTTTAGTTACGAGGCCTAGTTTAATGAGAACTAGCACCAAGTAACACTTGGTGACGTAAGGGTTGCTGACTAAACTTGAGGGCACATGAGGCCTGTCACATGACCGTGGGATACTTGGTGATGATGTAATAGATGACTAAGCTGCAGTAGTCATGAGGCTTAGTCTGACTAATCAGGGTTCAGGGTTCTATGTCCCACTGGCTTTACTCAAGAGGAGGGCGTCGTGCTGACAGATGCACTCTTGGTATTGTCAATGATCTCTAGGGCCCCTCTCTGGTAGGCAAGAGCTAATCCTCCTAACGCACTGAGGTTAGGGAGGGAGACTTAAAAGATGAGAGGGGAGACCAGAAGGTCTTTGGAAAGGGGGAAGATGGTGGTTCTGATTAAAGACGAAGTGAAGACTAAAGACAAGGGGCACTGAAGGTGCCGGCTTATATACTACTGGGGTGTGACGCTTACTAAGGGAGTCTCAGGGATATCACATAGGGTGACATCATGATATAATATATATAAAGGTAGATTGAGATATGGATAGGGGTGGATCGAGATAGGATCGAGATAGGATCGAGATGTGTCGAGATCCATTGGGATCACGGAATGATCTGGGGCTGCGCTGGAATGATGTCGGGGTCACATCGGGGTAATCTTGGGGGAACTGTATCGTAACTGAATCTGTATAGTACTGTATAGTAGTTATGTAAGCGAGATCAGATTGGGGATAGATTGAGCGTCACGTGTCTTCACTGTTTACTTAGCTTGGTTCTTGTTTGTTACTGTTGTTTATATGGCTTGAAATGGTTTGAATTTTCCATGGTTGCAAGTGGTACTTTTCTGAATGTCATGTGACGGTGGAAACCATAACAGATCCACAGATCAACTGGAAGGAAGGAAAGATCTGAGGCCCGCCCATTAAACTCTCCACCACAGGATGAAGCTGGAAGCTAAAATGGGCAACACAAAAAATGAAAGCGTGTAAATCAAGTTTCAGCCAGCAGTGGGTGCAGTGAGAAGAAAAGGGGCAAAGCAAGGTGACAGTCCTGGAGCAGTTCCAAAAATATGCCAAAGTCTTCTCAGAAGAAGAGGCAAAACGCTTTCCCCCTTCGCATCCAGAAGACCTGGTTATTACACTTCTGCCAGACACCCCAAAAACCATCAATTGCAAAACGTACAAGTTAATGGCAGAAGAAACCAAGTCCATGAGAACGCCCCTTACGGAACAGCAGGCCAAAGGGTATATCACAAGGTCGAAGTCCGCGTGGTCCAGCCCCTTCTTCTATATCAAGAAACAGGATGGGAAACTACGACCAGTCTATGACTACAGAAAGGTGAATGAATGGACGGTGAAAGATGTGTACCCCCTCCCCCGCATTGACACAATCTTCGACCAAATGGGAGATGCCAAACTAATGTCCAAATTTGACATTAGGGATGGGTACTACAACATTCGAATTCATCCAGATAGCCAATGGATCACGGCAGTAAAAATGGATGAGGGGCTATTCGAAGCCAAGGTCATGCCCTTTGGGTTGTGTAATGCGCCTGCCGCCTTCCAGAGAATGGCAGATCGCATCTTTGCTGATCTAAAAAAGAAATACCCCCGCTGGGTCCATTGGTACCTGGACGACTTCCTCATCGTGACTCTCAATGACCCAGAATTGCACGATCAGATCACCAAAGAGTACCTAGAAATCCTGGAGAAAGAGTCACTCTTCCTGAAACCAGAGAAGTGCCAGTTCGCCAGAAAAGAAATTGAGTTTCTAGGATACATGATCGACTAAGGCACTATCCGCATCGACCCTAGCAAGAAGCACGGACTAGAAGAGTGGCCCCGTCAGCTAAAATCAGTACGAGAAGTCTGTAGCACACTGGGGGTCTTAGGCTACCAATGGCAGTTTATCCCTGGGTTTGCAAATATCGCCCGGCCTTTAACCAACCTATTGAAGAAAGCGACCAAGTTTGAATGGACAGAAGAGTGCACGAGAGCAGTGGACCAACTAATTAAAGCAGTCACTAATGACCCCATCTTACAAAGGCCCAACCTTGCAGAGCCATTCGTCCTGGAAGTAGACACCTCGCAATACACTAGCGGAGCGATTCTCCACCAACCAGACAAAAATCAGAAACTGCGTCCTGTAGGGTACTACTCCCGAACCTTTAACCAAGCAGAAAGAAACTATAACATTCATGATCAAGAGTTGCTAGCGATGGTCCGAGGATTGGAACACTGGCGACACCTTTTGCTGAGTTCCCCACACGTTATCACAGTTGTCAGTGACCACACAAACCTCCAGTACTATCGGGAAGCCCACAAAATTAGTAGGAGGGTGGTGCACTACATCCCAAAGATGGCAAAATATAACATGAAGATCGTGCACCAGCCAGGGAAAACTAACAAAGTGGACCCACTATCGTGGCGACCCAGATGCGACCAAGGAGGAAATGATCATGAAGATGTGCTAGTCCTACCCCCAGACCTTTTCATACGCCTCTTTACCAAGGAACAGTCATTGGAACAAGAAGTGGAACGCGCCCAAGAAAAACACTGACAACAACTAGAAGAATGGTCAAAGACAGAAGGAGTGCAGAAGCACCAAACGTGCTTTGGGACTAAGTGGTATCACCACGAGCGACTAGCAGTCCCAGAAGACCCCGCAGTGCACCGAAGCATCCTGCGAATGTACCACAACCACAAGATGGCAGGGCACCCAGGGATCATGAGGACTTGGTCCACGATTGCTAAGGACTACTGGTGGCCCACAATGAGGACATTCATCACCAAATACGTGCAGGGGTGTGCAACTTGCCAGAGCACCAAGAGCGGCACGACCAGACCTAAGGTTCCCTTGGTGCCCATCCCCCCAAAACAAAGCTATGCCCTGTATTCGACGATTGCCCTAGACCTGATCACAGACCTCCCAGAGTCGCAAGGCTACAATAGCATTCTGACCATCACCGACCACGATTGTAGCAAGGTGGCGTTCTTTATCCCCTGCAATAAAACCATCAACAGTGAAGGGATTGCGAGATGCTATGCCAAAGAGGTGTTCCCCCATTACAGCCCCCCAAAGCAGGTGATCTTGGACCGTGACCCGTGCTTTGCGTCAAAATGGACAAAGGAATTGTGCAGACAATTGGGGATTGACCAGAACATCAGTACGGCATACCATCCCCAGACAGATGGCCAATCAGAATAAATGAACCAATGGCTAGAACAATACCTACGCGTCTATGGAAATTTTCAACAGAATGACTGGGTCAACTGGCTGCCTCTAGCCCAATTTGTACACAACTCGTGGATCAATGAAACAACGAAACAAACCCCATTCGACTTACTCATGGGACACACGCCCACTGTGTGGCAAATGGAAAAGGAGGGGAAGATGCCAGCAGTGGAAAGGCGCAAAGATTATCTGATGGAGAAACGTAACCAAGCGCATCAAGTGATTCAAAGGGTGCAAGATCTCCTCCAAAAACGGAATGTGCGGAAGAAGGGGAGGCGAGCTTACGCCCCCTTTCAAGAAGGAGACCAGGTCTGGCTAGATAGGAAGAATCTTAAAACCTTGCACCCCTTTGCCAAACTAGCCCCAAAACAATATGGTCCCTTCCCCGTAGTCCAGGTGATCAATCTGGTAGTATTCAAGCTGAAACTTCCAGATCAGTGGCGTCAGAAATGTGTCCACCCTGTCTTCCACACGTCTCTCCTATCACCATATAAGGAGACAGAGGAAAATGGACAAGCCTTCACAGAACCAGTGCTGGATGTAATAGAAGGGGAAGAAGAATATGAGGTTGAACAGGTGTTGGATTCGAGGTGAAAAGGACACGGCAAAGGACGCCTCAAGTATTTTCTAAAGTGGGAAGGATACCCACACGCCCATAACACCTGGGAACCAGCTGACCAAGTGCATGCGGATGACCTGGTGAAGGAATTTCACAAACAGAACCCAACAAAAGCAAGAAAGATTATAATAAGGCGAGGAAGAATGGATAGCAGACAATGCAGCTTCGCTTCCTCTTTCAAGAACCCAACAAACCCCCTTTCGCTGTCCCACACTTTCGCGAATTCTTCCTCAAATGACAGATTCACATCACCTACGCCCATCATAGCCAACACAAGCACTTCTGTCAGGAGGCCATCTGCGCTTCCCATTACTAACTCCCCCGTCACCTCGCTCCTGTACACTTGGGAGGAAATCCAGTCTGCCAATCTCAACCTCTCCCCTCCTCAGATTTTCCAAGCTTCCTGGGCTGACGCCAACTTCTTCGACCCCCAACGAAAACACTGTACCTCCCCTGGTTCCTTCATAGTTGATTACCATCAAGTCCGACTCGTGTGTCTGGGTATCCCGTATGATTGGCCAGTGGGGCGCAAAACCAGTTATGAGTGGCCTTACAATCCCTATAAATACTACGAGGATACCCGACAGTGTCTTCACTGCCTCTTTGATTTCAAGTGGAGGAGAGACCACCCTGGAACCCAGAGATGCACCCGTATCTTTACTGACGGCCATAGCACCATGGTTGCCCAAAGGCTGGGTGACTTCACTAGACCAGAAACCCCTGAAGAGGAGTGGTTTGAAGAAGACGACGAAGGCAGGTTGTGCATCAACCTCCTTCATGCTCCCGCGACCCCCGCTGTCATGGCAGCGCAGACCGACGGTTGGGTCTCAGATCCACCCCCTCAAACCTGCAGCATTGGCACCCAGACGACCACAGTTAGCATGAAGGATGAAGCCATTCAAGCAGCACATATCGGTGGTCACCTCAAGAACAAAGAGCACCCTCAAATCCCTCCAACTGCTGGGCAACTCAGTGAGAGGCCTCAGCCAAGGCAGCTGGCGCATCGCCTACAACGCAATATGCATTCCCGCGTTAACGTATGGCACACCGATCTGGTTCAGGAACCAGATGAAGCATGTGAAAGCCCTCCAACTGGTTCAGAACGTGGCTGTGGGGATGATCACTGGCGCTTTCCGTAGTTCCCCCCATGAACCACTGCACCAGCTGACTGCCATTCCCCCTATCCAGATTCGACTACAAAGACTGGCCACCCAAGCAGCCATCCGCCTCCTCACCCTCCCTGCCAACTCACCAGTGCTGCACAGGCTCGGCCCCCCATGGGCCACAGCCAGAGGGAGCGGCATCCCTCTACCTTACCCGAACCCACGCCGCGCGCCCGACACCTGCATCCGCCGGTTGAGCAGGTTGGTCCCGACGGCCAGCCGATCCCCACCATCCTTCAATCAACCCCCCTGGCGGAGGCAAACCCTCCCCACCGACCGCCTCTCGATCAGCAACAATTGGTGCAAAGGTGCAGATCGCAGCCGCCTCCTGAACGAGATCAAAAGGCTACACCAAGGCCGAAGCGGTCACCTGGCCATCTATTGCAGAGCAATGGGCCCGAACCTGAGATCGAACCAGCCCCAGTGGACGGGCGCTGTGGTCAGTTTCAAATATGACCAAGAAATCAGCTTCAAAGTCACGGTCGTGGGCCCCGACGCCTCACACAGAGATGCGGCATTCCAGGCGCTGGCCAATGCAGCACTGGAGGCCAAAAACCTGCTAACTACCTTCCCCTCCCGCTCGGTCACCCTATACACTGCTGACCAACACATTATCTCATGGTGCCAAAATACCATTAGGCATGACAACTCCGAAACATGCAAAACCATCTGCGACACGATTGCGGACATCCTGTTCAACCACCCCAACACCTCAATCGCAGTCAAATGGGTCCCAGGCATGGCGAGCTTTGGCCTGCTGAAACGGCTCCAGGAAATCGCGATCCAGGCCGCCTTGGAGGCGGCCCCGGCCCAACCTTCCCCCCCCACCATCGTAGCCCTCCGGCTCACCGCCAAACGCCAGGCCCTCGTAGAATGGGAACGAATCTGGCTCGAAGACCCCCGTCGCAACCCAGCGTACCGAGCCCTCCACCACCCCCCATCAGGCCAACCCCCGGACTTCATGCTGGGAATTGCAAAGGCCCCCCGGCCTATTTTCTGCACAGCTATCAGACTTCTCACTGAGCACGCTTTCACAGGTGAATACAATGCGAGACATCGCCCTCGCGCCCCGGATCCTCACGGCTGCAAATGCGGCCTGGCTGAGATCCAAACTCCCAGCCACGTCATCTTCGAGTGCCCCCGCTTCGAGATCGCGCGAGACCGCGAGCTCCGCCGAGCCACACCGACACTCTCCCCTAACATCATCTTTGGCACAATGATAGGGGGAGAGGCCCTGACACATTTCATTGAAGAAACTCAAGCCTGCGTACGCCCGAGGAGACGAGCTGTCCCGGAGGATCATGGTTAAATTTCGTGGGCGCTGGCCCACTTCCCTCAGCCACGCACCCCACACATCCACATATTATATACACGCCCCCAAACACATCACCGAGATTGAAACATTAGCTACTGGCTCGTGCGGAGATCGAGCGCGTCTTTGTTTTCGTAAACATGTTGCGCTTTACAAATGCAGATTCTAAAAAAAAAAAAAAAAAAAAAAAAAAAAGCCATTCAAGCGTTCCCCACCTATGGGACCACTGAGTACTGGCTCGACCAGAGGGATGGTAATCCCAGGGGTCCTCAGCAGAGAGATCGGGATATGGAGCCATGAGCATGCCTTGCTATTCACCCACATGGACTTGATCACCTGGGACTTGATTCTGGAGGTCTTCAGAGATTCGATTTTCCAAATGACGCTATGCCACATAGAGAACTAAAACTCTGCCGATTCCATGGCAGGATGACGACCCACAATAGCGACAGCTGCCCCTTTCCTCACTTCTCATGCATGCCGGGGCTTGGAGTATGTTGTGTCCCTGAGGACCACGTGTGGCACAGTGGGGGATGTCTCTTGGATGGGATGGTCAAGGAAATCCAGAAGAAGCGCAAACAAATGGAGATGCTGAATACTTGTGTTGCCAGTCCATCCCCCAGTCACAACATAAAACTGACTAAGGTGGCAGGTGGGACTGCCTTCTAGAGAGGGGGTATTGTTACAGAATGCAGGACACGTTGGACCCTATGCTTCCCTAACCCACTTACTCATACTGATGACGTCCCTTCCACGTTGTTTCTATTGTGCTGACTGTCCTATTGTCTTGGTGCTCTATTGTCTATCCTGATTGGTCCAGTGTTATTGTCTCACGTCCCTATTGTTCTCTTTCCCTATTGTTCTTGACCACTTGCTTATTGTCCACCCTAGTTTGGTAGAACAATTAGCACAGATTGTATAAGTAGGCCTTAGCTGGTAGCTTGTACCCCAGCTTCAGCTTTAACCCAAATTGACTTGTTTCACTCTTCTGACAGACAGAACTCTCCTCTCCTCTTTCCCTCTTCTCCTCTTATCCTCCTACATGCCCTAATAAGGCTCTTGAAGCTTGGTGGTTGTGCTACAACACCACAGGACTCAGTGCGTCAATACTTGGAGTGTCCCTGAGCCCAGGTCTTAGGAGAGACCAGAACAACCAGAACCCTTGTTGGGACCCGGCCCTAGTCGAGCCGTAATATCTAGTCAATGTATCAAAGTATTTTATAAGCTACAAATCAAATGTGAAATCACAAAACCCCTCAAGATACCGTTACACAGCAATGTGTGATGGGGTACAGCATTCCTCATGCTTAACAAGTCTCACAAACTTCATGAAGTACCACTCTCCCACTGGCATCTCCTTGTTCTTCTCACTGGCTGATTTGTCCATCTAGTCTATCAATCTCTTCATCTCCATGGCTGACCAACGGTACAGCCCCATCACCACAATTCACCACAATGGCCACATCTTGAAATGCATACCCTGGACCACGTTCATTATTACCAAAAACAATTGGGAAAGGGTAAAGGAAGTCTTGGAGATATTGGCTGTGAGTCAAACAATCCTGATTGTAGAATCACAAAGGCTGACACCAACTACAGGATTCTAATTGTATTTAGCAATACTTCTCTGCAGAGAAGTGGCCCACTCTCTGGCACGCTCTCCCAGAAATTGAAGAGCTCTAAACAGTATGGGAGAAGAAATGCAACAGCCCCAGATTTGCCAAGTATCATGACACTATCAACAATGGCCTCACAAAACTCAACAAGTACTATTCACAGTTCAACAAGAAGCTGGCATTTATCCTAGCACCTGGTATGTTCCCATCTCTACTCTGCAGTAGCCTGATCTGACACTCAACTCACAGCTCTTCACCCATATTACAAACTGACATACATTGAACATGTGTGGGGAGGTGCAAAGGAACAGGAAGCTAAACAAAAAGCTGGCAATTAGGATGCAAAAAACTGGCAAGACAAGGCTCAAAAGGTCCTTGAACACACAGTGCATAGCATGTGCCTCGTGCTCATAGTATTAATACCAAGTTCCATGGCAGATGGTACACTATTGGAAGACACACATAGAGGTACAGAGCATAATGCCTGAACAACCACCAGTGGGGTCGCAAGAAGACAATGACTCAATTACCACTGAATATGACCACCTTTGGCACTCCCATCTCCATCCCAATAACCAAGATGATAGATGGGAAGCTGAACTCCACCAATATCTCAAGGATTTTGCTCAAGACATTACAAAGGATACTGACATCATTGCATGGTGGCAGGTGAGGAATAAAAGTCCTCTATTTCTAGTAACTTTCTACCTCTTGTCATGTCCATTTTCAGGAGAACGGACACTGCTACCTGACCTTGCACCATGTGGCACTTGACTTTCTGCCATGTCAGGCATCATCAGTTTCTTGCAAACATATTTTTTCTGGTGAAGGGGAGATTGCAATGAAGAGACGAGCTTGATTAGATGCTAACTGTTTCAAGGAACTCCAGATAATGAAGTTTTTTTTTTTTTTTTTAAATCCGCATTTGTATAGTGCAATAGGTAGGCATAACAAAGTACCTTCAAACAGATCTATGGTACCATATAGTCCCAATTTGAACTACCAAGACATGCTGCATCTAGACCCTGACAGAACCTCAACTCAGGGTTTATCAATCACTGATTTCATCACTCTCTTATGGGTACCCCTCTTCTTGGCAGTGTTGAGCCATGTGGAATGGCAGGATCCAATCACACCATTGGTTGGCTGCTCGAAGTAGGTTGCTGGCCCCACTACCACTACGCGGGCATCGGGTGTGCACTGCTTGGCTGCCTCAAGGGCAGAGGTGGGTGGTGGGTCAACGTGGTGGGTGGGGGGTGCGGTCCAGGACTTGGTCGGAGCCTTTGGCTTGTTCGAGGTGGTGGGGGTTTTGGAGTTACCCTTGCCCTTCGCCTCTCCTCCCTTCCTGCTCTCCCTCATGGAAATAGGGCATCAGTGTCGCTTCTGGGCCTTATGTGAAACGAACTTACATCCACATTCTTTGCAGGCCCATTGTGATCGGCCTCCAGCGGCTTCTTCAGCTGCTCATCGGCGTTCTCACCTCGATGTGTGGTTCCTTTTCCTTGCAAGACATTTCTTCTCCTTCTGGGCTTTGGCCATGAGGCTTGGGCCCTTTGTGAGGTTGAAAAAGGCTTTGGGGGCCTCTCTGTTAAGTGTTTCTAAGATGTATGCAAACATCACCTTTTTACCTTCTGGAGGGGGCGAGGTACAAGCGCAACAGCACACTTGACCAGGTGGGCGTGGTACTGGGAAGTAAACTCGACCCAAAAAATTTTCCCATCCTTGGCCTTTTGGGCCAAGATGACATTGGCCATGAGGTGGTCCCGAGATAAGAACCAACAACAATGGAAGGTGTTGTGAATGTCGAACACTGAAAGTTCGTCATTCACAGAAAGTGCCCTGTGTGGAGTGAGTTTCTTCTTTGGACGGAAGTAAATGGGGTCCTTGGAGGGTTTGCCCACCCTGCCAGCTGTATCTGCTGGGGGGGGTAACAACACGGGGGTTGAAGGGGGCTGAGAAATGGGAGTCCCAGTAAAAACCCAGATAATGAAGTTTGTGTGGAGAAATAATGTTAGTAACCTCGTAGCTTGAAACTCAGCTCAGGTGGAGAAAGTAGACAAGATGAAGAAGTATGAAGACTTTCTCATGGGAGACCAAGAGCAATGTGATTGGGACATGGATGAGGATGAGATCTCAACCTTTTATCTTAATGATAGCCTTCTTTGTAGTACATCAGGAAAACCCATCTGGCCTTAAAGTGTATTAGATGCTCCTTAGAGCTTACTTAAGTGTCTTATTGACATTGGTAAGTAGATCCTTCTACTTACCAATGTTAATAAGACACTTAAGTAAGCTCTAAGGAGCATCTAATACACTTTAAGGCCAGATAGGTTTTCCTGATGTAGAAAGACCAATCCATACTGAATAAAGACTGGTTGCAACCAGTTTGCAACCAGTTTTCTGGATAACTGGTTACAACCAGTCAGCACAGGGCAACCAGACTGGTATGGACCGGTCCTGTATGGTCTGGTCCAGTTCTGTGTGTTCTATGACATGAGCACAACTGGTTGTGGTTGCAGTTGTGTGGTTTTTTGGCAAAAAACCAGACTAGACCAGACTTCAAAACACTACTGAAGATTGCGTCACTACCATTTGCAGTGGCAGAAGCTTTCTTCGATTTTCCTTTTGGTTGGGAAAAGAGAGTTGAAGCAGTGGTTGCAGGTGGTACTGTGGCAGTTGCTGAACTAATTTGGAAGGGGGGGAGTAGTGCAAGGTCAGTGATTATCACTAGGGTGCAACACAGGTAGGGTAAACCCCAGGGTTTGGTGGGTAAGGGTCTCATGGGTATGGGTCAGGGTCTCTATTTCCAGACCCTGACCCAACCCATACCAAACTTGTGGGTGGGGTGGTAGAGGGGCTGTGGCAGTGGGGGCGGGGCAGGCCGCAGGCATGCGCAATGTGGTATGGGTGGTGTCAGGAACAGTGGCGGTGTCAGAACAGTGCATTGAGGCTGTGGCGGTGTCGGGACAGTAACCGCTGCATCGGGAACAGCAGCAGGGGGTCAGCAACTACGCATGAATAGCAACGGCCACGTCGGGAACAGCGGCGGTGGGATGGCAAATGCTGCGTGGGCAGCAACGACCATGTCAGGACCGGCGGCGGCGGCACAGCAATGGCCGCATTAGAACGGCAGCGAGGGGGGAGATGGCAGGGGCAGCACAGGAGGGGAACCGCGCACACCATAGCACAAGCCACAGGTGTCAGGTGCTCGGATGGTCGCAACAGCAATGCCCAAGCAATCATGACGCCAATAGACTGTCTACAGGTGGGACATCCCTCAAAAGAGATGCAGGAGAGGAATAGGAAACAAGAAAGTAAAGAAAGATTAGTTGTGAAAAGTCAAAAAAAAGAATCATGACAAACCAATGGACCAAGCTAACAGGCCACGGCAGTGGTAGCAGCAAGGGGGGTGTCACAATGATGACACTGACCGAGGGTGGGACGACTATGGCAGTGGTAGCGGTGAGGGGGGTGTCATGACAATGACACTGACCAAGGGTGGGACGACCGTGGCAGCGAGAGCAACACAAAGACCACAAGTGTTACAGCTCCACTGGGGCCAGGTCCCAACAAGGGTTCGGTTGTTCTGGTCTCTCCTAAGACCTGGACTCAGGGTTGCACCGGGGCAACGACGCGCAGAGTCCCGGGGTGTTATAGCACACCCACCAAGCTTCAAGGGCCTTATTAGGGCGTTTAGGAGGGTAAGAGAAAGAGGGGAAGGAGGAGACAATTGTTCTGGTTCAGAGGAGAGTGAAGCTAGTGGATTCAGGTTAAAGCCGAAGCTGGGGTACAAGTTACCAACTGAGGCCTACTTATACAACCTATGCTAATTGTTCTACCAAACCAGGGTGGACAATAAGCATGAAGTCAAAGACAATAGCAAACAAGAACAATGGGGACTCGAGACAATAGCACTGTATGGAACGGGACAAACAATAAGACCGCAGAACAATAGGATCAGTCAGCACAATAGAAGAGATGTGGAAGGGACATCATCAGGATGAGTAAGTCAGTTAGGGAAGCATACGGTCCGACGTGTCCTGCATTCCATAACAATGAGGACACAAGACGAAGCAATGACAGAGGGCTGGCGATGATGGCAACGGAGAACGCACAAGAGAAGGGAAGGTGATGACAGAGGCAGAGGCAAAGATAGGGATATACAGTGGGCATGGGCACGGCAACAGAGAGGGAAGTGAAGTGAGGGGATGACAAGGCAAAGCACGAGAGTTCAACATGTCGACAAAGTGCAGACTGAGGCAAGCAAGCAGGTTGAGAGAGGCTATGGAGAAAAAAAATAATGAGCCTGGATGGTGTAATGGTAAAGATTACTTTGAGCCTAGTTTATGTGTGCACGAGTCGAGAGTTCGAATCCCAAGGTGTGCAATTACCATGAGTTAATTATGTGAGCAAACCCATACCCCTTACCCAATGGGTATGGGTAAATGGGTTACCCGTAGCCAAAAATGTGGGTAACCCACCACCCATGGCTGTGAGTATGGGTTTTTGTGGGTTGGGGTCAGGGTATGTATAAAAATACCCATGGGTTACCCATGTTGTACCCTACAGTAATTCCTTATGCTGCTGCACGACGGAGGGGAGAGGTAATTGGTGAGGTAAGGGGTCTAGATTTGAATATTGTGTTTAGAGCAAGGAGTTCTTCCTTTGTAAGTGGTTCTGGTTTGGGTGTCTTTGGTTTTGCAAAAATGGCTTTCATTTGTGCAAGCTGTTCATCAGTCAGACTAGAGGGTAACAGATCTAGTACGACGTTGTAGTTTGGTTCTTCGCCACTCCTAGAGTCGGATGCTCCCTCTGATTGTTTCACTTGTGCAATTGCTTGTTCAAGTGTAATCATAGGGGTATGGGAGTGTGCGTGGAGTCTAGTCCCAGCAGCTTGTGCAAGGACTTCATCATCTTCATCATCATCTTGTACAGGACAATCTTGTTCAGGTGATTCTTCAGCTAATGCAGAGAATCGACCATACAGACTGCCTTTCAAGTTGTCTGACATGGTTTGTTTGTTTGTTTGTTTGTTCATTCATTCACAAATGTGAGAGAGAAGTCTCAGTTTGTGTTAAGGTTCCAAGTGGGACCTTTGTACAAAGTGTACATTTGTTCATGAAGTTGTGAACAAGACTTGCAAGACATGCAAGTCAAGGTCAAGAGTTCAATAAAGATAAGACTTAGCAAGCAACTAAGTCAAGAGTGTTTCAGAGGTCAAGGGCTTGGGCTCAGGGGTAAGACCAAGGTTTTGAAAGTCGTAGAGGGTGATGTCAAGAAGGTTCTCTCAGGTCAAATGCTTCTAGGCAAGCAAGGTTCTAATAGATAGAAGACTTATTACAAAACAAAACTAAGACTTAAGGTCTCTAGGGCAGAAGGTACAGGGTTTATATATAAGAAGATGAGGCTATGTGCACAGCCAAAAGGGCTATGACCTTTGTACAGCTTTCAGGGTTTAAAACATGTTTCAGGAATCAGCAAGTTATCCTGTGCATGTGGCTGTTACTTGTGGCTATATGGTGCTGTGTGAGGCTGTACATCAGGAAAACCCATCTGGCCTTAAAGTGTATTAGATGCTCTTTAAAGCTTACTTAAGTGTCTTATTGACAGTGGTAAGTAGAAGGATCTACTTACCACTGTCAATAAGACACTTAAGTAAGCTTTAAAGAGCATCTAATACACTTTAAGGCCAGATGGGTTTTCCTGATGTATCATGAGAGAAATAAGTAAGCAATCTGAAATAAAGTGATTGGCAGTTCATTCACATAAGCAAGTGAGTCAGCAGAAATGAGTTATCAGTCTGAAAAATGTATGTATAAGTCAGCAAGCATGTGTCAGTCCATAACAGCCTAACATGGAGATAATGGCGACAGAGGGCACAGAGGGGAGACACAAAAATGATGGACAAAAATCAACATCATGCAAATATGAACAAGCAAAAGACACACATGGTCGGTGCATAGAAACAACTTAGTGAAATTTTCATGACTTTGCATATTTTTGGAACTTTAATTAAATTACATAAATTACTTCCATTTGCTTAGCATAATTAAAAGCCTCTTAAAATTCTCTTAGTTTGCTTAAACTACTTGTTTACTTAGCATGATTAAAGTTTGCTTAATTTCATTATTGGTCATAATAAATTTTACTTAAGATAGGGTTCATTTGCAATGCACATCATCACATGAGTTATGCAAAAGGGCTATCATTGGCCACAAATCTACATAATAAGTCAAAAGGGCTTCATTAGACCTTCAAGAATGGAAATCTGCAGGCTGTAATGGAGGCACATTTTTTATTTTTAAATGCTGTGCAGAGTTAATAGCCATTTAGTTACTGCCTACCAAACTTTCTATGGCTTACAACAAGTCATGTGATGATGTCGATTGCGAATGAACCCTACCTTAGTTGTGCTGAGTGTGGATTAATGTGATTAATGTGCTTAACATGCTTAAGTAAAAAAAACAGAAAATTTTTATTAAGCAGAAGACAGTAATTAAGACCATCAAGCAAAGTAAGCAGTGATAAGCACCATTAATTAGCATAAGCAAATATGATGTTTTCCTGATGCACTGTCAATAAGACATTTAAGTAAGCTTTAAGGAGCATCTAATACACTTTAAGGCCAGATAGGTTTTCCTGATGAACTTGACAGGCTTAATGATGAAATTTGACCCAGCTCTCTCCCACTCTTACATTTCCTTAAAAGGAAAGTATTACAAATCTTATGCAATTACCATGCCACGTGCATGTGTTGTTTGTTCTTGTTGGCACAATGTTGATTTTCGTGCCTCTGCTGCATCCTCCTGTCCCTCCCTTTGTCCCCCTCCCTTTGTTCCCTCTGTCACTGTCTCTATCATAGCCTCTGCTGTCGCCACTGCTCCCCATCTCTGCATCAGTGCTTATGGACCCACTGGCACTGTGGGGCAGTCCACAGTGTCACACTTCCTGTGTCACAGTTCGCAGGGACCGTGGCTCGAAGTGAGTGTCGTTTCTGGGCTGACTATTTGCTGTGGCAAGTCAGACAAGACTAGCAACACCAAATAGTAGGTCTAAGAACACGCAGACAAGTTCCTGTGAAGGATAGACTTGACTGTGTGAACTCTCAGTGTTCGTATCGTGTGTGGCAGATAGTATGGGCTGGCACACGTGATGGTCAGAGTTACTGTTCCTAAAGAGGATAGATGGTGGCAGATGGATAAGTGGCGATGTGTGGGTTCAACCGCAACATGGGCACGAGTGTACTGGGGTTAGAAGGGATCTTTCTAGCCCTAGTACGTTAGTGCGAGGTTGAACTAAGGTTCAATACAAGTGGGGTGCGAAGAGTGGGAACTACTCTTTGCAACATGCTTGTAACAAGGTTCAGGCATCTGTGAGCTTGTTCCAAAGGTGATGGACCAAGTGAACAGATGTCTGATGGTGGCGTGAAGTACCTAGATCAAGGTACGAAGAGAGGATTCACAAGACGAGAGGAGAAGATGCGATGCGAGTGTGAGCAGGAGACAATGAACTGCAATTCTAGACGAAGCTGAAGCTGGGGCTTTAGCTCGTCTACAGGGCCCTATTTATGCATACAGAGGGCCAGCCAACTATTCTACAAAGGTCACAGTAAAGTAGCGAAGTCAAGACCATTGACTAAGGACCTGAGTCAGTTCTGATGACTCAAGAACTGACTCAGTGCGTCTGACTCAAGGTCTGAGTCAAGAACACTGACTCAAGCTTTGAGTCATGATCCCTGAGTCAAATACATGTCCAAAATGGCAATGCACAGCCCCTAGAAGTCAAACAGAGGGGGCTGGCCAAGGAAAGGGATCCTAGGTCACAACACAAGGCAAGAAATAGATGGAAAACAGTAAGAAATGGGCTGGACAGCCTGCATAACCATAACAGCCTGCCCCAACACCTTCTGCACCTCCTCCCTGGTACATTGTCATGCTGCTTGCCCCACCCTAATGTGTCCTGACTCTTTTGCCTCCCTTTTTGTTGGAATATGAGCCCGGAGGCAAAAGCCTTATATTTTAATGTACAGAAGGTACAACTTTTATATCCCCCAAGGGGGGGGGGATTGGACATGTATATATGTGTATGTACATGTATAAAGCCTTCTAGATGGTTCAAGAAAGGGCTCTAAGTAGTAAATGGTATGCTAAAAGGGGGCAGAAGAGCACCCATAAGTAGCAGAAAGTGTACTGTAAAGTGCTATATTAAATAGCCAAATCTGGAGTCATTTACCTCAGCTGAAATTCCTGTCTCGCTCGGAGTTGATTTCCAACACGCTCCCTCAACCCGTGTGACGGAATTTGGTTGTGTGCAGGTGCTGGTCGCATTTGTTGCGACTGTTGGCGTGAGTGGATGACAGAGACAGGATGACGGGCTCAAGCTCCGAGTCAGGAAGCGAGCAGCATGAGGCTCAAGCTCTGTGAGCAAGCGGCATTGGGCTCAAGCTGTGTGAGCGAGCGTTATGGGATCTGAGCAAGTGGCGTGAGGCTTGAGCTCGTGTGGAGCGAGCAGTGAGACTCAAGCTCTGTAAGCGAGCATTGCGGGA
Source organism: Lactifluus volemus (assembly GCA_022376515.1). Taxonomy (NCBI): domain Eukaryota; kingdom Fungi; phylum Basidiomycota; class Agaricomycetes; order Russulales; family Russulaceae; genus Lactifluus; species Lactifluus volemus. The sequence continues at coordinate 54,342 of WTXI01000222.1, forward strand.
TCCGAGCGAGTGGCACAAGGCTCGAGCTTGTGTGGAGCGAGCAGTGAGACTCGAGCTCTGTAAGCGAGCATTGGAAAGAACAGTTTCATGATGGTGTGCGTGCCACCAGGGCCGCGTTTGATGCAATTTGACGCAAGGATAGCATGTTGTGATGATGACGGCATGCCGTGGTGTGTGAGTGCAAACATGGGTGTAGTGAGAGGCTTCGAAGGCTGGTTTGTGTTAGCGAGCAGCTGGGGGCTTGAGCTGTGTTGAGTGAGTGGCTCAACGTCGGCATTGGCCATTTGCGCTGATGTCGTCGGAGGCTCGGAACCAGTCGATTTGGAAGCAGTCGTTGGCGTTGTCTGAGCTGGCGTGTGGCCGATGCGTTAACGTTGCTGGAGTTGACTGTAGGTGCCATTGGCGTTAAGTGCGATTGCGCCCAAAGTCGCGCCGTGTGTGCGTTAGCAAGCAGCACCAGGCTCAAGCTGTCGTGAGCGAGCGGCGTCGAGCTCGAGCTGTGCGAGCGTTGCGGGATTGGACTCATTGGAGTGAGTGGCGCAAGGCTTAAGCTCTTGCGGAGCGAGCAGCGTAAGGCTCAAGCTCTGAAAGCGAGCACGGTGAGGCTCCAGCTCCATAAGCAAGCGCTGTGAGGCTTGAACTTTGTACAGCGAGCGTTGAACGAGCATGACTGGAAGGGTTTGGTGGTGGTTATCAGATAGTGAAATACCAGCGCCATGCACTGCAATGGGCATAATGGAACTCTCGAATGACATCGGAATGGTCGGCCTGTGGAAAGGTCGTCTACCTGACGTTGCGGTCATAAGTGTTGAGCCCTCTGAGGACGGCAGGGTGGTCCCGTGATGTGGTTGCCAGTGGTCGCCTCGAGTTTGGCGGTGAATAGCATCGGTGGCGGTATCGCATCGTGCGCAAGAGGGGGAACTGGCCGCGTTGCAGGCTGATTGGTGCTGTCGCTGCTGTTGGCGCTGACATCGTCGCCGTGGCCGTTGGTGTTGAGCCTGAGTGTACTTCCTGTAAGGCGCATCGCTGCTGCATGCCGATTTTTCTGTGCTGACAAGATCCGTTGTTGGACCAGGCGGGGCCTTTTGACTCTGATGGCATCCAGGCCATAGATGAAGAAGAGAAGGTAAAAAAAAAAAGATTGAGTGGCGCTGCCACATGAAGAAGACGCTCCCATCTTGTTTGAAAGGTGGCGTGTCAAGGCAGGGATGTGAGTCAGTGTCACGATTTCTGGGAGGGTCGCAGTGCCAAGTGATGCTGATGGTGCAGACTGTGTTGATGGCACGGACTGTGCAAGCTGGTGCAGGGAGTGTGTGGCCGATGCTGACAGTGCAAGCTGAGCAGATGACGTGGTCGTATGAACTGTGCTGACGATGCGACTATGCAGCTGGGCAGGGAGTGTAGTGCTGACAGTGTAGAACGATGCAAACGTCATTGGCGATGCGAGAGGTGGCGATGTGGCCGCTGGGGGCCTACCAGAGTGACCGGAGAGAGAGAGCGTCACGGCTCTAGAGATAGAGGTGGCGGTGTTGTGCCGAGACATGGACCACATGATGGAAAAAGATGAAAGAGGAACAAGAAAAGGATAAGGAGTGTAAGGTGCTCGGACAACTGGGCCAGAGCCCAGGTCTCATAATCTGTGAGGTTTTACTACTCAGCGCGTGAAAGGAAAACACTATTATTCTCTATCTAACCTGTGAGGTTTTACTACTATGACAATGGTAAGTCTTTAAGCTATCAGTAAGAGAAAAAAGAAAGCTCACCTCAGTGCGTGAAAGGAAAACACTGAGGGAAAAAAGGTGCCGCGATAGCGACGAATTTAAGTCTCTCATATCTTTGATTATCATGTGAAAGAAGGTGGGGCAGAATGTCCCAGAAAGCGTTCAAAGAGGGGAGAGAGTAGCCTAGTAAGGTATCAAGAGGAAGAAAAAGGCTATAGTAAAAGAGCAACAGCCATGATGCGTCGATGGTCCATGTGCAGCCACTTTAGGGCTGGCTCAAGATCGTACTCTAACACACCCCCTCAGTCCTGAAAGCGCAAGCCAAGCTCGCGTGAAAGTCGCCCATGCTTCTCGCGCACTAGCCCCTTCGTGAATATATCGGCGATCTGATCATCAGTGGGCACGTAGGTGAGATCAATGTTGCCAGCGGCGACTCTCTCGCGCAAGAAGTGGTGTCGTAAGTTGATGTGTTTCATGCGATCGTGAAATTCAGGGTTTCGGGCGATCGCGATAGCGGATTGGTTGTCCATGTACAAAGTAGTCGGGAGCGAAAGGTCGAGGTTGAGCTCATGTAATAGACGTCGTAGCCAAATCGCTTCCTTGGCGGCATAAGCGGCTGCAATGTACTCAGCTTCAGTGCTTGATAGCGCGACCGATGTTTGCTTCTTTGAACCCCAACTAATCGCACCCCCTCCGAGCATGAAAGCGAAACCAGAGGTGGACTTTCTGTCGTTAATGTCGCTGGCCCAGTCAGCATCCACAAAACCGCGCAAGGTGGTGCCATTAGGGGCCCCGTGCCGAAAGGTGAGACGCAAGGATGAGGATCCCCGTAGGTACTTAAAGACTCGGTCGAGGGAGTGGAAATGAGACGAGCCAGGCGTGGCGTTATGCCATCCAAGAGCTGACACAGCATAGGCGAGGTCAGGGCACGTGCCGACCATGAGGTACATGAGTGCTCCGACAGCACTTTGATAGAGTTTCGCGTCAGATTCAGGCTGTGACAACTTGCGAAGGTACTCGTTGGCGACGGCAGGAGTAGAGACGGGGCGAACGGAAGACTTCCCGAAGCGCTCAAGGACTTCATTCGAGTACTTTTCTTGTGAGAGAGAGATAGATCTGGTGTCGCGATTGCGGGTGACGTGCATGCCAAGGATCCAGGTGAGGTTCCCTAGGTCGGTCATCTCATAGTACTGGCAGAGGAGAGCCTTGTCCCGCTCTATCTCAGCAAGGCTGCTGGAGGCCATGTGATGTCATCCACATAGAGTGCGATGATAGAGGTGTGAGGGTCAGCGAAACGGACGAAAACAGCATGATCGGATTGTGTATTCTAATACCCCATCGAAGTGAGGCGCGCCTTGATATTTTCATACCATACGCGCCCACCTTGCTTCATCCCGTAGACGGCCTTGATGAGTCGCAAGACCATGCCGTCAGGGATGTCGAAACCTGGGGGAGGACTCATAAAAATTTCCTCCTTAAGCGTACCGTTCAAATATGCCGATTTGACGTCCATTTGGTGTAACTCGAAATCCCTCTCTGCAGCAATCGCAAGTATGGTGCGGAGTGAGGTGAGTTTTGCGACAGGCGCGAAAGTTTTGTCGAAATTGACGCCCTCGATTTGCGTGAATCCTTGGGCGACGACTCGGGCTTTGTACTTCTGTACGCTACCGTCGGGCCCATGCTTGACGCGGAAGACCCAACGGCTGCCAACAATCTTGCGGCCGCGAGGGCGTGGTACGACCTCATAAACGCCCATTTGCTTGAAGGCAATACACTCATTTTCGCACGCGAGTCTCCACTCAGCTGCATCTGGTCGAGCCATAGCCTCATCGAAAGTGCGAGGATCACTCCCGATTTTGGTTTCAGCAACACTAGCATGTACCGGGGATTTGCATTTGTATGAACTCATGTCGTAGCGAGGGTCGTCATCACGAATCGGTGCGTGGGTCGCACGTTTCGGGTGGGCGTCTGTGAGAGGGGGTGCAAGAGGAGGAATCGCGGGTTCCGCGTCGTCTCCTTCGATCGCAGCGTCCCCTTCGTCGTCGTTATCATCGTTGTCGATCACGAGGCGTTCGTGGGTCGGCCCCCCTTTGTCAAATACGACATCACGAGAATAGTAGATTTTGTGAGTGGGGCGATGAACAAGTTTGAAGGCTTTATAATTTGCTGCGAGCCCAAGGAAAATACACAACTCGTTAAAGGGATGACTATAGAGGGACCCCTGGACGTTACGACAATCTGCAAGCCCTGTCTCGTCGGGAAGCAAAGCTGTATCGACATTGCAAAATCGACCAACACGCGCGCTACCGAAGTGCTTGGCCACGTGTTCTCTGATATCTGCGGCAAACTCCCGACTCGGTCCCGTGAGGGATACGAGTATTTCACAACGTTTACAGACGACAAATCGCGAAAAGTCCACGTCGCCAGGCTCAAACACAAGTCCGACCTTCTTCATCACTTAAAAATTTTCGTGGCGTGAGCTGAACGTGACACTGGGAAGACACTTAAAGTGCTGAGATCAGATGGCGGAGGAGAGTACACCGAAAACATTTCTACCCGTTATTTCGAAGAAAGGGGTATTCGGCAAGAAGTCACCACTGCTGACACGCCTGAGCATAATGGCGTAGCAGAACGCATGAACCGCACCCTATTGGACAAGGTGTGAGCAATGCTTAACGATGCCAACCTCCCCCAATCTTTCTGGTACGACGCTCTCCAATATGCTGCCATCCTCCACAACTTTTCCCCTTCCGTTTTGCTTCACAACGTTACCCCAGAAGAGTCCTGGAGTGGCAACAAGCCCAATGTCTCGCGACTCCGAATTTTTGGGTGCAAGGCACACATGCACGTCCCTGAGGATTATCGCTCTAAACTATCCTCCCTGTTGGAATATGAGCCTGGAGGCAAAAGCCTTATATTTTAATGTACAGAAGGTACAACTTTTATATCCCCCAAGGGGGGGGGGATTGGACATGTATATTTTATTTTTATTTTTATTTTTTGAAGCATTTTCTATTAACTAGACGGATTTCCGGGGAGCGCCCGCTATACCGTGTCAAAGTCCTAACAGAACTACTACCTAAGACTTATCACTTGTCACGTAAGGTGTCTATCAGCCCGCGGCGCGTCTGGCGCTTCTTTGCAGTGTTCAGCCACTCCGAATGCCTGTCCGCGGTACTCTCATAGGGCTGGTCAGAAGCAAGCTCTCCAGCCATCGTGTGTACAGGGGGTCGACCAAAAGCCGCTCTTATAGCACTGGAGGGGGCCTCAGGCACTTTTGGGGCAGCCTTCGGCTTCTTCTTTTTCGGGGGCGCTTTTGGCTTCGACGTCTTCGCAGCTTGCAGAGCCGTAGTGGCTGAGGGAGTGAGGGGGGCAGAGGGTGCGGTAGTGGTGTTGGGGGCCGGCTTGTTCGGTTTGGGGGGGCATCAGCTTTACCTTTGCCCTTCCCCTCCCCACCTTTCCCGCTCGCCTCTTTGGATAAAGGGCATCGGTGTCTCTTCGCGGCTTTGCGAGAGGCGAACTTGCGCCTGCACTGCTGACATTGCCGTTGTGGTCTGCCTTTGACTGCTTCTTCAGCGGTCTTCCGGCGTTCTCGCCTCAATGCACGATTCCTTTTCCGTGCAAGACGCTTCTTCTCCTTTTGGGCGCAGGTTTGATGCCGTTGGCCTTTAGTGAGATCGAAGAAGGCCGTCAGGCCTTCCCCGTTGAGAAGCTCTAAAATAAACCCAAACATCACCTGTTTCACCTTTTTGATGGGGCGAGGCACGAGCGCAACAGCGCACTTGACCAGGTGAGCGTGGAACTGGGGAGTAAACTCTACCCAGGAAATTTTTCCGTCCTCGGCCTTTTGAGCCGAGAGGGCGTTCGCCTTGAGGTGGTCCACGGAAAGGAACCAACGGCGACGGAAGATATTGTAGATGTCAAAAATGGAGAGTTCTGCATCTACAGCAAGTGCCTTCTTCTTGGCAAGCCGCTTACCCGGGGGAAAGTAGCGAGTCGAGGGAAGGGGCTCGGCCCCGCTGTCCAAAGTATCCATGGCAGGCGTTGAAGTGGGCTGAGAAATGGGAGTCCCAGTAAAAACCCGGGGAGGGTAAAATTCGTGGGAATTAGAGGGGCCAGACTCATCCTGCTGACCGGTAGGGGACAGGGGATGTTACGGTTATGCAGGCCGCCCGGCCCATTTCTTACTGTTTTCCGTCTGATTTTCGACTTGTGTTGTGACCTAGGATCCCTTTCCTTGGCCAGCCCCTTCTGTTCCGCTTCTAGGGGCTGTGCGTCGCCGTTTTGGACGTGTATTTGACTCAGGGAGCATGACTCAAATCTTGAGTCAGCGTTCTTGACTCAGATCTTGAGTCAGACGCACTGAGTCAGTTCTTGAGTCATCAGAACTGACTCAGGTCCTTAGTCAATAGTCTTGACTTCGCTACTGTACTGTGACCTTTGTAGGATAGTTGGCTGGCCCTCTGTACGCATAAATAGGGCCCTGTAGACGAGCTAAAGCCCCAGCTTCAGCTTCGTCTAGAATCGCAGTTCATTGTCTCCTGCTCACACTCGCATCGCATCTTCTCCTCTTTTCTTGTGAATCCCCTCTTCGTACCTTGATCTAGGTACTTCGCGCCACGATCAGACATCTGTGAACTTGTTCCATTTCCTTGAAACAAGTCCCCAGACGCCTGAACCCTAATACAAACGCGTTGTGAGAAGTAGTCTCACTTCTCACCCCGCGTCCGCGTTACAAACCTTAGTTCAACCTCCACGAGTGTCCATAGAGGCGAGGCATCACTTCCCCTCTAAGAACACTCGCGCCCGTGTTGTGGTTGAACCCACACATCGTCATTAACCCATCTGCCACCGTCTATCCCTTTTGGGAACGGTAACTCCGACCATCACGTGCGCC
>WTXI01000223.1:0-60686 GCA_022376515.1 Lactifluus volemus
TCGTCGTTGAGTATATGAATAGGTGAGTGTCGTCTATTGCTGTTGAGCCCTATTAGTTTGTGAGGAGATCAGGATCAGGACAGTAAGGTCATGATTTGGAACTGCTTACCGTGATGTTGGCCAGGGGAGGATCGATTATGGTAGAGCAGCAACCAAGCATTTTCAGGGAGGTGAGTAATAACGTGGATGCGATTGAAGAGCGCACAGCTATTCGTAGGCCCTTGGAAACCGATGCTTCATTCCCGTGGCCGCGGCGGTGTCCTTGGCCAAGGACGGCACTGACCATTATCAGAATTGGACGCCCTCCTCGACATCATCGTCGTCGCCGTTGTCACCTCAATATGAGCCACACCTCCTTTTCCACACCTTCACACTACATACACCTACATTTATACAGTATAGCGTAGACCCGTGCTCCGCACGGGGCTGAGCACCCACCGTTTTTGGGGCCGGCCGGTCCAACGTGCCTGCCCGGAGTCGCAGCTTAGCCACCGAGAGCAACATGTTGAAGACCCTGTCGCGTCAGTCAAGAGGCAGGCGACGTGGGTGCGCACCGTGTTTGAGCCGCAGCGTGCTCAATGTGCCTGCCCACCCATCGGGCCGCAGCCTGGCCACCGAGGGCCACACGCTGACGACGCTGTCGCGTCAGTCGAGAGGCAGGGACGGTGCTGCCTGCACAGCGTCGAGCCGCAGCCTGCCACAGAGGCAGGTGATTGTGACCGGTCTGGTGCACGATCACGCCCCGACGACCAATGACAGGGCAAGGCAGCGGCGTTGCCCATTTATGCGGTTGCCGCGGCCAGTGCGTAATGTGGGCGTCCACCACCATCTTTCAGAAGCTGTCAGTGCAAAGGGTCTGCTCACCACATTCAATGCCACCCTGTTCGTCGTCGTGTTGCAGCCTGCTCAGAGGCAGCTGATTGTCCTCTGGATTCGCAATCCGCCACAACGGGTCTGCCCCAGAGGCCCCACACGCGTCGACCCTTGGGGGCCGCAACCCGAGGCCACAGCGGTCAGGAGCACGGCAAACTGTCCACCCTCTGTTAATATAATGGATGCGCGCAGACAGGTCGATACCTTACCACCGTCGAAACACTTCAAGCGCTGTACACCAACGCCACGTCACAACATGGACGTGCGGCCCTGCTAGATGGATGTTTTTGGCTACGCTGTTTCTTCTCCCAAGTATGACCAGCGAAAGATCCAAGTGCATACTGGCAACTTCCTAGGATTTGGCGCACGAAACGACCTTGGTTCATACAAGATGATGTCTATACGGTCATGGCGCCCCGGGCCGGCCCGCCCCCGCGAACGCAAATAAACAACAGCGCCGCGGCTGCGCCAAGAAATCCTACGCCCCGATCGACCTCTCCCTCTCCCTCTCCCTCCCCATCCTCCTAGGCTTAGCCCAGGGCGGTGAAGCCATGGCCCGCTTCTATGAGTCTATCCCTCTGCTGACTTTTTCTGTGGCCGTGAGGACGATGACGCTGAACATTTGAATAAAAGAGGGGTGACTGGCTTACGCACAAGCAAAGGGCATGAAGTGCTAGCAGCGTTTCAAGGCTGGTAGGCATAACAGTCATAGATGTACGTAAATACATAGCAATGAAATGACACCGTGCTCGAAACGCGAAATAATGATGGACAACATATAAGGAGAGACGAATTATATATGGAGACTACTAGTAAGCCTGAGATAAGATAGTTGGGCCGCTTTGTTGCGATCTCATCGATGACTAGGATCCTGGCGGTCGTCATGAATAGAAGATTAGATGCGAGTGTGAGCGCGACTAAGATACGGATAGTTGTGTCGAGACGTACCTCAATCCATCAATTAGATCCATTCAAGTTGTCGCAGCGCTCATGCATATGGGCCCTTAGGCTCGTCGAACATCGAATTGTCCACCAAGCGCAGGCTGACGGGGTGGCCTGCTACTTGTCGTTCATTGAGAAATGCGGTAATTGCGTCCCGAGCATCGCCTCCTCCAGAATATCCAACTTCCTCAAGGTTCGGAAGGAGCTCCAGGGGTGGCTCTCCATCGGCAGATGGTAAGGAGCCGAACATTTGACTGACGAGATCGCCTTGCACGTGAATAGCCTTCGCGTTTGTGAATGGCCTAAGTAGTTCACGCCACTGTCTGCGGTCGACATTGTTGTCCCATTCTGATGATTGTTTGTGGACTTCGTAGCTGAATGTGACTTGCTCGACAATCGAAAGTACGGGTGAAAGTGTGCCAAGGAATTGAACTGCAGACGCAACCTGCCGGCAGAGATGTCTGCGCCCGATCCGCAACATCAAGGGAGTGTTCCACGTCCACGGGACCGCATGTAACGAAACAGCAAGCGCACCGAAAGTTACCTGGACAGCGCTAAATGTGAGGCTTTCAGATGTTTGGATGAACTGCAAGAGGCGTAAAAAAGTAAAGGAGAGCTGATTATAAAGATAGACATGACATTTGTTGAGGGAAGGGGCGCTGATCCGAGCAACGAGGCCCTCCAGACAGGCGCTCACGCCCTTGAACACAAAGTGGTGTAAGCTGGGAAGTGTGATCATATCCGGGATCTGGCCTGATTGCCTTTCAAAATTACTGTTGGGAAGAGGGGATTGAAATATAATGGTCAGTCTCTCGAGCTGGAGCATGGGCAAAAGTCGGGTGAGAATATAACTCGGAGGGAAATAGGCGGATGCCGGAATATCTGAAAGCACGAGAGTGACGAGTCCCGCGGCAGTAGTGGCAAGTAATCCAATTGGAATCGAAGCCGTCCATAGTCGGAGATGGCGTAGATTGGGGGCTTGAAAAGTTACAGGAAAGACCATTTCGGTCGGGGAAATTATATACACACGTCCAGAATTGGGAATTGATCATTCATAACTGTGACGAACTTCCCCACATTTGGCATCCGAAAGTAAATGTGACGCACGCGGTCACGATGCGAAAGTGCGAGTAATATACCCGATTCATCCTCTGCTGTTATCTCGCGATCCATAGCGTCATAACAGATGGTGAGTGGTAGAGGTGGTGAATTTGCAAGCATGTCCGCTACGGGCACACCGTTGGTGCAGTAGAGATGAAGGTCGAGTCGTGATGGTGATTCAAGAATGATATTTCGCCACAATCGACAAACACGTGCCAGTTTGTACCACCAACGTTGGTGGGACCAAGCAACAACCATCCAAGTTTCGTTGTCATATTCGTCTGGTTCTGCCAGCCGATAGAGATGAAATATCTGGAGAAGCACATCGCTGTTGAGGATGTGGATAGGTGAGGATCGTCTATTGCTGTCGAGCCCTATTAATTCGCAAGTTTGTGAATAGATCAGGGATACAACGATCATGATTTGGTTCTGCTTACATCGGCCAAGCCTTCTAATGAGGGGAGGATCAATTATGGTAGAGCAGCAACCAGGCATCTTCTGGGAGGTGAGTAATGACGTAGATGCAATTGAAGAGTGTACAACAATGTCGGACGACAGATGTCCCATTCCCGTGGCGGTGGCGTCGTCCTTGGGCGATGACCTATATCCAGAATTGGACCCTGGCGGCTGGCGCCCACCTTCCTCGTCATAATCATCACCGTCGCCGTCATCACCTCATTATGATCCTTTTCCACACTTTCACTGACACCTACATTTATTCAGTATGCACGCAGACAGGTTAATACCTTATCACTTTCAAAACACTTCAAGCGCTCTCCACTAACGCCACGTCATGAATACAAAGCACCACGAATATGGACGTACGGCTCTGCTAGATGGACGTTTTTGGCGTGCGTTTCAAGTTCTTTCTTCCTTGTTACATCCAGTGGCACAGAATGGACCTCTCGACATGGTAGAGTCGGGCGCAGACGCCAAGAGGCAGGACAGCGACACCCCTCGACGTGGCCGTTGTAACAGGAGCATGGGAGATTGCAAAGCTCTTAGCGGCACGAATGAGAATAGGTGTGGACTCCCTGGAATGGACGCCGTTTCACTGAACGTTGCGTCGGCAAACACAAACTCTGACCCAGATTTTATGGTCTCGACACCCAGCGATAATACTCTCAACGGTGAGAGAATGTCGCCATATACGGCATCGAAAAAGGGGGATACCCTTATCGTATGGTCATTACTTCACCGCGTGGATGTCACCGGACTCTTGCTGCGGCGTCGGAGGAACTAAGGAGGAAGTGGTGTCCCGGAAAGTTCGGATGGACCCCACTGCACATTGCAGTATCGCAAAGTTAAAATCTCGACATCGCGCTGCTCTTACTTGATCATGGCGCCGACGTGAATGCGAAAGCAGCATGAACCTTGGCATGAACAGTCGACTGGATTCGGTCACGTCACGCTTATCAAGCTAGCGCGATGTACATTTCGAAGGCCAAACCCCGCTCCAACGAGCATTCCGTGGGGGAAAACGGAAAGTTGTACAGCTATTGGTATGGCACCGGCAGTAGATGGACAGACTCAAGGTCACTTCACTATCATAGATGCGTATTCTCTGATGATTACATATATTATCTTTTCAGAAAGACATCGGATACTACCCTAAAGGTACCCCTAGACATTAGGGATGTACCGTTTTGGAAGTTGCAATCCATATTAAAATAAACGACCTGTTTACCCCTAAAAATTATCAGTTCTTTCTCTCCTACCCTGTCACTTCCTTTCCCACGACCGACATGTCTGGTCTTCTAGAACCTTCCCTTCCACCCCGTGTCTCCGAACTCGAGGGCAAGTGTTACTACCGGGGTTTGCCGTCCTCACCTAGGCTGATTGCCCGTACTGGCGCGCCGTGGTACCCGCCCACCGGCCCGGAGGCATACACCAGGATCAGGGAGCTTCGTATTCCAGGAGAGCATGAGCTGTTCGATGTCTGGGAGGATAACCTCGCCATCAAAGTACACGACATACTCAACCTGAATGACGTCAACTGGTCCAGTACCGAGATCGTCCGAATTGGCTACGTCGACAACCCTGACAGTGACGGAAACCTTGTCCTCTGGATCGGCGTGTACTCTAGTCCCCCTCGCCTGTCCTACGATGTCGGCATTCAGGTTGCTGTCCAGTGCAAGGAAACACTACTCAGCTACGGAATCAAGGATGTTGACGTCGAGCTACGCGAATCCGACTTCGTCCAACCCGTGGGTCCCGCACTTCTTAAGCCCACCGGCTTCTTCAAGTTCGTCCACCCCGCGGCGATTGCACGAGAGCCCTTCATCACCTCCGTCGGCACGAGCATCTGTGCAGAGAATACCCCCTGGGCCGAAGGGACGCTTGGGTTTTTCATCGCAGTCGAGGGCGTCGACAAACTTTTTGGAGTCACCGCCCGTCATGTTCTCTTCCCTCCGAGTCATGTGGAGAATAGAGAGTTCGAGCGCACCGATGATAGTCAGCCCCGCCGGAATGTGCTACTTCTCAGCGACACAGCATTCCAGCAGCATCTCGATGTCATTCAGAAAGAGATCGACGTCCTAGAGGACGATATCGATTTCCATCAGACGTATTTGGAGAGGTTAGCAGGTCAGGAAGATGTGTATTCTCAGGGGATGCGCAAGTGTACCGAGGATGAGAAGAGTCGAGCGGAGGAGAGGAAGCTGCATCTCACGGAGTTCCTCAAGGAGATCGTACCGCAATGGTCCTCTACCAAGAGTCGTATTCTGGGCAATGTCAAGTTTTCTCCCAGAATTGTTGTCGGTGCTGGCAACCCTGAGCAGCAGTTCACGCAAGATATCGCCGTCTTCGAGGTTGAGCCGTCCAAGATCAACCCTGCTGACTTTCCCGGAAACTTTATCGACCTCGGAGAAAAGTACTCACTCTCCGAGTGCATCAGGCTCAGGGGAAAGATGAATCCCGACCCGACAAGCTCCCTCAAGTTCACTTCGCCGATCAACCCCGTATTCAATCTCCTGGCACCATCTCGATTGAGGAAATGCGCAAGCCGACGATGTTGGACCAGGACGGCAGGGCTTGCATCACAGTAATGAAGCGGGGTAAGACTACGGGCCTCACTCTCGGTAGAGGTCTTAATTACATGGCGTATGTTCGGAAATACCTCCCGGACAGCGACACCGCAGCCGTGTCCAAAGAGTGGGCGGTTATCCCCCGGGACAAACAAGCGGGCGCATTTTCCGCCAAGGGAGATTCTGGGGCTGTCGTAGTCGATGGTATGGGACGCATGGCGGGTATGCTCACCGGCGGTAGTGGGAACGCCGACTCCTCTGACGTAACCTACGTGACTCCGATCGAGTTCATAATGGGAGTCATCCGCCAGTGCAAGGACCTCACCAATGCCGTCATAAAAAACTCCCATCCGTCTGTTGTCGGCGGCTTTGGCTGGTCGACTTGAGGTTTGTCTCGTTTCGTTCTCATCCTCCGCTTTACCCACTAACGACGTTTGCCAACGTTTAGTCTATCAACGAAGGTATTCGACTAGCTCGTTACGATAGTCCTATATTTTGTCACTGGCAGACACTTGGGAGTTACCTTTTCATCGCTCCGCCTTTACGATCGCATGTACTTGACCCTCCTTTTTCGTTAATTGTACTATCATCTATGCTGTAGTCGGACCGTGCCTTACTTTTAATGTAGTAGAGAATACAGTGGAGATACCGACAGACCAATAAGTCGCTGCAGCCACCACAGCCACTGCGATTTGACATCTCGATTCGCAGGTATGACCCATATCGCGCAATCGGCAGGCTCCGAGTCAAGTAGCCTCTTGTCTTGGGGTGCCAAGTTGAGGTTGTGGATACGTGTGGGTGGCAGCACCATGATTCGTACGGGTTGCTCTCGAATACCACGGGGAATAAGAAAAGGGGAGGGGGCCGGGAAGTTGTGAACGATGGACGTTGATGAACCCCTGGTATATCATGATCTAATACCTTATAATTTGAATCGTGGGACGTACGGGGATCACTGCTAGCCAGCCTGAGCGACCGTTGTCCACACTCAAGCTGCCCTTTGTAATTGGTCTTGGCTCTGGACCGGATATCTGCGCCACTCCGCGCTCTAGGGAAAGGCGAATCGAGAATTGAATACGATATCATATTAAGCGCTCATTTGTCTATAGTTTTTGTTCATTTGCGTTCGTGGGTGCGGGCGGGACGGGGCGCCATGACAATACGAAGACGTCATGCTAGTTATGACACAAGATCGTACTGTCCTTGTCGCGCGCCAAATCCTAGCAAGTTGCACTTTGACGGTGTCTGCCTGCGCGGTCGATGATCCTCTAAGAATGACTGGCAGTCAGTCATCACCACATGCGTAACGACGTGTTTCGCTGGTTATAATTGGGAGAAGAAACAACGCACGCTAAAAAACGTCCATCTAGCAGGGCCGTAAGTCCGTAGTATTCGTGGCGCTTTGTGCGATGTTCGTGACGTGGCGTTGGTGGAGAGCGCTTGAAGTGTTTGAAGGTCGTAAGGTATTGACCTGTCTGAGCGCACACTGTATAAATGTAGGTGTGTATGAAAGTGTGGCAAAGGAGGTGTGGCTCATAATGAGGCGACGACGGCAACGATGATGAAGGGTGGACGCGAGCGTCCAATTCTGGATATAGGTCAGCGCCCAAGGACCCCACCACCACCACTGGACTGAGGCATCGGTCGTCTAAAAGGCCTACACATTGCTGTACACACTTCAATCGCATCTACGTTATTACTCACCTCCATGAAAATGCTTGGTTGCTGCTCCACAATAATTTATTCTCCCTTTATTAGAAGGCTCGGCAGACGTCACGGTAAGCCGTTCCAAATCATGATCTTTGCGTCTCTGATCTGTCCACAAACTTGCGAACCAATAGGGCCCAACAGCAATACTAGGCGACACTCACCTATAAGTATCCTCAACGACGACGTGCTTCTCCATATATTTCATCTCTATCGGCTGGTGGAACCGGACGAATATGATGATGAATTTGGGATAGCCACTATTTTGTCCCACCAACGTTGGTGGTACGAGCTGGCACATGTTTGTCGACTGTGGCGAAATCTTATTCTTGAATCACCATCCCGACTCGACCTTCATCTCCTCTGCACCAATGGTGTGCCTGTAGCCGATATGCTCGCACATTCACCACCTCTACCACTCACCATCTGTTATGACACGATTCGGACATCACAGTAGAAGATGAACTGGGTATATTGCTCGCACTTTCGCACCGTGATCGCGTGCATCGCATTTACTTTTCGACGCTCCCAAATATGGCCAAGTTCGTCACCGTTATGGATGATCAATTCCCAATCCTGGAACGCATATGTATCGTTTCTCCGACAGAAGTTGTCCTTCCTGTAACTTTTCAAGCCCCAAATCTACGCCATCTCAGACTATGGACAGCTTCCCTTCCAATTGGGTCACCCTTACTCACAATTAGTGCCGCCGGACTCGTCACTCTCGTGCTTAAGATATCCCGGCATCCGCCTATTTCCCTCCGAGTTATATACTTACACGGCTTTCGCTTATGGCACAGCTGGAGAGGATGGGCATTGCATTTAGATCCTCTCTTCCCGACTGTGATGTTGAAAAGCAGTTTCGCCAGACCACGAGCATTACTCCAGTCACACTTCCTAACCTACGCCGGTTCCTGTTCCAAGGTCCGGCCACATATTTGGAGGGTCTTGTTGCTCGGATCAGCGCCCCTTCCCTCAGCACCTTTCATGTCGGTCTTTTTAATCAGCTCTCCTTTACTGTTCCATGCCTCTTGCAGTTCATACAAACATCCGAGAACCTCAGATTTACCGCTGTCCACGTGACTATCCGTCGCTCGACGTTTCATTACAAGGGTCACTCGTGGGTGGGACACTCCTTGACGTTGCGGATCAGGTGCGGAGATCCCGACTGGCAGGCTGCGTCTGCGGTGCAATTCTTTGGTACAATTTCACCCTTACTTTCTATTGTCGAGCAAGTCACATTCAGTTACGAAGAGCACAAACAATCGTTAGAATGGCAAAACAATATCGACCGAAGACAGTGGCGTGAACTTCTTAGGCTGTTCACCAGTGCGAAGACCATTCGTGTACAAGATGATCTCGTCGGCAAAATCTCCCGTTCCTTACCGTCTGATGATGGAGAGCCACCATTGGAGCTCCTTCCTAACCTTGAAGAGGTTGGATATTGTGGAGGAAGTGATACTCGGACGCATTTACGGCATTCCTCGATGAACGACAAGCAGCAGACCATCCCGTCAGCCTGTGCTTGGTGGATCGTTCGATGTTCGATGAGCCTAAGGTTCATTACGTGTGAGCGCGGCAACAACTTGAATGGAGCTAATTGGTGGATCGAAGTACGTCTCGACACAACTATCCATATCTTAGTCACGCTCACACTCACATCTATTCTCCTCTTCATGACGACCGCCAGGATCCTAGTCATTGATGAGATCGCAACAAAGCGGCCCAACCAGTTTATCTTAGTGAACATAGGCGTATGTATCTTGATGACTATCATGCGCCCTTCCACACATTCTCTCTAAGTATAATTTGTTTCTCCCTGCATTCCTTGATAACTGCACAAATCACGCATACAAGTTGACCATCGTTATTTGCATCTCGAGTCATTCCCTTGCGATGAATTTACGTTTACGTACACTCTACGACTACTATGCCTACCACTTATCAACGTATCAACTCTTGCAATCCGAGTCAAAGATAAGTTATTAACCTCAGTCCGTGAAAGAGAAGACTGAGGCACAAAAGGAGAGTATACCATACTATAAGTACTACCAGGCAATCAGTCAAGAGAAAGAAAATTTAAAGTGTAGTAACGAGGGTATGATAAAACCGGGTAGGGCAGAGGGATGACACTTTCCCTATCGGCGCGCCAAGGCGGCCCCAGCGTATGGAGGACGGGGGAGTTTGTGGAAAATGCGAGTAGGCGGATTGCCGCTCGAGTGGCCCAGCTTTTGCAGGCCGTTCTGGGGGAATGGCGGTCAGCCCTCGTGCTTCCTCAGGTTCACGAGGACTTTCATTCATATTTGCTTTTATTCTACGTCACATCTTAGCACAGAGCCACAATGTGACTGACAAGATACTCTCAGGGTGTATATGCAATGGATTCGCAGAGCGTTTGTAGTGCGTGAACCCTGCCTGTGGTCTCAGTTTCGCCGATTGCGGCTTTTATGAGGACTGGGTAACTAGCCAGTTTGGTGCGAGTCTGGTCACAGTGGACTTGGGATGAGATTGGAACAAGCCCGTGCACAACTTCCTGCTTCAACATGTCTACGCATCGAGGATCAGCGATTCAGCGCACCAATTTTCGCGCTCACGTGCCATGATGGCCACCATTCTTCTCTCCGCGGCGGCCCACGAACTGGCCATGGCCGTAGTCACCAAGAAGATCAACCTCCCTCTTTGTTATTTGTGAAACGATTGACTTGTTCGAACGTGGAATGAGAGATTCCCATGATCGCTGTTGCACGGTCGCTAGCGATCAAGCGTAAAAGGTTCTTGGCACATGATGATTGTGTGTTCTATTTATATGCACGGTTTGTCAGTGACGGCAACGAACAACGAGCTAAGTGGGGGTGCGCAACTCGCCACTATTATTAACCTATACCACATTCCGCGGATCTTGGCACCTTCGATTTTTGAAACCGAATCCACCCCCGCCACATGGTAATATAAATGCCAGCTAGGACTATCTTAGGAGGAGATGTGGTTAGCATAAAATTTCGGGCGCTGGCGGACCTGTGGGCCGGGCGAATCGGATTTCACACGCATTTCACGGAAGCGACTCCGAGGCCGTGCGACCCCCGTTAATATATATGCACAATTCCGTGATTTAACTTATAAGGACCGACGTAATCGCAAAGCAAAAATCAGATAGATAGTAATCGGATTTCTGCTCACGCTTGCCTCCTCCTTGCCTGAACATAAAAATGAAAAGGCTACTGCCAGTGGTGGTAACTCTAGGACGTGACGCGTGACTGTGACTACACGCGATGGAACATGTGACTGACGCGCCCTTGGACGAGCTTCTGGATATACGATCGCTTCAACCAGGCGAGACGGACGCTTTGCTTCAACGTGCGTTACAAACGCTTTCACTAAAATCCTCCACTCATCGTTTATCACAGAGGCTGTCCGAGCCAAAGAAGAGTCGTCACATGTCCAGATACGTTTGACATTTGTGTTCTTTGCTCAAATGCGTCGATTCCGAATGAGCAACTTGCTCGACGTTATCATGTCTGGCTTTGCCGCAGAGGTCGATCTGCCGCGTACGACGTCGGTCACGAAGACCAGCAAACATGCAACCCTTTGAAGATCCCTTTGCACCACCACGCTCTTGCTCTCCAGATCCTTCAAGTTGGGAAAAGGTGCACCAACCGCTGCATCAGATCCGCTGCACTCAGCAAAGCTTGTCCGCGGGAAGCAACAAACCCATCACCTCCTGGGCATCCCGGTTTAGAGAAAAGTGTAGAAACGGACCCACCATAAAACTCCTCCCAGTCGTCTACTCAGCATTCCCCCTCAGTGAGCCCAGAATTGCTCCTCCAATTTTCGCTCTATGTCATCCCCGCTGTGAGCTCGCCATAACGCACTCTCCTCCCCCTCACGCCCACATCCGACGTCCCCACTCAGCCCAGAGAGAATACAAGTCCGCCATCTCCTTCGTCACCATCCTTATGCGACCATCGCTTTGCCAACAACCCTCACATCCATTCTTTCACGCTCCCTTCAGCTTTCCATCTGTTACAGTTAGCGACTCGCATCCCATCATACTCACCGGTCGATCAACCTCCAATACCTCGTTCACTAGTCTTGCGTTGGGTGGGGAAAGGTTTGGTGGCTGGATGCCGAACCCTCCTGTGGACATGCGTTCTAACCTTTTTGATTTTCGCCGATGCGGCTTTTATGAGGATTGGGTAACTAGCCACCCTTTTTTTTTCTACTTTGGTGCTGAGTACGGTCACAGTGAAACTCAACTTCTTGGGATGAGTTTTCCCGAGATTCAAACAAGCCCATAGACAACGTCCTGCTTCGACACGTCTACGCGTCGACGATCAGCTCGTACAATTGCCGGGCTCGCGTGCCGATGTTAACCACCTTCCTTCTCTCCGCGGCGGCCCACGAACTGGTCATGGCCGTAGTCACCAAGAAGTCTAGGTGCGCTCCAGCCAAACCTCCCTCTTTGTTATTTGTGAAAAGATTGATTTGTTCGAACGTGGAAACAGATTGTATATCTTTGTGCTGCAACTCATCCAGATTCCCATGGCCTCTGTCGCACGGTCGCTAGCGATCAAGCGTAAAAAGTTCTTGGGCAACGCGATGATCTGGTTGACGTTGTATGCGGGGTTCCCGTTACTGTGCATAGCGTACGTCTTTTACTGATACTTTGTCTCGTGTCGGGCTTTATCTTTCGGGGATCGTAAAGTACAGTATCTTGAGTGTCGCTTAACACCTAGGTAATAACGTTTTGAAAAAGGCGCCCTGGCTTTATTCAAGCGTGAAGTGGTCAGACTCGGAAGCTCGAGTTACGGAAAGTGATTATCGGATATCACAAACGTGACCTTCCCGCTGCGCTGAGCGTGAGACGGCGCAGACAAGGTGCCCTTAGAAGCCATAATGCAGGCACATGCAAGGGCACAGGGTTACGTCAAGGCTCGACAACCCTCAACCCCGTCTTTCTCTTTCTTACTCTCTTCAAAGCTACCCAGATGACCCGGATCCGTATGCGAAAGTCTCCTATCCCTATGTCTCCTGTTGTTAACCACTACTACAGCTCAGGTTCTCAAATCTCCGACATGAGGCACACTGGCAGCAGCCGCGCTCAGGTCGCCTCAACGCAACTAGGCTCGCATCCGCTCCGGGTTACTGGTACGTACTCCCTTTGTGGTCATGCTCTGAGAGGTACTAAATCTCTTTCCCCTGCCAGTCCTCAGAGCGCGCAACCTCCCGCGTTTCAAGAACCTCCTCTGGAGAAAAGGAATTTTTTATGTCACTGTGACTTGCGGGGCGACGACGAGGCAGACTCGATCTGTGCAGAGAAGGGAGAATATCGTAGAATGGAACGACACTTTGTGAGAAATTCCCATATTTTATATCTATTTGCGGCTGAGTCCCCAGCAGCATTGTACAATCCCAATCTCATATCACAGCACATCTTTATATGGAAAGGCCCAACGCGAAAGACATTCTTATCGGAAATCAGAGGATAGCCTGTGAACCACCTTGCGGTTCGTCTCATGATTTTTGAATTTTTACTCATGCTTCTGGCTGAGCATCCTACATGTAGAACTCGACATTGTTTTCGGCAATGCAGATGGACATTCGAAACAGACAAAGAAGCCGGCCACAGTCTTAACGATCACAGTGTCATCAAACGCAAGTTCCTCTCGGACAGCGACAGTCAACACCCCGAATCTCATACCGGGCAACCCTGTCACTGAAGGAGGCGCTCCACGTCACATTGTCCAATCTGACGCTGAAACCGCGCAACCCACGACAGTTGCTGCTCCTCGATCTGATTTTTCCAAGACGGGTGACCTTCTCGTTGACAGCGCAGCCACTCCTGTGGGAACAGTGCCGGACAGCCAGCCGGGGATGTCGCGTCATCCCGATCGCGCTGAGAAGCTATGGATGCGGTCACAACATGGAAAAGTGCCGTTGATGTTATGAAGCAGGTGGCGGACACCGTCAGTCCAATCCTCAAATCAGTATGTCCATACCCTTTTTCTCTACTATTGGCCGAGCTAATTGCTGCCCTCAGCGTGCCAGCTCGGCATGGGCTCAGCTCTCCAATTTACCCGAGGTGCGCGCCCTTGCCCTGTTGGATGAAATAGAACGCTCACCGTTTTTTTTTGGCTCGTTGGCAGGACTGGTACACCAGTTACAGCATGACGACAACTTCCGATCACTACTTGAGGCGATACTCAACGCATTTGAATTTGGAAATGAGGACGTTTTAAGGAACATCCAACCAGCATCAACGCAAGCAAATATTCTCAACGAGATGCTGCAGTGCGTCTCCGAATGTGCCAATTCTATCAAATCGTACGCGTTTACCGAATCGTTTGCCAAGAGAGATGAACAAGTCGGTACGTTATCCTGACCTGACCTCTCTCATCGCCTCTTATCAACATGTGATTTTCAGCAAAGCTGGCTTCGAAAAATGTCGAACTCCTCCGCAAGGCGTCGTCCAACTACGAGATCTACGAGGACAATTCCCCACAGATGTTGCTGTCCCCGCTGTCGCTCCTGTCCCTGAAATGCGAAACGATGTGAGAACACAGGAAACGGATATGTCGAATCAAGCATCGGATACTGGTGCGTCATTATGACAGTCACAAAGGCATCGATCTTCGGTTTAACAAGAGTAAAACAGAATTGAGTGCAATAATCGGGGAAAGTCCTCTTTTGGGAGGATGGCGATTCAAAGATAGGCAGGGCTGCCATCCAGGCACACGCAAACATTTCTTGGACCACATCGTCGAGTGGGTCACGAATACCAAATCCAATCGTGGCCTCCTTCTCCTTGGCCAGGCAGGCACAGGAAAGTCCTCCATTGCGCATGAGATCGCACTTCAATTCGACGAGACGTATCTCGGTTCTTATGTTGCTTTTGTGCGGAAGGAGAAACGCAAGGAGTCCAACGACGAGGCTTATCATTTCTTTACGACCCTTGCCCGCGGCCTCTCCGATCGCTATCCTCAGTTCAAGCTCGCCCTCAAGAGGGCCATTGCAAGTGATCCGTCTTTTGGGACTACCCGAGATCCTCGTAGACTTTTTACACGGCTCCTCGTTAATCCACTCAAGAGCGTACCACTTGTTGATCCAATTCTCATCATCATCGATGGTTTGGATGAGAGTGGTATTACAATTGGCGGAAATGCACTGCACACGTTTCTTGCCCAACGTCTCGTCGACCTCCCGCCGAATGTTCGCATACTGATCACGTCGAGGTCGGAAGACGACATCGAACAGGCATTCGCCGACGCGCGGTCCGTCCATACACTGTACATGGATGACGACCACCTGGCTGCCAATACGGAACAAGATATTGGCTTGTATATTCAGAGCAAGCTCCGCAAGGACGTGTTCAAAGACCATGGTAGCAAGCTAGTGCAGGCGTCAGAGGGCTTGTTTCAGTGGGCGGCCGTTGCATGTGGTTTCATAAACAGCCGTGCCAGTCTTGGCCTTGGCTACAACGAGTGTATACAGCGCCTGTTGAGACCCTCTCGAGGTCTCAGTGGCGAAGGTCCCCTGGACAACTTGTACGAAGAAGTGCTCCAAGGGTACTTTGATTCAGATGAAGCCCAGGTTCATTTTCGGTCCATCATGGGACAACTTTTTGCTGCAGTCGAACCCCTCTCCATCGATTCTCTGATCGCTCTGCGACAGCATGCACCGTTGTTCACCCCGAAGATTCCAACCTGGTCCTCAGAATTCTCCGCTGTCTCGGCTCGCTGCTGAGTAGCGTCACTTCCCTTGATCAAACGCGCCCCATCCTTCCCCTCCATACATCATTCCGTGACTTTCTGACTAGTAAGACGAGCAATGTGTTTTATGTCGATCTTGCGGATGCCCACCATCAGTTGACACATTCCTGCCTTGGTTTAATGCTCGATGGCCTCAAATTCAACATGTGCAGACTCGAGTCGTCATATCTCGCCAACAGCGACGTCCCAGACTTAGAATCCCGAATCGCCAAATATATTCCGTCTGCTCTACAATATGGTTGTATTTACTGGGGCGATCATTTGTGCCGTCTTGCCTTCGATGACGAGGTCCTCAAAAAGTTCGATTGCTCCTGAAACAAAGTTTCTGTTTTGGCTGGAAGTGCTTAGTGTCAAGAAGAGTGTCGGCGTTGCTTCACGAGCATTGTCATCCCTGTCGGTATGGTTGCTGCGCGAGGTATGTACACCGCATAATTGAATATGACATGTAGTGACTTGAGCGTGAAATCGCAATAGCGTTCACAAACGGAAGTGAAGAAATTGTTGGGATTGGTGAAGGATGCATCTTCATTCGTGCGGTATTTCGGAATGGCGGTGGCAAGAAGTGCACCACATATCTACGTCTCTGCCCTGCCTTTTGCGCCAGCCTCTTCCCATATCCTTCATCAATACCTTCCCGAATTTCCTCGGACATTGAGGTTGGAACGCGGGCGGTTGTCGCATTGGCCTGAATTGGAAATGACGATTAAGGCACATAAGAAATGTCAATTGTGTTGCCTTCTCGCCGGACGGGGAGCGTATCGCATCGGCCTCGTATGATCACACAATTCGGGTGTGGGATGCCACAACAAGACAGATTCTAGCGGGCCCGTTTACTGGACACACCGATTGGTCAGATCGGTTGCATTCTCACCAGACGGGGAGCGTATCGCATCGGCCTCGCTTGATCAGACGATTCGGGTGTGGGATGCCACAACAGGACAGATTATAGCGGGCCCGTTTACTGGACACACCGATTCGGTCACATCGGTTGCATTCTCACCAGACGGGGAGCGTATCGCATCGGCCTCTTCTGATCGCACGATTCGGGTGTGGGATGCCACGACAGGACAGATTATAGCGGGCCCGTTTACTGGACACACCGATTCGGTCAGATCGGTTGCATTCTCACCAGACGGGGAGCGTATCGCATCGGCCTCGCATGATCAGACGATTCGGGTGTGGGATGCCACAACAGGACAGATTATAGCGGGCCCGTTCACTGGACACACCTATTCGGTCACATCGGTTGCATTCTCACCAGACGGGGAGCGTATCGCATCGGCCTCGTATGATGACACGATTCGGGTGTGGGATGCCACAACAGGACAGATATAGCGGGCCCGTTTACTGGACACACCGATTGGGTCAGATCGGTTGCATTCTCACCAGATGGGGAGCGTATCGCATCGGCCTCGGATGATCGCACGATTCGGGTGTGGGATGCCACAACAGGATGGATTTAGCGGGCCCGTATACTGGACACACCTATTCGGTCACATCGATTGCATTCTCACCAGACGGGGAGCGTATCGCATCGGCCTCGGATGATCGCACGATTCGGGTGTGGGATGCCACAACAAGACGGATTCTAGCGGGCCCGTTTACTGGACACACAATTCGGTCACATCTGTTGCATTCTCACCAGATGGGGAGCGTATCGCATCGGCCTCGGATGATCACACGATTCGGGTGTGGGATGCCACAACAGGACAGATTATAGCAGGCCCGTTCACTGGACACACCTATTCGGTCAGATCGGTTGCATTCTCACCAGATGGGGAGCGTATTGCATCGGCCTCGGATGATCGCACGATTCGGGTGTGGGATGCCACAACAGGACAGATTATAGCGGGCCCGTTCACTGGACACACCTATTCGGTCAGATCGGTTGCATTCTCACCAGATGGGGAGCGTATCGCATCGGCCTCGGATGATCAGACGATTCGGGTGTGGGATGCCACAACAGGACAGATTCTAGCGGGCCCGTTTACTGGACACACCTGTTCGGTCAGATCTGTTGCATTCTCACCAGATGGGGAGCGTATTGCATCGGCCTCGTATGATTGCACGATTCGGGTGTGGGATGCCACAACAGGACATATTTCCTCAGCTTCAGACAACGGCACAATTCATGTGAAGACTGCAACCAGGGCCGAAAATATTACGAATCAATTTACGGACCAGTCCTTGATCGATAGTGACGGTTGGTTACATGGAGAAGAGAATGAACTTGTGCTTTGGATTCCCGAGCTACATAGGCCATGCCTTCATAGACCCAGCACTGTCTGGATTGCAGGCAAACATGAGACACGGCTTGATCTCTCAGATTTTGCTCATGGATCAAATTGGGCTAGTAGTACATTACAATTTATCTAAATAGAATCGATTGTATGTAAGATAGCTTGACTGTTGTCCTGCTTTGTTAGACTAAACCGTGACCATCCTCTCACTCTCGAGAATCTTATACTCAATGAAAGAGATGTCAAATGTCAAGGGTTTGATTCCTTTTCTTGGCCGGGATGTATCTCTGGTACTGTGTGAGCTTTCGTCGTCTGATTTTCCCGTCTGGACTGTAACATAGTAATAGTAATCGGATTTCCGCTCACACTGCCTGCTGCCTGAACTGGGATTAAAGGACGTGACGCATGACTGTGCCTTATTACATACGCCTGTTCGCCACATTCGATAACCCTTATACCTGATCTTACTGCCTTCGTGGTCGACTGTCTGTAGATTACGTCTTTGCATGTGCAGGACAATAAAACAATTCAAAAAAAAAAAGACGCATGACTGTGTACATGCGTCGAACATGTGACCGACGCCCCTCCGACCCGTTCGCACTGGCAACAACGGCCAACGACCAGATGGCAGTGAATTTGATCTCCAAGAGGAGTTTCGGCTCTACAAGATTCAAGGAACTATTCTATAGAGCATGAACATGACATACGATCGATGCAACCAGGAGAGATGGACGCTTTGCTTCAACGTGTGTCGCAAATGCTTTCACTAACATCCTCCACTCATCGTTTATTACAGAAGCTGTCCGAGCCATAGCAGAGTCCTTTGAAGCCCTCACATCTCCAGATACGTTTGACATCTTGTGCTCTTTTCTCAAATCCGTCGATGCAGTGCCCGGTATCTTGATGAACAAACTACTCGACGTTATCATGTCTGGCTTTGCCGCGGAGGTGGATGTTGCCGCGCACGACATCGACCACGAAGATCAGCAGACTGTGCGGCACATAAAATACCGATGGAGATGTATGCCTTCTTGCTCAACTGGTCGGCCCGCTCGGTGGAGAAGGTCAACGTACCTGACGAGGATGCGTCCGCTGCCGCGGCACCCGCAAAGTCTCGAAAGGGACGGGGCGGAAAGGCAACGCAATCGAAGTTGCTTCCAAGAACAAGGCAGCCGAATGGTCGTGGAACGACCAGATCGTGCCTATTCTTACGCTGATCGCCAAGGTTTTAAAGTTGAAGACGTCCAAGATTTGGACTGTGAGCGGGAGAGGATACTTTTATCGGGTGTGTCGGTTCCTCACAAGGCCGCCTTATCAGCTTTGCTTACTATAAGGCAAAACGTCCCTTTCTCGGTAGGTGTCTCACTGCGCCTGCGTACCACGTCACGGAGAATGAGCAGTACATGAAGTCCGAGGCTATCAAGCTTGGAGTCTACAAAGTCATCTGTCTTGCAAACATCACGGCATGGACCTGCCGCACAGACGTCGATCATGCAAACTTTGCAGTACTACGAACACCTCTCCGAGAGTGCCTTAACGTGCTGTTGAAGGAATTCGACCATGCACAACTCGGCGAAGAGATCCTCCGCGAGATCGCTGCGAAGAGCTTCAATGCGCAAAATACCAAGGGTCCAAAAACTTTTCTAGGTTCCTCACGCAATTCGCAGAGTGGGCTCCGTGAGCAGTCCTGAAACTGATTAGCTTGCTGCTCTCGCACTTGGACTCAGAGGTACTTTTTCCTACACACGTTCTCATTCTTTTCGACTGTCTACGGGGCCTTACGTTACATAAATTATCCGATGCGCATGGCGATCGTCGAAATCATTGGCTGTCTCATCCACGAGCTCGCTTGCTCGAAGACCTCACGAGCGACGCACACCAGACGCAGAAACAGCTCAACGGTCTCTACGATCTGCTCCTCGAGCGCACTCTCGACCTTTTCTCCTATGTGCGCTCCAAAGTGTTCCCGACTCTGCGACCTGCCCATGAAATTCCCCAAACTGCGTCTCGTCATCACGCCGGGGCGCCGGCAGGCCGCACGATTTCGTTGATCGTCAAGCTGATGGTGATGCATCCGTACGGATTGATGCACGGCGGCTTGCTCGGGATGGAGGAGTGGGAATCGGTATCGTGAAGTGGTGAAGGAGTTGGAGAAAACGAAAAAGGTGACACCCTATCTGAAAGCGGGAAAAGCGGGGATGACTTCTACGGCTCGGCCCGTGAAGAAGCGATCGCGGTAAATGCCGTTCCCCCAACCACGAGTTTGTTGCTGATTTGTCGTTGAACAGACGAGGTCGATAGTAACATGGACGAGGACGAACTAGAGTCCTCCAGAGCCGAGGAAGGCTCCGAGTCCGCCTCGACATGGACAGTCCCGTCTTCCGCAAATTGCAACAAGCTATCGAGCACCCATGTCGCCACGCGAGTGGTTTGCGCTCGCCGAACAAGCCACCAACACCGTCTACGCGCTCGGCAACAAACCGGACATACTGAGCGATACGCTTATTATTAATAAAGTGGGGATGGGTTGATGATGGCGGGCGATCGCCCGAGCCGTTTAGCGTGGTCCTCTGGGGGCCGGCGTCGGGGCCGGACGCATTCTTGTGTTTCTTCGATGAACTTCGTTAGCGCTTCCCCACCTTTTCTCGTCCCGAAGAGAATGTCGGGTGATAGCGTGGGTGATGCCGGATTGAGGATGCGTTTGCGTGCCGCCCTGAAGCGGGGGCAGTGGAGAATGACATGACTGGGGGTCTGGATGTCTATCAGCCCACACTCGACGTTTCATTTCATACGACCACTGAGGGGTGGGACACTCCCTTGATGTTGCGGATCGGGTGCAGACATCTCGACTGGCAGGTTGCCTCTGCAGTGCAATTCTTTGGTACACTTTCACCCATACTTTCTGTTGTGGAGGAAGTCGCATTCAGTTATCGAGAGCACTATCAATCATCAGAATGGCACAACGATGTCGACCGAAGACAGTGGCGTGAACTTCTTATGCCATTCACCAACGCGAAAGAAATTCATGTGCAAGATGGTCTCGTCAGCAAAATCTCTCGTTCCTTACCATCCGATGATGGAGAGCCACCACTGGAGCTCCTTCCGAACCTTGAGAAGGTTGGATATACTGGAGGAAGCGATGCTAGGGACGCATTTACCCCATTTCTCAATGAACGACAAGTAGCAGGCCATCGCGTCAGCCTGCGCTCGGTCGATATTCTATATGCCTGAGGGTCTGTTAGGTGTGAGCACTGTAGCGATGTAGCTGGTTGGTGGATCGAAGTACGTCTCGCACGACTATCCATATCTTAGTCGCGCTCACACCATTTATTCTCTTGTTCGTGACGGCCACCAGGATCCTAGTCATTGATGAGGTCGCAACATTAATAAAGCGGCCCAACTAGCTTATCCTACTAGTAGTCCGAGTCAAAATAGGCATATGCATTCTTAATGACTATCACATACCCTTCCTCAGATCTCTAAGTATAATTTGTCTCTTGATACATGTTGGCTAACGTTATTTCGCGTTTCGAGCACGGTGTCATGACTGTTATGCCTACCAGCTTCGCCATCACCCCTCCCTCGATCGTGGACGGATCTAACGAATTCAACTTTCTCACCGTAGTCCTTCGCTCTTTCTGTTGACCATCGTGGATACTGTCAGTGTTGGATATAAATTGTTTGGAGATCATAGCGTTTTTGATACCCCGTCGAAATGGGCCAGCTCATAACTACGATTCCTATGCCCGGGCCAAGTCTTCCCACCTCTGTCCAAGTAGTAGTCGTATTTAGGGGCGATGAATAGAGCGCGTGAATCACCTGAACGCGGCACTGA
The DNA here is from genome assembly GCA_022376515.1 of Lactifluus volemus. Taxonomy (NCBI): domain Eukaryota; kingdom Fungi; phylum Basidiomycota; class Agaricomycetes; order Russulales; family Russulaceae; genus Lactifluus; species Lactifluus volemus. Next base: position 21,491 of record WTXI01000223.1, read on the forward strand.
GGACTTGGAACCTATATTTATCAGCGGATTGATGTCCTACCTCGTTGACGTGCTGCGGACTGTCAGGTGGCGCTGGCACTGCCAGGACCAGTGGTGACTCGGAATTGGACACCAGCAACTCAAGAGTTTCGGAAAATGGTTTTTTTTTGTATTGCAAAACTCGATCGAGTTACTAATACTGGTACAAGGTCGAAATACATCGTGACCTGTCTATTCAAGTTATTCGATCCACCTTTTCACCTACTTCCAAGTGGGCTTGAAAGCTGTACGGCAACGCGCAAGCTACCATTTCTGACTATAAAGGCGAAACGTGACGCAGCAGCGGGTCCCACTGTTCTTTGGATCGAGACCACCGTCAGCGCGAGACCATTCGTCGCAACAAGAGATCGCTTGTTGGGCGCAGCAGAGCATACGTACATGAGTACTGAACCTTATAATTCATAGCGCTCTTTCAGCATGGTTCATAGAAGATTGCCGAACACGTACCCCAGCCCATGTTGGAGATAGATATTGACCCAAGCTACGGCATGATAAGCACTCATAATGCGCTTACGCCGCTACCGGAGCGTAGCGTCACGTTCTTGAAGGGGGACATGAGAGAGATTGGGACGATATTTGTGATGAAGACGCGCCACGGACCGAAACGACCAACGATGCGCGGGAAGGCCGGCCATCCATCGACCAAATGAGGGGGAGAACGGTCGTGGCCGTCATTTCGAATAGGCCGTAATTCGCATATTAAGACTAGTTTGTGAACAGTGAGCGGAGCGGTAGCGGCGTCTAGTGATCCCTCTGTAACCTCACATCTTCCTCCTGGGGGTTGAGATTCGTTGTGAAAGGGTTGGAGTTCACTGTCTAGATGATGTGTAAGTACAGCTGTACAGCGCTCCCTTTGGGATGAGAGCCAACCTATTTCAAGAAGACTGCAGCCAGAAGGAATGACAAGAGGACATAGGCGGCACATGCGAAACACGGCAGGAGGGAATGTGGCCCAGAAGGGGCGCGAGAAGACGTCTGGCCAACGATCTTGGGCCAGCTCCACGGTGACCGATAAAAGGCCTAGGGAATCAAATGCGTCATGAAATGAATTAGATCACTGCTAGCCAGCGACCGTTGTCCACACTTAGCTGCCTTGCAATTGGTCTTGGCTCTGGACCGGATATTTGCGCCACTCCGCGCTCTGGGGAAAGGCGAATCGATATTGAACACGATATCCATAGCTTACTCTGTGGACTTCTGTCTGTAGTTGTTGTTCATTTGGTTCTTGGGTGCGGGCGGAGCGGGCGCCATGGCAGTAGGGAGCGAAGAAGTCAAGCTAGTATGAAATACGACCGTGTTGATCCGTGTGCGACCTCTAGGCTTGCGCACTTAATCCTGGCAAGCTGCGCACTTGGCGTTTTCGCTGGATATCATTGGGAGAAGGAAAAACGCACGCTAAAAACGTCCATCTAGCAGGGCCGTACGTCCATAGCATTCGTGGGGGCATTGTGCGGGATGTATTCATGACGTGGCGTTAGTGGACAGCGCTTGAAGTGTTTTGATCGTGGTGAGGTATTGACCTGTCTGCGCGCATACTGTATAAACGTAGGTGTGTGAAAGTGTAGAAAGGAGGTGCGGCTCATAATGAGGCGACGATGGTGATGACGAGGAAGGTGGACCAATTCTGGACATAGGTCTGCGCCACCTTGACCAGTTGACCAAGGACACCGCCACCGCCAGGCATTGGTCGTCCATGAGGTCTACACTCTTCAATCGCGTCGGCGTTACTAGTAATACTCACCTCCCTGAAAATGTTTGGTTGCTGCTCTACCATGATTTATCCTCCCTTCATTGGAAGGCTCGGCCGACGTCACGGTAAGCAGTTCCAAATCATGACCTTTGTGTCTCTGATCTGTTCACAATAGGGCTCACCAACAATAGACGACACTCGCCTATCTATATCCTCAACGATGACGTGCTTCTCCATATATTTCATCTCTATCGGCTACCAGAACCAAGGGAATACGACGCTGAATTCAGGATAGTCACTGCTTGGTCCCGCCAACGTTGGTGGTACAAATTGACACATGTTTGTCGACTGTGGCGAAATCTTATTCTTGAATCACCATCCCGATTCGACCTTCATCTCTACTGCACAAATGGTGTGCCTGTAGCGGACATGCTCGCACATTACCACCTCTACCACTCACCATCTGTTATGACACTCAACGGAAGCTAACAGCAGAAGATGAATCGGGTATACTTCTCGCACTTTCGCACCGTGATCGCGTTCGTCACATGTACTTTTCGGTGCTCCCAAATATGGGCAAGTTCGTCTCAGTTATGGATGATCAATTCCCAATCCTGGAACGCATGTATATCGAATCTCGGACCGAAGTGGTCCTTCCTTTCACGTTTCAAGCCCCAAATCTACGCCATCTCAGACTATGGACAGCTTCCCTTCCAATTGGGTCACCCTTACTTACCACTTCTGCCGCGGGACTCATCACTCTCTCGCTTCACGATATCCCAGCATCCGGCTATTTCCCTCCGAGTTATCTACTTACAAGGCTTTCGCTTATGGTCCAGCTGGAGAGGATGGGATTACATTTCAATCCCTTCTTCCCGACTATGATGTTGAAAAGCAGTTGCACCAGACCCCGAGCATTACTCCCGTCACACTTCCTAACCTGCGCCGGTTCCTGTTCAAAGGTACGGCCACATATTTGGAGGGTCTTGTTGCTCGGATCAGTGCCCCTTCCCTCAGCATCCTCAACATCTATCTTTTTAATCAGCTCTCCTTGACTGTTCCACACCTCTTGCAGTTCATACGAACATCCCAGAACCTGGGATTTACCGCTGTCCACGTAACGTTCCGTGCACTCGAGGTTTCGTTATATGCGGTCACTCGGGAGTGTGACGTTCCCCTGACGTTGTGGATCAGGTGCGGAGATCTTGACTGGCAGGTTGCCTCTGCAGTGCAATTCTTTGATACACTTTCACCCATACTTTCTATTGTTGAGAAAGTCACATTCAGCTACGAAGAGCAGAAACAACTTGAATCATCAGAACGGCACAACAATATCGACCGAAGACAGTTGCGTGAACTCCTTAGGCTGTTCACCAGTGCGAAGACCATTCGTGTACAAGACAGCAAAATTTTCCGTTTCTTTCCATCCGATGATGGAGAGCCACCATTGGAGCTCCTTCCAAAACTTGAGGAGGTCGGATATTGTGGAAGAAGTGATACTCGGGACGCATTTATGACATTCCTCGATGAACGACAAGTAGCAGACCATCCCGTCAGCCTTCGCTTAGTGGATCGTTCGATGCCTAAGGTTCATTACGTGTGAGCGCTGCGACGACTTGAATTGGTGGATCGAAGTACGTCTCAACACAACTATCCATATCTTAGTCACGCTCACGCTCACATCTATTCTCCTGCCAGGCTCCCAGTCATTGACGAGATCGCAACAAAGCGGCCCAACCAACTTATCTTGGCCAACATAGGCGTATACATCTTGGTGAATATCACGCGGTGCCTTCCTCCGATTCTCTAAGTACAATTTGTTTCTCCCTGCATTCCTTGATAACTGCCCAAATCGTGCATACATAGTGGCCATCGCCATTCGCATTTCGAGTACGGTGTCATTTCCTTGCGATGTATTTACGTAGTACACTCTACGACTGTTATGCCTAACTTATCAGCTTTGATTATGGTCGGATCTAGCGATTCCAACTTTCTCACCATAGTTCTTGCTCTCCTGCTGACTCTGATGGCCGGCTCATAAATTCAATTCCTACTACGCAAAGTCTTCCCACTTCGGTCCAAGTAGTAGTAGTAGTAGTAGGGGCGATGGATAGAGCTCGGACCACCTGAACGCGGCACTGAGCTTGAGGACTCGGAACCCTATATTTATCAGCGGACTGATGCCCTACGTCGATGCGTATGTGCCGCGGACTGCCTGGTGGCTGGCGCTGCCAGTAGTGACTCGGAGTTAGCATTTTCTAGCTTCCGAGTCCTTATGAGGCTGATTATTCGTCCCCGCGGAGTCTGTGACCTCAGCAGAGTCGTAGGGGATGGGCACCAGCAACTCTTTGAAAATCCGAGACAAGAGTATTCAATTCGTCTTTGCATTGTACAACTCGACTGAGATAATACAAGGTCGAAATTACATCGTGACCTATCTTTTTCAAGTTATTCAATCCACCTTTGCACCTACTTCCATATGGTCCTGGGAGCTATACGGCAACGCACAAGCTACCACACACAGCGGTGAGCAGTACAATATGAGTGACATACCCACCCAAGATATAGATCTTGACTGTAAAGGTGAAAAGTGACGCAGCAGCAGCGGGTCCCACTGTTCTTTGGATTGAGACCACCGTCTGCGCGAGACCATTCGTCGCACCAAGTGATCGCTTGTTGGGAGCAGCAGCGCATACGTACCTGAGTACTGAACCTTATAACATACAGAGCTCTTTCAGTATGGCGCATAGATAGAAAATTGGTGAACATACCGAAGCCCATATTGACACTGACCCGAGCTGGAGCATGACAAGCACCCATAATGCCCTTACGCCGCTACCAGAGCGTAGCGTCAAGCTCTCGAAGGGGAACATGAGATAAATGCGATGATACTTGTGATGAAGACGCGCAGCGGACCGAAACGCCCAACGATGTACGGGAAGGCGACATACTGAAGAATTCCATCCAGAGTCCCACTGCATATCCGGCCATCCACAGACCGATGGATACGGGATTCATACCGAGTCCGCCGAACTCGACTGATGTCAACTAAATGAGGGGGAGAACTTGAAGGGTCGTGGCGGTCATTTCGGGGATGCCAAATCTTGCCATAGTTCGCAATTGTCCTTATTCGTGGCACTTTGGATGGTATCTGTTCGTGACGTGGAGTTGGTGGACGGAGCTCGATGTATTTGAAGGTTGGTAAGGTATGAGGCGACGACGGTGGAGTGGGGATTAGGGACAGCGGGGGCGGGGGCGGAGGGCGGGATGACAGGCGTGGGAAGCGTAGCGGACGTTGTACAGTTACCCGACGCTGAGATAAGCATAGACAACACGACTTCATCCCTTCCTCGGGGCAGCTCCCGGCCCTCCAGCGGCGACAATGATGAAGGGTGGACGTCGGCGTCCAATTCTGGACATAGGCTAGCGCCCAAGGACGCCGCCACCGCCACGGTGCGGCGTCCAAGAGGCCTACACAGCACTGCACGCTCGTCAATCGCACACACGTTATTACTCACCTCTCTGAAAATGCTTGGTTGCTGCTCTACCATAATTTATGCTCCCCTCGTTAGAAGGCTCGGCCAACGTCACGGCAATCACCTTCAAGTTCAAGTCGGTAAGTCGTTTCAAGTCGTGGTCCCTGCCAGTCATCTGTTCACAAACTTACGAGTTAGTAGGGCTCAACAGCGATAGGCGACACTCACCTATCCATATACTCAACGACGACGTGCTTCTCCGTATATTTCATCTGTATTGGCTGGCAGAACCGGACGAATTCGACACTAGATTTGGGATGGTCATTGCTTGGCTCCGCCAACGTTGGTGGTACAAACTGGTACACGTTTGTCGACAATGGCGAAATATCATTCTTGAATCACCATCCCTGCTTGACCTTCATCTCCTTTGCACCAATGGTGTGCCTGTAGCGGACATGCTCGCACATTCACCACCTTTACCACTCACCATCCATTATCACGCTCGGGGTGGCGACATAACAGCAGACGATGAATCGGGTATATTACTCGCACTTTCGCACCGTGATCGCGTGCGTCACATTTACTTTGAGATGCAAAATGTGGGGCAGTTCGTCACGGTTATGGACGATCAATTCCCAATTCTAGAACGCATGTATATCTTTTCTTTGACCGAAGTGGCCCTTCCTGTAACGTTTCAAGCTCCCAATCTACGCCATCTCAGACTAAGGGTGGCTTCCATTCCAATTGAGTCACCCTTACTTACCGCCTGTGCCGCGGGACTCGTCGTTCTCGAGCTTTACGATATCCCAGCATCCGCCTATTTCCTTCCGAGTTATATACTTACCCGACTTTCGCCTATGCTCCAGCTGGAGAGTCTGTCCATTTCATTTAAATCCCCCATTCACAACCTTGATGTTGAAAGCCAGTTGCACCACACCCCGGATATGACCACACTTCCTAACCTACGCTGGTTCGCGTTCACTGGCGTGAGCGTCTATTTGGAGACCCTTGTTGCTCGGATCAGTGCCCCTTCCCTCAGCACCTTTCGTGTCAGGCTTTTTAATCAACTCCCCTTTACTGCTCCACGCCTCTTTCAGTTCATACAAACATCCGAGAACCTCACATTTAGTGCTGTCCAGGTAACATTCGGTCAGAACGTAGTTTCATTACACGCGGTCACTCGGGAGTGGAACACTCCCTGGATTTTGCGGTTCTTGTGCAGCCATCTCAACTCGCAGGTTGCGTTTGCGGTGCAACTTTTCGATACACCTTCTTCCCTACTTTCTCTTGTCGAGAAAGTCACATTTAGCTACGAAGAGCACAATCGATCATCACAACGGCACAACAACGTCGACCGAAGACAGTGGCGTGAGATTCTTAGGCCATTCACCAACGCGAAGACGATTCTTGTGCAAGGTGATCTCATCAGCAAAATCTTCCGTTCCTTGCCCTCTAACCATGGAGAGCCACCACTGGAGCTCCTTCCTAACCTTGAGGAGGTTGGATATTCTGGAGACAGCAATGCTTGGGACTCATTTACCAGATTTCTCAATGAACGGCAAGTAGCAGGCCATCCCGTCAGCCTGCGCTTGGTGGATCGTTCGATGTTCAATGAGCCTAAGGGTCTGTACGAGTGAGCGCTTCTACAATTTGGATGGAGTTAATCGGTGGATCGAAGTACGTCTCGATACAACTACCCATATCTTAGTCGCGCTCACGCTCGCATCTATTCATGATGACCGCCAGGATCCTAGTCGTTGAGATCGCAACAAAGTGGCACAACTAGTTTTTCTTCAAGTTATTAGTAGTCAAGATAGGCGTCAAGATAGGTGCATACATTCTTGATGGCTATCACGTACCCTTACTCAGATTCGCTCAGTATGATTTGTCTCTTCATGCTGGCCATCGTTCGACCGTGATGTCATTTCCTTGCGATGTATTTACGTACATATCTACGACTGTCATGCTCACTGCAAGCTATACCAAGTCTTGCAATCTCGTATCGTACTGAATCAACTGACCACGGAGATCCGGCCGGTGACCGTTTCTCGAATCTAGCCCAATGTTTAATGAAGTTTAAGTGGTTTCAAGGACGTTTAAGTGCTGTTCAAGTTATTTCGACTTTTCCTGGTGCATAATAATCAGAAATCCCATCAAGACTCAACAGGCCAAGTAGAAGATAAATCCTTGGATAAAACGAAGCAGGACGTGGAAGCGCTACAAACAATCGCGCAGTAGATGTATACATATCAACTATATTATGATTTGACTTGTGGTACGTAGTACTACGCGGTGGGGATCACTGCTAGCCAATGACCGTTGTCCACACATGCAGCCTTGGACCCGATATTTGCCGAACTCCACGCCCTAGGGAAAGGCGAACCGAGATTTGAACACGACGTCCCATAGCTTATTCTGCGCTCTTCTTTCTGTGCCTTTTGTTCCAATTATTTGTTCATTTGCGTTCGTTGGTGCGGGCGGGGCGGGTCGCTATGGCAGTACGGCCCGGGAAGCGGAGACTCCGAGTCGGACATCACTGCCTCTCGCGTACCAAATCCTGGAACATTGCGCACTTGGCTGATACGCTGGTTATCGTTGGGAGAAGAAACAACCCCACGCCCCAAACCGTCCATCTAACAAGGCCGTACGTCCATAGTATTTGTGGCGCCTTGTGCGGTATGTGCCCGTGACGTGGCGTTGGTGGACAGCGCTTGAAGTGTTTGAAGGTGGTAACGTATTGACCTATCTGCGCGCATACTGTATAAATTTAGCCGTGGCTCATAATGAGGTGACGATGGCCAGGGTGGCGATGACGAGGAAAGTGGACGCCAGCGTCCAATTCTGGATACAGGTCAGCGCCCTCCTTGGCCAAGGACACCGCCACCGTCGCCACGGGAATGAGGTATCGGTCGTCCAAGAGGCCTATATACTCTTCGATTGCATCCACGCCATTACGCTCCTCCATGAAAATACCTGGATGCTGCTCTACCATAATATATCCTCCCCTCATTAGAAGGCTCGGCCGATGTAAGCACCAAATCATGATCTTTGTATCCCTGATCTGTTCACAAACTTGCGAATTAACAGGGCTCAACCGTGACAGCAATAGACAACACTCACCTATCCATATCCTAAACGACGACGTGCTTCTCCATATATTTCATCTCTATCAGCTGTCAGAACTGGACGAATATGAAGATAGAACTGGGATGCGCATAGTTGCTTGGCACCGCCGATGTTGGTGGTACAAACTGGCACATGTTTGTCAACTGTGGCGAAATCTTATCCTTGAATCACCATCTCGACTCGACCTTCATCTCTACTGCACAAATGGTGTGCCTGTAGCTGATATGCTCGCACATTCACCACCTCTACCACTCGTCATCTATTATCATATTGGTCGGGAGATAACAGCAGAAGATGAATCGGGTATACTTCTCGCACTTTCGCACCGTGATCGCGTCCGTCAGATATACATTTCGGTGCTCCCAAATATGGGCAAGTTCATCTCAGTTATGGATGATCAATTCCCAATCCTGGAACGCATGTATATCCATTCTCGGACCGAAGTTGTCCTGCCTGCAACGTTTCAAGCCCCCAATCTATGCCATCTCAGACTATGGACGGCTTCCATTCCAATCGGGTCGCCCTTACTTAACACTAGTACTGCCGCGGGACTCGTCACTCTCGTGCTTGAAGATATCCCGGCATCCGCCTATTTCTCTCCGAGTTATATTCTTACCCAGCTTTCGCTTATGTCCCAGCTGGAGAGGATGGGAATTGCATTTAAATTCGCTCTTCCCAACTGTGATGTTGAAACCCAGTTCCGCCAGACCCCGAGCATTGCTCCAGTCACACTTCCTAACCTACGCCGGTTCCTGTTCAAAGGCACGGCCACATATTTGGATGGTCTTATTGCTCGGATCAGTGCCCCTTCCCTCAGCACCTTTAATGTCGGTCTTTTTAATCAGCCCTCCTTCACTGTTCCATGCCTGTTGCAGTTCATACAAACATCCCAGAACCTCAGATTTACCTCTGTCCAGGTAACTCTCCGTGCGCTCGACATTTCATTACATGTGGTCACTCCGGGATTGGATACCTTGACGTTGCGGATCAGGTGCGGAGAATTCGACTGGCAGATCGCCTCTGCAGTGGAATTCTTTGGTACACTTTCGCCCGTACTTTCTATTGTCGAACACGTCACATTCAGCTACGAAGAGCAGAAACAATCATCGGAATGGCACAACTATATCGACCGAAGACAGTGGCGTGAATTCCTTAGGTTGTTCACCAGTGCGAAGACCATTCGTGTACAAGATAATCTGGTCGGCAAAATCTTCGGTTCCTTTCCTTCTGATGATGGAGAGTCACCACTGGAGCTCCTTCCTAACCTTGAGGAGGTCGGATATTGTGGAGGAAGTGATACTCGGGACGCATTCACGGGATTCCTGGATGAACGACAAGCAGCAGACCATCCCGTCGGCCTGTGCTTGGTGGATCGTTTGATGTTCGATGAGCCTAGGATTCATTACGTGTGACCGCTGCGACAACTTGAATGGAGCTAATTGGTGGATCAAAGTACGTCTCAACACAACTCTACATGTCTCACGCTCACATTTATTCTTGGTCAACATAGGCGTATGCATCTTAGCGAATATCACGTGCCCTTCCTCAGATTTTCTAAATATAACTTGTTTCTCCCCGCATTCCTTGATAACTGCACAAATCATTCATACATGGCCATTGCTATTCGCGCTTCGATCACGGTGTCATCTCCTTGCGACGTAATTACGTAAACTCTACGACTGTTATGCCTACCAGCTTCGCCATCACCCTCCTTTGATCATGGACGGATCTAGCGATTCCAACTTTCTTACCGTAGTTCTTGTTCTCCTGCTGACTCTGATGTGCCAGCTCATAAACTCTATTCCTAGTACGCAAAGTCTCCCCATCTCGGCCCAAGTAGTAGTAGTAGTAGTAGTAGTAGTAGGGCCACCTGAACGCGGCACTGAGCCTGAGGACTCGGAACCCTATATTTATCAGCGGACTGATGCCCTATGTTGATGCGTATGTGCCGCGGACTGCCTAGTGGCGCTGGCGCAGCCAGTGGTTACTCGGAGTTGGCATTTTAAAGTCGATTCTAGGTTCCGAGTCCTTATGAGGCTGATTATTCGTCCCCGCGGAGTCTGTGACTTCAGCAGAGTCGTAGGGGATGTGCACCAGCAGCTCATTGAAAATCTGAGACAAGAGTATCCAATTCTTTCTTCTTCACAACTCGACTGATATAATAGAAGGTCGAAATTACATCGTGACCTATCTTAGCTACCACACACAGCGGCAAGCAGTACAATATACGTGACATACCCACCCAAGATATCGATCTTGACTGTAAGGGCGAAAAGTGACAGCAGTAGCGAGTTCCACTGTTCCTTGGATTGAGACCACCGTCTGCGCGAGACCATTCGTCGCACCAAGTGATCGCTTGTTGGGAACAGCAGCGCATACGCACATGAATACTGAACCTTATAATTTACAGAGAGCTCTTTCAGTATGGAGCATAGATAGAAAATAGGTGAACATACCGAAGCCCATGTAGCCACTGACCCGAGCTACAACATGATAAGCACCCATAATGCCCTTACGCTACTACCGGAGCGTAGGGTCAAGCTCTCAAAGGGGGACATGAGATAAATTGGGACGGATGCGATGATACTTGTCGTGAAGACGCGCAGCGGCCCGAAACGGCCAACGATGTGCGGGAAGGCGAGAATTCCATTCAGAGGCCACATATCCGGCCATCCACAGACAGATGGATACTGGACTCATACCAAGTTTTCCGAACTCGACTGATGTCAACCAAATGATGGGGAGAACTTGAAGGGTCGTGGCGGTCATTTCGAGGAGGCCAATCTTGCCGTAGTTCGCAATTGTCCTTATTCGTGGCGCTTGGGGTGGTATCTGTTCGTGACGTGGCGTTGGTGGATGGCGCTTGAAGTATTTGAAGGTTGGTAAGGTATGAGGCGACGACGCGGGTGGAAGCCGGCGTCCAATTCTGGACATAGGTCAGCGCCCAAGGACGCCGCCACCGCCAAGGGAATGCGTCCAAGAGGCCTACACATCACTACACGCTCTCATCAATCGCACCCACGTTATTACTCACCTCTCTGAAAATGCTTGGTTGCTGCTCTACCATAATTCATGCTCCCCTCGTTAGAAGGTTCGGCCGAGGTCACGGTAACCACCTTCAAGTTCAAGCTGGTAAGTCGTTTCAAGTCATGGTCCTTGTGTCCCTGCCAGTGATCTGTTCACAAACTTACGAATTAGTAGGGCTCAACAGCAATAGACGATACTCACCTATCCACATACTCAACGATGACGTGCTTCTCCATATATTTCATCTCTATCGGCTGGCAAAACTGGTCAAATTTGACACTAGATCTTGGACGCTCATTCCTTGGCGCCGCCAATGTTGGTGGTACAAACTGGTACACGTTTGTCGACTGTGGCGAAATATTATTCTTGAATCACCATCCCGGCTCGACCTTCATCTCCTCTGCACCAATGGTGTGCCTGTAGCAAACATGCTCGCACATTCACCACCTCTACCACTCATCATCTTTTATAACACTCGGCATGTCAACATGACAGCAGACGATGAATCGGGTATATTGCTCGCACTTTCGCACCGTGATCGTGTGCGTCACATTTACTTTTGGATGACAGATGTGGGGAAGTTCGTCACAGTTATGGATGATCAATTCCCAATTCTGGAACGCGTGTATATATTTTCTCCGACTGAAACGGTCTTTCCTGTAACTTTTCAAGCTCCCAATCTTCGCCGTCTCATGATATGGAATGCTTCCATTCCAATCGAGTCACCCTTACTTATCACCTCTGCCGCGGGACTCGTCTCTCTCGAGCTTCACGATATCCCGCCATCCGGCTATTTCCCACCAAGCTATTTACTTACCCGACTTTCGCTAATGCTTCAGCTGGAGAATCTGTCCATTTCATTTGGATCCCCCATTCCCAACCTTGATGTTGAAAGCCAGTTGCACCACACCCCGGATATGACCACACTTCCTAACCTACACAGGTTCACGTACTACTCGAATGGCCTGAGCGCCTATTTGGAGAGCCTTGTTGCTCGGATCAGTGCCCCTTCCCTCAGCACCTTTCGTGTCTGGTTTTCTAATCAGTCCCCCTTTACTGCTCCACGCCTCTTTCAGTTCATACAAACATCCGAGAACCTCACATTTAGCGCCATCCAGGTAACGTTCGGTCAGAACGATGTTTCATTACATGGGGTCACTCGGGAGCGGGGCACTCCCTGGACTTTGCGGATCTGGTGCAGCTATCTCGACTCGCCGGTTGCGTTTGCAGTGCAATTTTTCGATACACCTTCTCCCCTACTTTCTCTTGTCGAGAAAGTTACATTCAACTGCAAAGAGCACTATCTATCATCACAACGGCACAACGATGTCGACCGAAGACAGTGGCGTGAGATTCTTAGGCCATTCACCAACGCGAAGACTATTCTTGTGCAAGGTGATCTCATCAACAAAATCTTCCGTTCCTTGCCCTCTGATGATGGAGAGCCACCACTGGAGCTCCTTCCTAACCTTGAGGAGGTTGGATATTCTGGAGACAGCAATGCTTGGGACTCATTTACCAGATTTCTCAATGAACGGCAAGTAGCAGGCCATCCCATCAGCCTGCGCTTGGTGGATCGTTCGATGTTTGATATACCTGTGGATCAGTAGCGTGTGGACGCTGGAGAAATGGAGCTAATTGGTGGATCGAAGTACGTCTCGACACAACTATCCATATCTTCCTGTTCATGACGACCGCCAGGATCCTAGTTATTGACGAGGTCGCAACACCCAACTAGCTTATCTTACTAGTTAGTATTCAACATAGGCTTATGCATTCTTCATGGCTACTTGTACCCTTCCTCAGACTCTGAAAGCTTGCCCTCATTAGAAGCGAGATAAGATGGGAACTAGAGATAGGACCATCAGCGGATAAAGTACGCGTGGGCGGAAGACCTGCCGACTTTGTCGTTAAGTTCTTTCAGAGGCTCATACAGCATGTCCTTGAACATCAAGTGATTTCATCATGTTCTCAAGAAAATTCTGCATCGACTCGTCTTCTCCCAGAAAGGCAGCTAGATCGTCGTTTGGATCTTCTGATGCGTCGCCCTACAAGACGACGGTTTGCGGCGTTAAGTCTCGTCATGATATTAACTAGCAACTGACCGGCGGACCCGTATCGCTCAGGTGTAGGCGCTCCATCGCCGCTTTGACGCGTGTCTGAAATGGATCTCCAAAGTCCTCGGCCGTGGAAGGTCTGTCTCCAGCCAAATCAGACAACCCTCTGGCTGTCTGCTCGACAACAGAAAGTGACTGTTGGGGATCCGTTTCTTCCCCCGACTTTGAACTACTTGCACTTGGACCGCCTGTGGAGCCTGACGGGTCCAGGGCTGTCGCCAACCGGCGCAAAGTATCCTCTATTTGGCGCGCCAACTCATTCGCAAATTCCGCAGCTTCGTCATCTGATTCCGTGGAAGAGTCGGGTGGGCCGGGTGCGGCGGATGGAGCAGTAGACATCATCGGCGGGGAGGTTGTCGCATGTTGAGGTGTGGGTTTCGCGGAGGGTTTCTTGGCAAAATCATCGAGTACATCTGTAGACGAGTACGCGCCGTTCGAAGGATCACCCAGGAGCTCAGTACTACGGTATTGGAGTCCGCACCATCGAGCTCATCAATGTCAAAATCATCATCCACACTGACGGGATGCTTTCCCTTATCTTTGCTCGTTGATGATGCCATGACCGACGTCTGAAAAAGGATGAACAAAGGGGTTGTTGACACGTGAATTCGCTCTTTCGAGTCACGCCATGTCTACAGCTAACCCTACCTCCTAATTTCGGTGGTCCTCCACCTGATATCGCTTCTCTCGAGTCGATCAAGTCAAGGTAGACCTAGCTCATTGAGTCGATACAAACCCTAGCATGGCAGCTCGAAGCCTTCCACCCACCACCCCCGTGGCCTGACTTGCTCGTGAAATATGCCGTCGTGATGGCGCAGACACACAACCTCTCAGGCTCCCGCATCCTCGCATCATCCAGCACACTCGCCAGTACCGCGCCACATCCCCGCGTGCCACTATCCGACGCGTCTCTCGACAGCTCGCTCATCCCGCTTCTACGTAATCAACAGACCACGGACGTGCTCCGGGCCGAGTCCGCCTCGGTGAAGCGACTCTAGCATCGGACTCAAATTACCAGAGGATCCGCCACCACAATTGGTGCTTGACACGGTCTTTGAGGTGGTCATCGCGCACGACGCTCGCGCCGAACGGGGCTCAACGGGCAGTCGCCATGCTGCGGGAAAAGTATGACTTGCATGTACGCGTCGCCGTTGATCCTGACGAAGTTCGGAATGACGAGAGTGTCGTGGACGCTCACGCCGCAAAGGAAGCTCCGGCGGCCCCACATGGCCCCAGTAGTCCTGCGGCTAGCGCAAACACGAGCGAGGAAGAGGAAGAGCTCGAAAACGTTATCGGACCAGATATACCTACGAGCACGAAGACATACATATAAGCAGAAAGATGAACTCCGTGTTTTCCGTGATTCTTATCTACATCGCTCGGTGTTAGGGTGAACCACTTTACAATTACTCAGCCACGAATTTGAGAGTTACAGCTTCATTTCACATCTCGTCTGCTTACGGCCTTCAGTAACAAGGAGCGTGTTTGAGTAATACCCGGCTATGTTCTACCAGTTACACTGCCCAATCCACGTTCTAATCACCGCCCACTCTCTTCGCGCCCAGTAATACCACGGGGCCTAGATACAAGTCGTACCACATTCGCTTCGTGCGTTGACGGGATAAGACGATGGGTGGAGGTGCACCATAACCCTCAAGAAGGGCCTTTGACGGAAGGTGAGAATGCACGCTCGAGGAGCAGGTCTCATTTGTCGGTGCGGGCGGGGCGGAGCGCCATGGCAGTACGGCCCGGGGAGCGGTGACGTCATTGGCCAGCTTGTATCGTATTGGATTTGTGTGCGACCTCGCACGTACCAAATCCTAGAAAGTTGCGCTCTTGGCTGTTTCGATGGTTGTCGTCTGGAGAAGAAACAACGCACACCAAAAACCGACCATCTAGCAAGGCCGTACGTCCTTAGTATTTGTGGCGCTTTGTGCGGCGGTAGGTGTTCGTGATGTGGCGTTGGTGGACAGCGCTTGAAGTGCTTGAAGGCGTTTACTTGACTGCACGCATACTGTATGAATGTAGGCGTGGCTCATAATGAGGTGACGATGGCGACAGTGGTGATGACGAGGAAAGTGGACGCCAGCGTCCAATTCCGGATACAGGTCAGCGCCATCCTTGGCCAAGGACACCGCCACCGTCGCCACGGGAATGGGGCATCAATCGTCCAAGGGGTCTGTCTATACACGCACCCCCATGAAAATGCCTGGATTCTGCTCTACCATAGTCTATCCTCCCCTCATTAGAAGGCTCGGCCGATGTAAGCAGATCCGAATCATGATCTTTGTATCCCTGATCTGTTCACAAACTTGCGAATTAACAGGGCTCAACCGTGACAGCAATAGACAACACTCACCTATCCATATCCTAAACGACGACGTGCTTCTCCATATATTTCATCTCTATTGGCTGTCAGAACCAGACGAATATGAAGATAGAACTGGGATGCACATGATTGCTTGGCACCGCCGATGTTGGTGGTACAAACTGGCACATGTTTGTCAACTGTGGCGAAATCTTATTCTTGAATCACCATCCCGACTCGACCTTCATCTTTACTGCACAAATGGTGTGCCCGTAGCGGACATGCTCACACATTCACCACCTCTACCACTCGTCATCGATTATCATATTGGTCGGGAGATAACAGCAGAAGATGAATCAGGTGTACTTCTCGCACTTTCGCACCGTGATCGCGTCCGTCAGATATACATTTCGGTGCTCCCAAATATGGGCAAGTTCATCTCAGTTATGGATGATCAATTTCCAATCCTGGAACGCATGTATATCCTTTCTCGGACTGAAGTTGTCCTGCCTGCAACGTTTCAAGCCCCCAATCTATGCCATCTCAGACTATGGACGGCTTCTATTCCAATCGGGTCACCCTTACTCACAGCTAGTGCCGTGGGACTCGTCACTCTCGTGCTTGAAGATATCCCGGAGTCCGCCTATTTCTCTCCGAGTTATATTCTTACCCGGCTTTCGCTTATGTCCCAGCTGGAGAGGATGGGAATTGCATTCAAGTTCGCTCTTCCCAACCGTGATGTTGAAACCCAGTTCCGCCAGACCCCGAGCATTGCTCCAGTCACACTTCCTAACCTACGCCGGTTCCTGTTCGCAGGTACGGCCACATATTTGGATGGTCTTATTGCTCGGATCAGTGCCCCTTCCCTTAGCACCTTTAATGTCGGTCTTTTTAATCAGCCCTCCTTCACTGTTCCATGCCTGTTGCAGTTCATACAAACATCCCAGAACCTCAGATTTACCTTTGTCCAGGTAACTCTCTGTGTGCTTGACGTTTTATTACATGTGGTCACTCCGGGATTGGATACCTTGACGTTGCAGATCAAGTGCGCAGAATTTGACTGGCAGATCGCCTCTGCAGTGGAATTCTTTGGTACACTTTCACCCGTACTTTCTATTGTCGAGAACGTCACATTCAGCTACGAAGAGCAGAAACAATCATCGGAATGTCACAACTATATCGACCGAAGACAGTGGCGTGAATTCCTTAGGCTGTTCACCAGTGCGAAGACCATTCGTGTACAAGATAATCTTGTCGGCAAAATCTTCGGTTCCTTTCCATCTGATGATGAAGAGCCACCACTGGAGCTCCTTCCTAACCTTGAGGAGGTCGGATATTGTGGAGGAAGTGATACTCGGGCCGCATTTACCGCATTTATCAATGAACGACAAGCAGCAGGCCATCCCGTCACCCTGCGCCTGGTGGATCGTTCGATGTTCAATCAGCCCAAAATTCATTACGTGTGAGCGCTGCAACAACTTGAACGGAGCTAATTGGTGGATCGAAGTACGTCTCGACACAACTACCCGTATCTGAGTCGCACTCACACTTACATATCTATTCTCCTCTTCAGGATCCTAGTGGTCACAACAAAGCGGCCCAACTAGCTCATCTTGGTCAATATATGCGTATGCATCTTGACGAATATCACGTGCCCTTCCTCAGATTCTCTAAGTATAATTGGTTTCTCCCTGCATTCCTTGATAGCTGCACAAATCATGCATACATGGTGGCCATCGCTATTCGCGTTTCGAGCACGGTGTCATTTCCTTGCGACGTATTACGTACAGTTATGCCTACCACTTATCAAGCTATATCAAGTCTTGCAATCTGGCGTTTCGGTCACTTTATATGATGCTGCTCTTCATGCACTTTGTTGCTACGAATGTGACGTGCTTACTTCAATCAGATGACGATACTCTGCCACTTATTGAATACGTACTTTTGTTTTTCACACGTAGCCTGAGCTTTCTTTCGAATGAATTAGTTCAGCCTAAGGTCCGCTACTGTCGTGAATTACCAGCTTGAGGGTGTTGTTGACCGAAGGCTATATATAATGAGGGTATAAAGGGGCGATCACCCTCGTTTGCTAGTGAATAGTCCAACCGGCGCGATCATCCTACACAGCGTACAAGCTTTCAAATCCAACGAAACATCGCCCGTTTTTGAACTTGCGACTCAGAAAGGTCCATAGCTCATCGAGCAGCTCACCGATGTCCATGAATTTTTCCTGAACCATGTGACCCCATCTAACGCGCAACTGACCACGTAGCTCCGGTCCGGGCCGGGACCATTTCTTAAATCTATATCCCCTTCATGGGCTTCGCGATGAATGTAGCCCTTGTTCGATGACCTCTGCCTATCTTGTGAACTCCACAGAGCGTGCAACGTTCACCGATGGCGCTGCGGAGCCTGCGAGTGCGTAGCCAGTTCACCTCGTTCCGCCCACGCCAAACCACTCTCGTTCCATGTGCATTCAGGGCAAGTGGTGCTTTCACGTACGGTACTACGGACAAGGTTCAAGCAGACCAGGAGACGCCGGAGAAGATGAATGGCGGCGATAGGGTAAGCTGTCACCGGACTGAAGAAGAAACGTCCTGCGTCTTCAAGTTGACATGTCGCATTCGCGATGAAGCGCATCGTCGGGGAGGAGGCAGCAGTCGATATCGACGATAGGCCCGGTTTGGCACGCGTACTACTAGTAGTACGTATAGTAGCCTCATCTCACGCAACAATGAGGACCAGCTCGGGTTCGTTAGGCTTGGCACCTTGCGCGTCATCCTTGTAAGCAATTATAGCAAGCAAGACTTCGTATTCCCATCCCGTTAGCGCTACATACGTGAGTCATTAATAATGCGAAATCACATCAAGACTCAACAGGCCAAGCAGAAGATAAAACGAAAGCAGGACGTGGAGCGCTACAAACGTTCGCGCAGTAAATACAATCCCGGTCGGAATACCGCGCCCATTGACGAGGGCACGCGGTAAATAGCTTCGGAAGCGATCAGGTCGCGATCGACGATACGGTATCGAGGTGTGGTGTTTGTAGAGATCAAACTGCCCAGAGGACGCAGAGGCGTGTAAGGAGCTTGAGTCGAGACAAAGTACCGAGGCGTGCGTAGCCGAGCAGACCGGGACGATGACATTATCAAACTTGCGATTTTGACAAGGGTGGAAGAGGGAAGAGGGAAGACGACGTGTCGATTACTTTGGCCTTTGGTTATGCCATCAGAAAAATTCAAGCAGTGGAATGCCCGGATACAAAGGGACAAACCTGTACCGTCTGGGGCTTGAATAGAATTCAAATACACCCTTGGCCGCTTGCTCGCCCATTTATCCTCCTATTTCTTCCTCCGTTCTCCGCGAACTTCTTGGGAAATAGCCTCAAGTTCGTGAAAAGTGAATTGAATAGGTCACGACGCTTTCCATGGATATAGAAAGTATACATATCAAACATATCATAGTTTGATTTGTGGTACGTACGGGAATCACTGCTAGCCACTGCCGGGGTCCGTTGTCCTTTAGCTGCCCCTGCGATATCCCATAGCTTATTGAGCGCTCTTCTGTCTGTAGTTTTGTTCATTTGCGTTTGTGGGTGCGGGCGGGGCAGGGCACCATGGCAGAACGGAGCGAAGACGACATGCTAGTATGAAAAGAAGATCGTATTTGATCCGTGTGCGCGCACCAAATCTTGGCAAGTTGCGCTTGACTGTTTGGCTGGATATCATTGGGAGAAGAAACGATGCACGCCAAAGACCGTCCATCTAGCAGGGCCGTAATTAATACTACGTCCATAATCGTGCGCTTTGTGCGGTATATGTGGCGTTGGTGGACGGCGCTTGAAGTTTGAAGGTGTTAAAGTATTGACCTTCTGCGCGCATACCGCATAAATGTAGGTGTGAATCATAATGTGGTGACGACGGCGACGGTTATGGTGATGATGACGAGAAAGGCCCGGGAGCGTCCGATTCTGAATAGATGTCAGCGCCCAAGCAGCGCCACCGGCACGGGAATGTTCGTCCATATGGCCTATATATTGTTCGTACATCTTCAATTGTATCCACGTTGTTACTCACCTCCCTGAAAATGCTTGGTTCTGCCATGATTTATCCTCCCCTCATTAGAAGGCTCGGCCAATGTAAGCAGATCCAAATCATGACCTTCGTGTCCCTGATCTGTTCACAAACTTGCAATTTAGTAATAGGGCTCAACACCAAAAGACGACAGCCACCCATCTATACCCTCAATGAAGACGTGCTTCTCAATATATTTCATCTTTATCGGCTGGCAGATCCAGACCAATATGTCAATGAAAGTGGGACTCACATTGCGGCTTGGCACCGCCAACGTTGGTGGTACAAACTTGCACATGTTTGTCGACTGTGGCGAAACCTTATTCATGAATCACCATCCCGGCTCGACCTTCATCTGCTCTGCACCAATGGTGTGCCTGTAGCGGACATGCTCGCACAGTCGCAACCTCTACCACTCATCATCTATTATCACAGCCTACGTCGGGAGATAACAGCAGAAGATGAATCGGGTATTTTGCTCGCACTTTCGCACCGTGATCGCGTGCGCCACATTTACTTTAGGGAGCTCCCAAACGTGGAGGAGTTCGTAACGGTTATGGATGATCAATTCCCAATCCTGGAACGCATGTCTATTGATTCTTGGACTGAAGTGGTCCTTCCTATAACGTTTCAAGCCCCCAATCTACACCAGCTCAAACTGTGGACGGTATCCCTTCCAATTCGATCACCCTTACTTGCCACTTCTGCCGCGGGACTCGTCACTCTCGTGCTTGAAGATATCCCAGCATCCGCCTATTTCCCTCCAAGTTATATTCTTACCCGGCTTTCGCTTATGCTCCAGCTCGAGATGCTGTGCATTAGATTTGAATCCCCCATCCCTAACCGTGATGTTGAAAGGCAGTTGCGCCAGACCCTGGACATGACTCAAATCACACTCCCTAACCTACACGAATTTGAGTTCAATGGCGTGAAGGCCTATTTGGAAGGCCTTGTGTCTCGGATCACCGCCCCTTCCCTCAACAAATGTCATGTCCATCTTTTTAATCAACTCTCCTTTACTTGGTCACGCCTCTTGCAGTTCATACAAACATCCGAGAACCTCACATTTAGCGCTGTCTAGGTAATTTTCGGTGCCTTTGCCGTTTCATTATATGCGGTCCTTTGGAATTCGGGCACTCAATTGCTGTCGCGGATCAAGTGCGAACATCTTGACTGGCAGGTTGCCTCTGCGGTCCAATTCTTTGGTACACTTTCGCCCGTACTTTCGACTGTCGAGAAAGTCACATTCGGTTTCGAAGAGCACAAACTATCATCAGAATGGCACAACAATGTCAGCCGAAAACAGTGGCGTGAACTCCTTAGGCCGTTCACCAACGCGAAAACCATTCAGGTACAAGATGATCTCGTCAGCAAAATATTCCGTTCCTTACCATCTGATGATGGAGAGCCACCACTGGAGCTCCTTCCGAACCTTGAGGAGGTTGGATTCTCTGGAGAAAGCAATGCTCTGGACGCATTTCCCTTTCTCAATGAACGAGAAGCAGCAGGTCATCTCGTCAGCCTGCGCTTGGTGGATAGTTCGATGTTCTATGAGCCCTTCGGCTCTCTTCGTTTGAGCACTACAGAAATACAGCTACCTCAGCGGCCTCGTAGATTGAAGTACGTCCTCCACGCAACTACCCATCTTAGTCGCGCTCACATCGTGACACCCGTCTACTCCCTTGTTCATGACGACCGGCACTAGAACTAGATACTCTGGTAGTCATTGATGAGATCGCAACAACTTGAATGTGGTCCAACTAGCTTATCTTAGTCAACATAGGTGTGTGTATCTTGATGGCTATCATATACCTTTCTTCAGATTCCCAAGTATAATTTGTCTCTCCATACATGTGGTCGTTATTCAGGTTTCGAGCACGGTGTCATTTCCTTGCGATGTATTGATGTACACTCTACGACTGTTTACGCCTACCACTTATCGAGCTTAGGAGCTATATCAAAGACTTGCAATCTCGTGACGTACTGACTAAGCTACCCGAAGCCTTGCCCTTGCGCAAGCCAGTCGCCCCTCATTTCTTCATTTTTGTCAGCATGTATCTGCAGGAACCTGAAGCTGCTACGAATGTGACGTTTTTACTGCCATCAGCTGACAATGACAATACTCTGCCACCCTCATGAATAGGTACCTTTTTTCCCACATTGCCTGAGCTTTCTTTGAATGAATTAGTTCAGGTCTGCTACTCTCTTGAATGATCAGCGCTCAGCTTGAGGGTATTGTTGACCTTGTCGGGTGGAAGGCTATACATAACGAGGGTACAAAGGGGTGAGCAACCTCGTTTGCTAGTACTGTACAAAGTATAACCGGCGCGATGTTCATCCTACATGGCGTCTAAGCTTTCGAATCCAACGAAATATCACCCGCTCGTTTTCGAGCTTGCGACTCGAAAACGTGCAGAGCTCGTCGAGCAGCCCACCGAAGTCCATGATAGCTGCTGAACTTTTTCCGGAACGATGCAACCCCATCTATCGCACAACTGACCACGGAGACCCGGCCTGTGAGTCTGTGGCCGTTTCTCAAATCCCTACCCGGGCTTCGCGATAAAAGGATGCTATCATGAGGCTGCTGTTCGATGGCCTCTTCCTATCTTGTGAATCCCACAGACCATGTCATGTTCATACATGGTGCCGCGGAGCATAGCGAGTGCGCGGCCCAGTTCAGCTCGTTCCGGCCACGTCAACACGTAGCCTTTCTTCAATTTGCTCTGGTTACACCCGCATACATGAGCTCCCCGAATCTTTCCTTACCTCAGATCCGAACAGAAAGGCCGAGGTCAGGCTATCGTTCTATGGGCAGAGGCTATTCCACAACGGTACTGCGGGCAAGGTTCAGGCCCACAGGCGAAGCCGGAAACGCGGAATAGCGAGTATAGCGGCGGCTGTTACTGGACTGAAGAAGAATCTTCCTGTGTCTTGACATATCACATTCTCAATGAAAAGCATCGTCGAGGCGGAGGCAGCAGACGATATCGACGATACGAGGCCTGGCACGCGTATTGGTACATATAGTAGCCTCATCTCATGCAACACCGAGGACCAGCTTGAGCTCGTTGGTAACATTATAGCAAGCAAGAATTTGTATTCCCATCCTGTTGACACTACATACGTGAATTATTAATAATGGAAAATCCCAACAGGCCAAGCAGAAGATAAAACGAAGCAGGACATGGAGCGCTACAAACGAACTTCTTGACGAGCCAGTTGATGCAAGGAAGGAACAACGCCCGGAATATCGTGCCTGGGAATGCGGTAGATGGCTTCGGAAGCGATCAACTATATCAGGGTGTGGTATTTGTAGAGACAAATTGCCCAAAAGGAAACGAGGCCGCACAGTTAGACTGTCCGGGGGCCCTCTGGCTCTGTGTGGGCACGCGACGTTCCCACGCGGAGAACCCAGGTGATTGCCGAGATCGCAAGATGATACAGATAACACCCGCAGAAGTAGTTTTTGACTATCTGTCAGGTTTCACACGATGGCGAGGGTCGTTTTATATTTGTGAATGACCCAGACTTGCAATAAAAATCGAGCGACGGGCTTGCTGAACCCGTTCCGCTTCGAAAAAAAGATGTGTTTGTGCCAAAACAAGTTGCATCAGCGCCCAGGAAAAACGGCCGCCCCAGAAAGGGTACTCGCTACAACCGATGCTCGAACGGGACGTAGCACATGGTGATTGCCCAACAGCAGAAATCTCTGCCAGGTATCGTGAAGTAAACTAAAGCCATAAGGCACATACAATGTCATCAACGACGAGAGAGCAATTAAGTTACTCTCCGTATGAGAAAGTGGGTAGTGGAGCTCGGGACTAGCAAATAATACAGTCGTGAAGGACAATCAGGTGTCCACAGCGACCAGGATGATGAAATGAAATCCGGTAGCGACTCGGAGGGCGTTATATTTCATCAGCCTGAGTTAGCCTTTTCTCCGGAGTGGACATTCCCGAAGCCGCACGCGTCTTGTCACGTCTTCGAGTAGCCACGATGAGGATAACTACGAGGATGGAAGTGAAGAGCACTGAAAACCAACCGAAAATGGCAAGAAGGAGAGCTAGAAGAAAGTTGGCATCTTCGTTCTCACAGCTCCGAAGATAGTTGAACCGCACGACTTACCAGGATGTTGCTTGCTGTATTTGGTTGACTGACCCGTTGCAGTGACGATTGCTTGCGCGGTTTCTGGAGGTAGCTTTACGCCATCACGAAAAGCGGTGATTTTGGCTCGGTTGTTCGCAAAGTAAACCGTATAGATAATCTGGTTAGTAAGAAGCGTCATATTGAAGCTGTTGATGATTATCCCTTGGGTCTTCAGGAACCTAGTGGCAGACTCTGGCCGAACTACCGTGACCAGAATGGAAATTGCTGCGAGGAGGGCTATAATTGCGCAAGCGGCTGAGACGATGATGCCAGTCGTATAGATATCTGTGTGGGCAAAGGGTTAGACAAGTGTAAGGAAGGAATGAGAGTAGCAGAACTACCGCCGTTGTCCAGATGAACAGTCACGCCAGAGGGAACCTTTGCCTGAATATCTATCTGTGCCTGGTTTGACCTAGATGGAGGTATTATATTAAGTTGTATATTAAGTGGAGAGGAGGAACGAAAGAAAGCTAAGACACAAACTTTATCAGGGCATTCAGACCGATGGAGCCGCCGATGATACACGAAACCAAGGAAACGGCAAGAGCAATGAGCCGCTGTTTCTTGAGGGGGGGCGCGGGGGCGGTGGACATGGTGGGAGGAGAAAGATGAACGAGAGGTGGGTAATGAATTGGTGTTTATATATGGGAGACATCTTCAATAATACCGCACTTTGCGCCCACATAACGTGTTCCTGGTTCGCTGTTGTCAAAAGGATAATCACAGAGAAGGCTTCTTGGTATTCATCACAGGGCGGCGCCATAAGATTATGAGCGTGACCCGTGATAATGATGGAGCGAAATTGGATTTCTACAGGGCCATGACCCCGACTACCTATACTGCACTGTACGTGGGATTTGTTCGTTCAATTGACTGCTTATCACGTGACAGGTTGAAATGGAAGTTACAAATAAGGAGCGTTGCCAGTGGTGGCATCAACTCGATTCAAGGTTCATGTAAGTTACGTTCATTATGAGACTGATTATTCGTCCCCGCGGAGTCGTAAGAAGTGGGCACCAGGAACTCATCCAAAAGTAGTGAAGAATGTCCTTTTTTTTTTGCATTGTACGACTCGACTGACTCGACTGAGATGATACAAGGTCGAAATACATCGTGACCTATCTTTTCAAACTTATTCGATCCACCTACTTCCATATCTTGTAAAGGCAAAAGGGACGCAGCAACAGCGAGTCCCACTGTTCCTTGGATCGAGACCACCGTCTGCGGGAGACTTCGGTCGCACCAAGAGATCCCTTGTTGGGAGCAGCAGAGCATACGTAGGCTACTGTACATAGCTCTCTTTCAGCACGGTTCATAGATAGAAAATTGGCGAACACGTACCGAAGCCCATGTTGGAGATAGACATTGACCCAAGCTACAACATGATAAGCACCCATAATGCGCTTACACCGCTACCGGAGCGTAGCTTCAAGCTCTCGAAGGAAAACATGAGATAAATTGGGACGGATGCGATGAACCTTGTGGTGAAGACGGGCAGCGGACCGAAACGGCCAACGATGTGCGGGAAGGCGATATACTGAAGAATTTCATTCAGAGACCGCATATCTGGCCATCCACAGACCGATGGATGCGGGACTCATACCAAGTTTTCCGAACTCGACTGAAATGATGGGGAGAACTTGAAGGGTCGTGGCGGTCATTTCGAAGAGGCCAATCTTGCGGTCTCGATTTCTGGATCAATGTATATCGCCAGAAGCAGTCGGAAAAGCATAGTTTGCAATTGTCCTTATTCGTGGCGCTTTGGGTGGTATCTGTTCGTGACGTGCCGTTGGTGGATGGCGCTTGAAGTATTTGAAGGTTGGTAAGGTATGAGGCGACGACGCGGGTGGACGCCGGCGTCCAATTCTGGACATAGGTCAGCGCCCAAGGACGCGTCCAAGAGACCTAAACATCACTACACGCTCTCGTCAATCGCACCCACGTTATTACTCACCTCGCTGGAAATGCTTGGTTGCTGCTCTACCATAATTTATGCTCCCCTCGTTAGAAGGTTCGGCCGACGTCACGGTAACCACCTTCAAGTTCAAGTTGGTAAGTCGTTTCAAGTCATGGTCCTTGTGTCCCTGCCAGTGATCTGTTCACAAACTTACGAATTAGTAGGGCTCAACAGCGATAGGCGACACTCACCTATCCATATACTCAATGATGACGTGCTTCTCCATATATTTCATCTCTATCGGCTGGCAGAACTGGACGAATTTGACACTAGACCTTGGACGGTGCACCGCCAATGTTGGTGGTACAAACTGGTACACGTTTGTCGACTGTGGCGAAATCTTATTCTTGAATCACCATCCCGGCTCGACCTTCATCTCCTCTGCACCAATGGTGTGCCCGTAGCGAATATGCTCGCACATTCACCACCTCTACCACTCCTCATCTATTATAACGCTCAGCATGTCGACACAACAGCAGACGATGAATCGAATATATTTCTTGCCCTTTCGCACCGTGATCGCGTGCGTCACATTTACCTTGAGATGAGTAATGTGGGGCAGTTCGTCACGGTTCTGGACGATCAATTCCCAATTCTAGAACGCATGTATATCCATTCTTTTACCGAAGTGGCCCTTCCTTTCACGTTTCAAGCCCCCAATTTACGCCGTCTCAGACTGGATTCCATTCCAATCGAGTCACCCTTACTTACCACCTGTGCCGCGGGACTCGTTGCTCTCGAGCTTTACGATATCCTAACATCCGGCTATTTTCCTCCGAGTTATATACTTACCTGGCTTTCGCTAATGCTCCAACTGGAGAATCTGTCCATTTCATTTGAATCGCCCATTCCCAACATTGATGTTGAAAGCCAGTTGCACCACACCCCGGATATGACCACACTTCCTAACCTACGCAGGTTCACGTTCTACTCGAATGGCACGAGCGTCTATTTGGAGACCCTTGTTGCTCGGATCTATGCCCCTTCCCTCAGCAAATTTCGTGTCTTGCTTTCTAATCAGTCCCCCTTTACTGCTCCACGCCTCTTTCAGTTCATACAAACATCCGAGAACCTCAGATTTAGCGCTGTCCAGGTAACGTTCGGTCAGAACGACATTTCATTACATGGGGTCACTCGGGAGCGGGGCACTCCCTGGACTTTGCGGATCAGGTGCAGCTATCTCGACTCGCAGGTTGCATTTGCGGTGCAACTTTTCGATACACCTTCTCCCCTACTTTCTCTTGTCGAGAAAGTCACATTCAGCTGCAAAGAGAACAATCTATCATCACAACTGCACAACGACGTCGACCGAAGACAGTGGCGTGAGATCCTTAGGCCATTCACCAACGCGAAGACTATTCTTGTGCAAGGTGATCTCATCAGCAAAATCTTCCGTTCCTTGCCCTGTGATGATGGAGAGCCACCACTGGAGCTCCTTCCTAACCTTGAAGAGATCGGATATTTTGGAGACAGCAATGCTTGGGACGCGTTTACCACATTTCTCAATGAACGGCAAGTAGCAGACCATCCCGTCAGCCTGCGCTTGGTGGATTATTCGATGTTCGATGAGCCTAAGGGTCTGTACGAATGAGCACTACAACAACTTGAATGGAGCTAATTGGTGGATCAAAGTACGTCTCGACACAACTATCCATATCTTAGTTGCGCTCACACTCGCATCTATTCTCCTGTTCATGACGACCGCCAGGATCCTAGAGGTCGCAACAAAGCGATTCAACTAGCTTATCTTACTAGTATTCAACATAGGCTTATGCATTCTTCATGACTACTTCGTACCCTTCCTTAGATTTTCTAAGTATAATTTGTCTCTCCGTACATGTTGGCCGCGTTTCGAGCACGGATTTATTTACGTAAACTCAACGAGTCATGCAATTGCATGCAATCTCGTGACGTACTGACTAAAGAGTCTAAGCCTTGCCCTTTCGCAAGCCAATCACGCTGCTTTCTTCATTTTGGTCACCATGCCTCTGCGCTAGAACTTGAAGCTGCTACGAACGTGAGCTTTCTTTTGAATGAATTGGTTCAGGTCTGCTACTATCGTGAAACGATCAGCTTTTGAGGGAGTTTTTTTACCTTGTCGTGTGGAAGGCTATATACAGCAAAGGTACAGAGGGCGGTGCGGGCGGTGCGGGGCGCCATGGCAGTACGGTCCGGGGAGCGGCGGAGACTCGGACTTCACTAGCTTCATCGACCTCTCGCGTACCAAATCCTGGAAAGTTGCGCACTTGGCTGATTCGCTGGTTATCGTTGGGAGAAGAAACAACCCACGTCAAAAACCGTCCATCTAGCAAGCCCGTACGTCCATAGTATTTTTGGCGCCTTGTGCGGTAGTAGTATGTGCCCGTGACGTGGCGTTGGTGGACAGCGCTTGAAGTGTTTGAAGGTGCGTATTGACCTATCTGCGCGCATCCTTTATAAATGTAGCCGTAAGTTGCTGTACACTCTTCAATCGTAACCTCGTTATTATTCACCTCCTTGAAGATCCTTGGTTGCTGCTCTACCATTATTGATCCCCCCCTCCGACGCCAACATCAAGGTAAGCAATTCCAAATCGTGACCTTTGTGTCCCTGATCTGTTGACAAACTTGCGAGTTAATAGGGCTCAACAGCAATAGACAACACTCACCTATCCCAGGGCTTATCCTCAACAATGACGTGCTTCTCAATATATTTCATTTCTGTCGGCTGGCAGAACCGGACGAATATGACGGTGTATTTGGGATGGCAATTTCTTGGCGTCGCCGACGTTGGTGGTACAAACTAACACACGTTTGTTGGCTGTGGAGACATCTTATTTTTGAATCACCATCCCAGCTCGACCTTCATCTCCTCTGCACCAATGGTGTGCCTGTAGCGGACATGCTCACACATTCACCACCTCTACCACTCACCATCTATTATCATACTGGTCGGGAGATAACTGCAGAAGATGAATCGGGTATATTCCTCGCGCTTTCGCACTGCGATCGCGTGCATCACATTTACTTTCGGATGCTCCCAAATGTGGGCAAGTTCGTCACAGTAATGGGTCATCAATTCCCAATTCTGGAGCGCATGTATATCCGTTCTCAGACAGAAGTTGTCCTTCCTGCAACATTTCAAGCGCCCAATCTGCGCCAGCTCAGACTGTTGACGGCTTGTATTCCGATTGGATCACCCTTACTGACCACTTCAGCCGTAGGACTCGTCACTCTCGTGCTCGAAGATATCCCGGCATCCGTTTTCTCTCCGAGGTATATACTTACCCGGCTTTCGCTTATGGCCCAGCTGGAGAAGATGGCCATTGGATAAAAGTCGCCTCTTCCCAACCGTGATATTAAAAGCCAGTTGGGCCAGACCTCGGGCATTGCTCAGGTCACACTTGCTAATCTACGCCGGTGTCGGTTCCAAGGTACAGCCGCATATTTGGAGGGTCTTGTTGCTCGGACCAGTGCCCCTTCCCTTAGCATCTTTCATGTCTATTTTTGTAATCAGCTCTCCTTTACTGTTCCCCGCCTCTTGCAGTTCATACAAACATCCGAAAATCTCAGATTTAGCGCTGTCCAGGTAACGTTCGGTGCACTTGCCGTTTCCTTACATGTGGTCCCTTGCCAGTGGACGTGGGACACTCCCTTGATCTCACAGATCCGGTGCAGACATCTCGACTGGCAGGTTGCGTCGGCGGTGCAAATCTTTGGCACACTTCCACCCATACTTTCTATTGTTGAGCAAGTCACATTCAGCTACGAAGAGCACAATCGATCATCAGAATGGCACAACGATGTCGAACGAAGACAGTGGCGTGAACTTCTTAGGCCATTCACCAACGCGAAGACCATTCATGTGCAAGATGATCTCGTCAGCAGAATCTTCCGTTCCTTACAGTCTGACGATGGAGAGCCACGACTGGAGCTCCTTCCGAACCTTGAAGAGGTTGGATACTCTGGAGAAAGCGATGTTCGGGGCGCAATTATCGCATTTCTTAATGAACGACAAGATGCAGGCCATCCCGTCAGTCTGCGCTTGGTGGAGCGTTCGATTTTCGATGAGCCTGAGGACCTGTACGTGTGAGCGCTGCAAGCCTTCAACGACTTGAATGGAGCTAATTGGTAGATCGAGGTACGTCTCGACACAACTATCCATATCTTTGTCGCACTCACACTTGTATCTGTTCTCCTGTTTATGACGAGTGCCAGCTTGAGGATCCTAGTCATTGATGCGATCGCAACAAAGCAGCCCAACTAGCTTATCGTACTAATAGTCGACATAGGTGTATGCGTTCTTGATGACTATCACGTACCCTTCCTCAGATTCTCTAATTAAGTAATTTGTCTCTATGTTATTTTGCGTTTCGATCACGGTGTCATTTCTCACGACGTATTTATGTTCACTCTACGACTGTTTATGCCTACCATTTATCAAGATATACACTATCATTGCGATCTCGTAATTGAACGTACTGACTAAAAGACATCTAGAGTCTTTCGTTCTTCATGCCCTTGCGCAAGCCAGTCCCCCATTTCTTCATTTTTGTCTGCGTCTGCGCTGGAACCTGAAACTGCTACGAATGTGACGTTTTTACTGCAATCAGCTGAGGATACTCCACACCCTCATGAATAGGTACGTTTGTCCCACTTAGCCTGAGTTTTCAAGTTCTTTTGGATGAACTGGTTCAGGTCCGCCGCTACTATCGCGAAATGGTCAGCTTGAGGGCATTGTTGACTTTGTTGTGTGGAAGGCTATATGTAACGAGGGGAAGATCAACCTCGTTTGGTAGTGAAAAGTCCAACTCGGGCCGGGCGCGATCATC
This sequence comes from Lactifluus volemus, assembly GCA_022376515.1. Classification (NCBI taxonomy): domain Eukaryota; kingdom Fungi; phylum Basidiomycota; class Agaricomycetes; order Russulales; family Russulaceae; genus Lactifluus; species Lactifluus volemus. The sequence continues at coordinate 52,260 of WTXI01000223.1, forward strand.
CTGCATAGCGTCCAAGCTTTCGAATCCAACGAAATATCCCCATCCTTTTTTGCGCATGTGACTCGGAGCTGTGTAGAGTTCATCGAGCAGCTCACCAAAGTCCATGACAATTGCTGAAATTTTTCCTGCACTACTCGGACGCGACCTCATCTAACGCACGGCTGACAACGGAGATCCGGCCCGGCGCTATTTCTGCCCCTTCATGGGCATCGTGATAAAAGAATGCCGTTATGCAACCGCTGTTCGATGACCTCTGCCTATCTTGTGGATTCCACAGAGCGTGTCATGTTCTCTGGTGGTGCCGCGGAGCTTGCGAGTCCGCGGCCAGTTCAGCTCGTTCCGGCCACGTCAACACGTCGCCTTTCTTCAATTTGCTCTGGTTACACCTGCATATATATGAGCTCCCCGAATCTTTCCTCACCTCAGATCCAAACAGAAAGGCCGAGCTCAGGCTATCATGGACAGAGGCGATTCCACAACGATACTGCGGGCAAGGTTCAGGCCCACAGGAGAAGCCGCGGAATGGCGAGTATAGCGGCGGCTGTTAATGGACTGAAGAAGAACCATCCTGTGTCTTGACATGTCACATTCGCTATGAAGCGCATCGTCGAGGCGGAGGCAGCAGACAATATCGACGATAGGGAGGCCCGGCACGCATATTGGTGCATATGGTAGCCTCATCTCATGCAACACCAGCTCGAGCTCGTTGGCAACATTACAGCAAGTAAGAATTGTATTCCCATCCTATTAACACTACACACGTGAATTATTAATAATGGAAAATCCCATGAAGACCTAACAGGCCAAGCAGAAGATAAACCGACGCGGGACGTGGAGCGCTACAAACGATAGCCGCGCAGTAAATAGTAAATACAACCCACTCCTTGGCAAGCCAGTTGATGCAAGGAAGGAATAACGTCTCGGAATATCGTGCCTGGGAATGCGGTGGACGACTTCGAAAGCGATCAGGGTATGGTGTTTGTATCTGAGAAACTGCCCAAAAGGCCACGAGGCCACTGTTAGACTGTCCGGGGGCCGGGTCTGGCCATCTGGCTCCGCGTGGGAAAGTCGCGTTCCCACGCGAACCCAGAGGTAATTGCCGAGATCGCAAGATGCACCCGCAGAAGTAGTTTTTGACCATTCATACGATGGCGAGGGTCGTTTTATATTTGTGAATGACCCAGACTTGCAATGAAAATCGAGCGACGGGCTTGCTGAAACCGTTCCTCTTCGAAAAAAGGTGTTTGTGCCAAAAAAGTTGCATCACAGCCAAGTAGCGCTCAGGAAAAACGGCCGCCCCAGAAAGGGTCCTCGCTACAGCCGATGCTCGAACTGGACGTAACACATGATGATTGCCCAACAGCAGAAATCTCTGCCAGGTATCGTGAAGTAAACTAAAGCCATAAGGCATTTACAATGTCATCAACGACGAGAGAGCAATTAAGTTACTCTCCGTATGAGAAAGTGGGTAGTGGAGCTCGGGACTAGCAAATAATACAGTCGTAAAGGACAATCAGGTGTCCACAGCGGCCGGGATGATGAAATAAAATCCGGTAGTAGTAAAAGGCGACTTGGAGGGCGTTATATTTCAACAGCCTGAGTTAGCCTTTTCTCCGGAGTGGACATTCCCGAAGCTGCACGCGTCTTGTCACGTCTTCGAGTAGCCACGATGAGGATAACTACGAGGATGGAAGTGAAGAGCACTGAAAACCAACCGAAAATGGCAAGAAGGACAGCTAGAAGAAAGTTGGCATCTTCGTTCTCACAGCTCCGAAGACAGTTGAACCGCACGACTTACCAGGATGTTGCTTGCTGTATTTGGTTGACTGACCCGTTGCAGTGACGATTGCTTGCGCTGTTTCTTGAGGTAGCTTTACGCCATCACGAAAAGCGGTGATTTTGGCTCCGTTGTTCGCCACGTTAATCGTATAGACAATATGGTTACTAAGAAGCGTCATATTGAAAGTGTTGAAGATTATCCCTTGGGTCTTCAGGAACCTAGTGGCAAACCCTGGCCGAACTACCGTGACCAGAATGGAAATTACTGCAAGGAGGGCTATAGTTGCGCAAACGGCTGATACGATGATGCCAGCCACATAGATATCTGTGTGGGCAAAGGGTTAGACAAGTGTAGTGAAGGAATGAGAGTAGCAGAATTACCAGTGTTTTTCAGATGAACAGTCACGCCAGAGGGAACCTTTGCTTGAATATCTATCTGTGCCTGGTTCGACCTAGATAGAGGGATTATATTAACTTGTAAATTATGTGGTGAGGAACGAAAGAAAGATAAGACACAAACTTTATCAGGGCATTCAGACCGATGGAGCCGCCGATGATACACGAAACCAAGGAAACGGTAAGAGCAATGAGCCGCTGTTTCTTGAGGGGAGGCGCGGGGGCGGTCGACATGGCGGGACTCGGAGGAGAAGGTCAAACGAGAGGTGGGTAATGAATTGGTGTTTATATATGGGAGACATCTTCAATAATACCGCACTTTGCGCCCACATAACGTGTTCCTGGAACACTGATGTAAAAAAGGATAATCATAGAAGGCCTCTTGGTATTCACCACAGGGCGGTGCTATAAGATTATGAGCGTGACCCGATAATGATGGAGCGAAATTAAGGGGGAAAATAATTGGATTCTTCAAGGCCATGACCCCGACTACCTATATTGTACTGTACTAGTTAGTACTGCATGTGGGATTTGTTCGTCCATCGACTCCATCCAGTCAATTGACCCCTTATCACGTGACAAGTTTAAATGGAAGTTACAAATCAGGGGCGTTGCCAGGCGACCAAGGTTCATCACAGTATGAGACTGATTATTCGTCCCCGAGGAGTCGTAAGAAATGGGCACCAGCAACTCATCCGAGAATAGTGAAGAATGTCGTTTTTGTTTTTTTTGCATTGTTCGACTCGACTGAGATAATACAAGGTCGGTGGTCTATCTTTTCAAAGTTATTCGATCCACCTACTTCCATGTTTTGTTAAGGCGAAAAGTGACGCAGCAGCAGCGTGTCCCACTGTTCCTTGGATCGAGACCACCGTCTGCGGGAGACCATTCGTCGCACCAAGAGCTTGTTGGGAGCAGCAGAGCATACGTACTTTACATAGCGCTCTTTCAGCATGTTTCATAGATAGAAAATTGGTGAACACGTACCGAAGCCCATGTTGGAGATAGATATTGACCCGAGCTGCAGCATGATAAATAAGCACCCATAATGCGCTTACGCCGCTACAGCGTAGTGGCGTCAAGTTCTCGAAGGGGAACATGAGATAGATTGGGACGAATACGATGATACTTGTGATGAAGACGCGCCGCGGACCGAAACGCCAACGATGCGCGGGAAGGCGATATACTGAGGAATTTCATTCAGGGCCCAATATCCAGTCATCCACAGACCAATGGAACAAGTCGCGCGCGAAGTACACAAAATGTAGTAGAGAATGCCGGCTGGACCAAAGGGTTGTTGCAGCCATCATAGACACTGCGATTCGGCATCTCGACTAGCAGCTATGACCCATAAAGCACACTAGAAATAGGCAGCAGGCTCCGAGTCAAGGAGCCTCTTGACTTGGAGTGCCAGGTTGAAGTAGTGGGTATGCGGTGGGTGGCAGAACCATGATTCGTACGCGTTGCTCTCAAATACTATGGTATCATGTTATAATTCTTGTATTGCTTCTCGGTTAAGAAGGGTCGTCGCGAAGAATAAGAAAGCGGGAGGTAGGCTGGGAGGTTGTGAATGATGAACCCCAGGTATATCATGATTTGGCTTGGTACGTACGGGGATCACCGCTTTCCACATGAAACAAGATCATATTTGATCCCTTTCCGACCTCTCAGGCTCGCGCGCCAAACCCTGGCAAGTTGCGCACTTGGCTGTTTTCGCTGGTTATCATTGGGAGAAGAAACAACGGACGCCAAAAAAAAATTGTCCATCTAGCATGTCCATAGTACTATTCGTGGGCGCTTTGTGAGGCAGTGAGGCACGTGTTCGTGACGTGGCGTTTGTAGACAGCGCTTGAAGTGTTTGAAGGTGGTAAGACCCGTCTGCGCGCATACTGTACGAGTATAAATGTAGGTGTGTGATAAGTGATGAAAAGGAGGTGTGGCTCATGATGCATGATGAGGCTGGTGGACCAATTCTGGATATAGGTCAGCGCCCACCTTGACTGGTTGACCAAGGACGCCGCCGCCGCCACAGGAATGAGGCATCAGAGGCCTACACACTGCCGCACACTCTTCAATTGCACCCACGTTGTTACTCACCCCCCATAAAATGCCTGGTTGCTGCTCTACCATAATTTATTCTCGAAGGCTTGGCCGATGTAAGCAGATCCAAATCATGAGCTTTGTGTCCCGATCTGTTCACAAACCCGCAAATTAATAGGGCTCAACAGCAATAGACGACACTCACCTATCCATATCCTCAACAACGATGTGCTTCTCCATATATTTCATCTCTATCGGCTGGCAGAACCGGACGAATATGAATTGGAGAACGGCTTCTGGCACTTAAAATGGTCCCGTCAACGTTGGTGGTACAATCTGGCACATGTTTGTCAACTGTGGCGAGATCTTATTCTTGGATCACCATCCCTACTCAACCTTCACCTCTTCTGCACCAATGGTGTGCCTGTAGCGGATATGCTCGCCCATTCACCACCTCTACCACTCACCATCTGTTATGACACTGAACCGGAGATAACTTCAGCAGAAGATGAATCGGGTATATTGCTCGCCCTTTCGCACCGTGATCGCGTGCGTCACATTCACTTTTGGAACCTCCCAAATATGGGGAAGATCGTCACAGCTATGGATAATCAATTCCCAATTCTGGAACGCCTGTATATCTATTCTCAGACAGAAGTTGTCCTTCCTTCCACGTTTCAAGCAAGGTTTCAAGCCCCCAATCTATGTCATCTCAGAATGTGTGAGGCTTCCCTTCCAATTGGATCGCCATTACTCGCCACTACTGCAGCAGGACTGGTCACTCTCGAGCTTATGCATATCCCACCATCCGCTTATTTTCCTCCAAGTTATATCCTTACCCGGCTTTCGCTTATGATCCAGCTTGAGATACTGACCATTGGTTTTAAATCCCCTATCCCCAACCATGATGTTGAAAGGCTGTTGCGTCAGACCCCGGACGTAACCCAAGTCACACTTCCTAACATACGCAAGTTTGAGTTCAATGGCGTGAGCGCCTATTTGGAAGGCCTTGTTGCTCGAATCAGCGCCCCTTCTCTCAACATGCTTCATGTCAAACTGTTTAATCAGTCCCCCTTTACTTTTCCAAACCTCTTGCAGTTCATGCAAACGTCCGAGAACCTCACATTCAGCGCTGTCCAGGTATTTTTCGGTGCGCTTGCAGTTTCTATATATGCTGTCCCTTGGGCGTGGAAAACTCCCTTGGCTATGCGGATCACGTGCGGACATCTCGACAGGCAGGTTGAGTCTGCATTGCAATTCATTGGTACACTTTCACCCGTACTTTCTATTGTCGAGCAAGTCACATTCAGCTACGAAGAGCACAAATATTCATCAGAATGGCACAACAATGTCGACCAAAGACTGTGGCGTGAACTTCTTAGGCCGTTCACCAACGCGAAGACCATTCATGTACACCATGGTCTCGCCAGCAAAATATTCCGTTCCTTTCCATCTGACGACGGAGAGCCACCACTGGAGCTCCTTCCAAACCTTGAGGAGGTTGGATATTCTGGAGAAAGCGATGCTCGGGACGCAATTACCGCATTTCTCAATGAACGACAAGTAGCAGGCCATCCTGTCAGCCTACGCTTGGTGGAGCGTTCGATCTTCGATGAGCCTGTGGACCTGTACGCGTGAGCGCTGCAACAACTTGAATGGAGCTCATTGGTGGATCAAAGTACGTCTCGACACAACTATCCATATCTTAGTCGCGCTCACACTCGCATCTATTCTCCTGTTCATGACGACCGTCAGGATCCTAGTCAATGTGATTACTCGGAGATCGTCAGCATCTTGATGACTACCTTCCTCAGATCTTTTAGTAAGATTTGTCTCTGCATACATGTTGGCCGTGTTATTTCGCATTTCAAGCACGGTATCATTTCTTTGCGTACACTCTATGAATGTTGTACCTACCATCTTCGCCATCACCCCTCCTTCGACCATAGACAGATCTAGCGATTCCGACTTTCTCACCGTAGTTCTTTGCTCTCTCCTGCTGACCATCGTGTATACTGGATATGATTGGATTTGGAGATCACAGCGTTTTGATACACGCCTAAAATGGGCCAGCTCATAACTTCAATTCACAATTCCCACTACGCGAACCTCTGTCCAGGTAGTAGTCTTAGGGGCTGATGCACACAGATGGATAGAGCCCGGGCCACCTGAACGCAGCACTGAGGACTCGGTACCCTAGACTGCCAGTGGAGACTCGGAGTTGGGATTACGAGTCGGGTCGATTCTAGGTTTGTTATGAGACCGATTATTCGTCCCCGCGAAGTCTGTGCCCTCAACGGAGTCGTAGGAGATGGGTACCAGCAACTCATTGAAAATCCAGGACGAGAATGTCATTTATTTTGCATTGTACAACTCGACTGAGATAACAAAAGGTCAAAATACGTCGTGACATATCTTTTCAAGTTATTCAATCCGCCTTTTCACCTACTTCCATGTGGTCTTTGGAAGCTGTACAGCAAAGCACGAGCTACCACATACAGCGGCGAGCAGTGTAATATACGTGAAATATCCACCCAAGATGGCGTTTTGACTGAAAAGGCGAAACGTGACGCGACTCACTGTTGTTCGGATCAAGACTACCGTCTGCGGGAGACCGTTCGTCGCACCAAGAGATCGCTTGTTGGGCGCAGCAGAGCATACTTACTAGTACACGAGTACTGAACCTTACAATTTACAGCGCTCTTTCAGTATGGTTCATGTAGTAGATAGAAGTTTGACGAACACGTACTGAAGCCCATGTTGGAGATAGACATTGACCCGAGCTGCAGCATGATAAGCACCCACAATGCGCTCACGCCGCTACCGGAGCGTAGTAGCGTCAAGTTCTCGAAGGGGAACATGAGACAGATTGACGAATGCGGTGATACTTGTGATGAAGACGCGTCGCGGATCGAAGCGCCCAACGATGCGCGGAAGGGTCCAAATCCGGCCATCCACAGATCGATGGAACAAGTCGCGCGCGAAGTACACAAAATGTTAGTAGAGAATGTAGTTAGAAGATACCGGCAGGACCAAAAGTCCGTTGCAGCCACCACAGCCACTGCGATTCGACATCTCGACTTGCAGCTATGACCCGTGGGTACGCGGTGGGTGCAGCACCATGATTCGTACGGGTGCCGTCAAATACCATGTATCACGTTAGTACTCTTTCTTGGATAGGAAGGGTCGTCGCGAGGAATAAGAAAGGGGGGAGTGGGCTGGAGGATTGTGAACGATGAACCCCAGGTATATCATGATTTGACTTGTGGTACGTACGGGGATCACTGCTAGCCAGAGACCGTTGTCCACACTCTACCTGCCCTTGAACACGATATCTCATGGCTTTTCAGCACTCTTCTGTCTGTGGTGTCTGTTCATTTGCATTCGTGGGTGCGCGGCGGGGCGGGACGCCATGGCAGTACGGAGCGAAGACGTCAAGCTAGTATGAAACAAGATCGAATTTGATCCGGTACGACCTCTGGCGCGCCAAATCCTGGGCAAGTTGCGCACTTGGCTATCTCGATTGGGAGAAGAAACAACGCACATCAAAAACGTCCATCTAGCAGGGCTGTACGTCCTTAGTGTTCGTAGCACTTTGTGTGGCATGTGTTCGTGACGTGGCATTGGTGAAAAGCGCTTGAAGTGTTTTGAAGGTGGTAATGTATTGACCTGTCTGCGCGCATACGGTATAAAGGTAGGTGTGGCTTATAATGAGGTGATGACGGCGACGATGATGATGACGGAAGATGGACGTCAGTGTCGACTTCCGATTCTGGATATAGGTCAGCGCCCAAAGACGCCGCCACCGCCACGGGCCAGAGGCATCGGACGTTCAAGACTTGGAGGCCTACACTTTGCTGTACACTCTTTGATCGCACCCACGTTATTACTCACCTCCCCGAAAATGCCTGGTTGCTGCTCTACCATAATTTATCCTCCCCTCATCAGAAGGCTCGGCCAATGTAAGCAGATCCAAATCATGATTTGTGTCCCGATCTGTTTACAAACTTGCAAATTAATAGGGCTCAACAGCAATAGACGACACTCACCTATCCATATACTCAACAACGATGTGCTTCTCCATATATTTCATCTCTATCGGCTGGCAGAATCGTCGAATATCGCGATGGCACTGGGAGGTACCTGCAGTGATTGCTTGGCACCGCCAACGTTGGTGGTACAAACTGGCACATGTTTGTCAGCTGTGGCGAA
>WTXI01000224.1:0-60273 GCA_022376515.1 Lactifluus volemus
TGGGACATTTGTGGCGATCATAACTGACATGGCTGTGAGTGCTAGTAGCAGGGAAAGAGTTACAGTATATGGACAAACCATGTTCTAACTGTCCGGTGTGATGTTAGATTCCCTGACCAAAATCATCGACTCCGCAATGTCAGGCGCACAGGACGGCCGACGGCCTCTCGTTCATTGATGAATGGGATAAACACATTTTCATCATCCTTTCCAAGAGGGATGACCTCTTCCAGGTTAGGCAACAACTCCAAAGGCTGTTCTCCATCGTTTGTACGTAGGGAATGGCCCAGGCCCTGATACCTGACGAGTGTGGTATCCACGTGAAGCTTCTTCGCATTACTGAACGGCCTGAGAAGTCTGCGCCACTGGGTGCGATCGACTGGGTGGGGCGAGTGTGACGATTCATCACGGTTCGCCATTAGGGTGACTCGCTCCACTACTGAGAGAAATGGGGAAAGTGTATCGAGTATGTGTATTGCAGACGATATTTGCAGACCGATGTTGAAACACCGGACTCGGATCTCCAAGTCGAACGTGAAGGGGTACGAACGGGATCTAAGTTGTGGGACCCCCTGCGCTAATAGCATAACGTACTCCGTGCTGGTGAGGAGTTTGACAGCATTAAATTGAAGATTTTCTGATGTCTGAATGAATGATAAAAGGTTTGGAACAGCGCCCGTAAGTTGAAAGCTAAGTTCGACACGGAAGACGCTGAGGACAGGGGCGATCATCCGAGCACAAAGGCATTCCAGATAAGCTCCGAGACCCCGAAATCCAAAGTCGCGAAGGTTAGGAAGCGTTACATGGGAGATGGTTGCAGTATCCCCAACGTTGGGAACATGATACTCAAATGAAAAGTACAGAGTCTCCAGCTGGGGCATGAGTGAAAGCGATGTGAGTATATACCCTGGAGGGAAGTGCCCGGATCCCGGGATATTTATTAGCCGGAGAGTGACAAGGCCGGTAGTTGTGAGTACGGGACATTCTATGGGAAGCCTAACGTGCATGAATTCGACGTGGGATAGATTGGGTGCTCCAAATGTTCGGGGAAGTGTCACCCTTGGGGTCAAAGAAACAATATTCAGGCGTTCCAGAATTGGGAAATCCCCATCCATGGCCACGACAAATCTCTCCAGCTGCCGGCGTTCCGTGTATAGGGCGATCCTACGCACACGATTACGATGAGAGAGTGCTAGGAGTGCACCCCTTTCATCTTTTGCTTTCAATATCGTCTCACCGTTGAACCAGTAAAAGATGGTGAGTGGGAGACGTGGCGAATGTGCCAGCATATCGGCTACAGGTACCCCACGGGTGAAGACAAGGTGAAGATCGAGTAGAGTTGGTGCCGCAAGAATGACACGCCGCCACCGTCGGGAAACATGTGCCAGTTTGTACCACCAACGTTGGCGGTCCCATAACGGATATGTGGGTATGTGCCTGTCGCCTTCCCAGAAGTCTTCAATATGAAGTCGATAGATATAGAATATGTGGAGAAGGACGTCATCATTGAGGATAGAGATAGGTGAATGTGCCGGTGGTTTCTTGATGATATGATTCACTGCCAGTGGTTCATAATTTGGTGCACGAAACGTGGCGGACATAGACGCTTAGGACTCACCACGTCGTGCGCCTCGGCGGAGCTTGTACTCTAGGCGTGCAAGAGCAGTGGTAATTGAAATTTTGGACATGTCGGGACTCGAAGGGGTGGGGGACACTAGCAAAGATGAAGTTAAAGACTGAAGTGCTTTGGCCTATTGTGGCCCTTGTACTTGTATTTGGCTAGCGCGGCTGGCAGCGGTGGCGGCGTAAGGTCATACCCAAGCATGGACGCGGCATTGAACATCAACAAACAAGACATCGTTGATCCAACTCACAATCTCCAGATACTGTGTGCTCAAGCGGGCAACAAGGAAAACACGCACGGATAGACAACTCGACCATAACACAAACTGTGGCAGTTCTCTTTCAGTTTGCTCCGCTAAAATTCTTCTATGCGGCAGTGACTGTTGGGAGCCGCAGCCTCGCAAGGCGCAACGCTGCGGTCACACGCAATGTGACGCGTGACCGCCGATACCCGATGATTGATAGATCCCGATCTTAACAATCTTCGTAGTGATCCACCTTTATTACGGACTTATTACATTGACTGATTGTCTCAGATAGTACTAACTTAAGTACTGTAAGTCTGTAACCTTCGTATCCCCCACACCTCAGTCTTTTCACTTTCAGACTGAGGTTAGTATCTTGTTACTTGTTACTTTTTATTTCCAGCAACCTACCGACTATCTAGACTTAGTACTCTCGTCCAATATATACACCATCTATCACAGAACAGTCAACTACTACATTCCTCCTCCACCAGCTCCACCACTACAGGTATTGTTAGCACCGCCTCCGCCGCCAGCCTGAGAGCTACAACTGCCAATACTACTCACCGTCTGCCGGGTAACCTGCACTGACACCGGCCGCGCTGGCAGGGAATGTGATCCGACAACCTGCGCTTTCTTCTGCTGCTGTTCAAGTCGTTGTCCGCTCTGTATGGCAGCCTTAGCGGCACGGATCGCCGCGACACGGTCAATGCCGAAGTGAATGAGGGCCCACCGAAACCGGACTGGGTATATGTGCGGCAGGAGGCGGCACAGATGTTGGTGTGGATACGGAGGACGGTGGTGGGACGATTACCACCGGCGATCGTGGCGTACTATGTTGCGGTGGATGTGGCTGCGCCTGTGCTTGGGAAGATCCAGTCGATGTCCGCTGTGCGGTGCTCGCCGCCGCCCGCGCTGGCGTAGAGTGAGACGGTGCTGAGTTCGTCCGCGTAGTGGGTGGATAATCTATCCGGGATGTAACTATTGTGGTTCACATTCAAGGTTAATGGACACGCACCGTCCGTTCTTCTCTGCCACTTCGCAGGTGGGTCTACATACATCAGGACCTGATCATCCCTCGAGCCATTTAATACTAGAGCTCGCGCCCCCAACCTTTCCAGACGGTCCAAGTCTCCGAGAACAGGAGATAGCATCCCACGTGTTCTGACTTTCAGATCAAATCTTTGGTTTCTTTGTGTGCCGACATCCATAGAGCTCGCAACGCGCCCATTAGCCGAGTTCGTGATAGCACCAGTAGGCCTAGCGTTACTCATATTTGAGTTCCAGGGTGAATTGTTGAGAACTCACTTTCAGGAACTCGGGATATACTGGAAGCGAATCAACTACTATCGAGAAGCAGCCTGTACGTGTGTTGAGCACTTTTCTTTTCTTTTTTTGAGTCTTCCATACTGGATCGAGTGGACTCAAATGGAACAGTGATCCTCAGCCACGTAGTCTGTCGTGGTGGTACTGCGTTTCAGGGGTCAAGAATTGTCTGAAGTTATTGGACGTGTGATTGGACGTGGCTGACACGGACTCTCGGACTCTCGGAGACGGGAGACCCCCAGAAACGTGATATCAGTCACGTGAGCCTACGTCCCAAACCAAGGTTTTTAAGATCGTGATATTATTCAAGCCTTCAAGCTACAAGTATCATAATAGACAACGCGGCCTGAGGGTAGTGCGGTAAGCAACTATTCGGAGTATTGGTAGTTAACGAAACCGCAGAGAGGCCCTGAGTGAGGGAAGCGGAGAAAACTTAGTTGAGTCTTGAGACACATCATGAAAATGTAGATGTAGGGGTAGTTTATGCCCACGTAGCGACTTATTGGCTTTCCTTGTTGTCACAATTCCCGTACAACTTGGACATTTGTTGTGGCCATGGGGGCAATAACTGAGGTGGCTATGAGTGCTTGTAGAAGGGCCGCTGGGTAGATAGTTACAATAGATGGACATACCATGTTCGAAATTTCCGGTGGGTGTGGTGCTAAATTCCCTAAACAACATCACCAACTCTCCAGTGTCAGGCGCACAGGACGTCTCAGGGCTTCTCGTGCATTCAGGAATGGCATATACCAATATTGGCTATCGCATCCAGAATAGCTGACCTCCTCTAAATTTGGTAACAGCTCCAGAGGCAGATCTCTATCCTCTGTAGATAGAAAATTTCCTAGACCCTGACTATTGATTTGTTCTAATTCCACTCGAAGCTTCTTCACATTGTTGAATGTCCTGAGGAGTCCACGCCACTGTGTGCGGTCTACCTCGTAGTGCCGCCGTGACATTCCATAGTCATCCACAGATAGGGTGGCTTGCTCCACTAGCGAGAGCACTGGGGAAAATGCATCGAGTATCCGTATTGCAGACGGTATTGGTGAGTCGAGGTCTATGCACGAGATCCCCAGGTCGAAGCGGTGCTTCCGGGCTCCAAGTTGTGAGACCTGTAGTCGGACGAAACCCACGCAGCAGACGAGCGTGGCAGCATCAAATTGGAGATTTTCTGATGTCCGCATGAATGATAAAAGGAATGGGATAGGGGAAGTAAGTTGATTGAAAAAATCAACACTGAAGACGCTGAGGACAGGGGCGGTCATCCGGGCACAAAGGGCTTCCAGATAACCTGTGTCACCCCCAAATTCAAACTTGCGAAGGTTAGGAAGTGTCGCGTGGGAGGCGGTTGCAGTATCTCGAACTTCATGGCTGGAAACGGGGTCTTTGAACTTGATGCACAGGGTCTCCAACTGGGGCGTCCGTGAAAGCGATGTGAGTAAATAGCTTGGAGGGAAGTACCCGGAATTTGGGATATCTCGTAGGTGGAGAGAGACGAGGCCGGTAGTTGTGAATAAGGGACATTGTACTGGAAGCGCAACGTGTATGAGATTGCCGTGGTATAAATTAGGTGCTCCAAATCCTTGGGGAAGTGTCACATTTAGGAGCGAAGAAGAATTGAGAGTAAGGCATTTCAGAATGGGGAATTCCCGATCCATGGCCATGAATAACTTCTCCAACTCCCAGGCTTCCATGTATAAGGCGATCTGACTCACACGACCACGATGAGAGAGTGCTATGAGTGCGCCCTCTTCATCTTTTCTTTCCAATATCATGTTACCGCCGAGCCAGTAGAAGATGGCGAGTGGAAGAGATGGCGAATGTGCCAGCATATCTGCTACAGGCACCCCACTGGTACAGACGAGGTGAAGATCGAGTAGAGATGGTGCAGCAAGAATGACATGCCGCCACCGTCGGGAAACATGTGCTAGTTTGTACCACCAACGTTGCCAGAGGCAGTCCCCCGACGGATATCCGGATCCATGCCTGTCGTCTTGAGGTTCAATATGAAGTCGGTGGATATAGAATATGTGGAGAAGGACATCGTCATTGAGGATAGAGATAGGCGAATGTGGTTTCTTGACAATGTGTTTTACTAGTTCACAATTTGGTGCACGAAATGCGAGCATAGAGCTTACGGGACTCACCACGTCGTGCGCCTCGGCGGAGCTTGTACTCTAGGTGTGCAAGAGCACTGGCAGTGTTAACTGAAAATTTGGACATGTCGAGACTCCAGAATGGGGGGACACCGGCAAAGATGAAGATTGAAGGTTGAATTGTTTTGTGATTGTACTAGTAGCCTCATGTTATTTGCCAGCGTGACTGGTAGTTGCGGCGGCGTAAGGCAATATCCAAGCATGGACGCGGCCAAAAAAAACAAGACATGATTGATCCAGTTTTCTACGTTATTGAGAATTAGACACTTGAAATTCGAGAATTGCAACGTTTCATGTGTTTCACAATCTTCAGATATTGTATGCTCAGGTGGGCCCGGGCAACAAGGAAAACACGCATGGATAGACGCTCAATGAGTACACAAGCCGCGTGACACCAGTCACGTGAGCCTACATACCACACTGGACTTTTTTTTTGAATCTAATTTATAAAGCGCAGTATGAATCCAAAAAACAAAGACGCACTCGTCTATGTAGTATGCGTGGACATGGGGTGGGCGAGGGTGGACAGATGTGTGGGGTCACGATAATACGTGAGTGGGGTGAGAGAGGTGCGCTGGAGGGGCACGGTGAAGGTGGCCGTGTTACTTAGCTGTGGTCTTCTGGGAATACCAAACTGGTCCAAACCACGTCTCAGCCAAGAGTTGTGATTCAACGATATTGTGAGATCGTAATATTATATTATTCAAGCCCTCAAGCCAGAAGCTACAAGTATAAGACAATTCGGCTTGAGGGTACGTGCGAGATATGCAGTAAAGTGCGGTGAACAACGACTCGGAGTATCATAGTTAGCGAAACTGCAGAACGGCCCTGAGTGAGGAAAGCGAGGAAAACTTGGAAACACGTCATGAAAATGTAGATGTGTGGGTATTTTATACCCACGTAGCGACTTATTGGCCTTCCTTGTCGTCACGATCCCCGTACAACTGGGACATTTCTGGTGGCCATAAGGGCAATAACTGACGTGGCTACGAGTGCTAGTAGAAGGGACGCCAGGTAAAGTGTTATAGCAGATGGACATACCATGTCCAAAACGTCCGGTGGGTGAGATGCTACTAGTACATTCCCTGAACAACATCATCGGCTCTGGCCTGCAGTGTCAAGCGCACAGGACGGCCCACGGCTTCTCGTCCATTTATGAAAGGCGCAAACGCATCTTCATCATCGCTTCCAGAATAGCTGACCTCCTCCAAATTTGGTAACAGCTCCAGAGGCAGATCTCCATCCTCTGCACGTAGAGAATGGCCCAGACCCTGACCCCTGACTTGTTTGATTTCTACGTCGAGCTTCTTCACATTGCCGAACGTCCTGAGGAGTCTACGCCACTGTGTGCGGTCGACCTCGTTGTGCTGCTCTGACACTCCATCTCCATCCACAGTTAAAGTGACTTGCTCCACTAGTGAGAGCACCGGGGAAAGTGCATCGATTATCCGTATTGCACACAATATTGGCGAGTCGAGGTCTGTGCACAGGATCCCCATGCTGAAGCGGTACTTTTGGGCCAAGTTTTGGGCTCCATAAAGTCGTGGGGCCCATAGACTGACGTAATCCATGCCACAGTCGAGCTCGACAGCGTGAATTTGGAGATTTTGTGATGTCCGCATGAATGACAAAAGGCATGAAATAGGTGATGTAAGTTGATTGGGGAAATCAACCTTGAAGGCGCTGAGGACAGGGGCGGTCATCCAAGCGCAAAGGCCTTCCAGATAAGCTGTGGCACCCTCAAAATCAAACTCGAGGAGGTTAGGAAGTGTCGCATGGGAGGTGGTTGCAGTATCTCGAACATCATGGCGGGGATCGGGGTATTTGAACATGATGTACAGAGTCTCCAGCTGGGGCATTTGTGAAAGCGATGCGAGTATATAGCTTGGAGGGTAGTACACAGATCTCGGGATATCTCGTAGCCGGAGAGAGACGAGGCCTGTAGTTGTGAGTAAGGGACATTGTACTGGAAGCGCAACGCGTATGAGATCGCCGTGGCATAAATTGGGTGCTCGAAATCCTCGGGGAAGCGTCACTCCTGGAAGCCAAGAATCCATATTCAGGCGTTCCAGAATTGGGAATTCCCCATCCATGGCCATGAATAACTCCTCCAGCTGCTGGGGGTTCATGTCTAGGGCGATCCGACGCACACGATCGCGATGAGAGAGTGCTAGGAGTGCGCCGTTTTCATCTTCTTTTCCCAATTTCGAGTGACCGTAAAGCCAGTAGACGATAGTGAGTGGAAGAGGTGGGGAATGTGCCAGCATCTCTGCTACAGGCACCCCACGGGTGCAGACAAGGTGAAGATCGAGTAGAGATGGTGCCTCAAGGATGACACGTCGCCACCGTCGGCAAACATGCACCAGCTTATACCACCAACGTTGTTCGTCCGAAAACGGATACCCGAATATATACTTGTCTTGTTTGTCTCGAATACTATGAAGTCGATAGATATAGAATATGTGGAGAAGGGCGTCATCATTGAGGACTGAGATGGGCGAATGTTCAAGTGGCAGTGGTTTCTTAACGACTGATTCACAGTTTAGTGCACGAAATGCGAACATAGAGCCTTGGTGCCTCACCGGCCTCACCACTGGCACGTCGTGCGCCAGTGGTCATTGAAAATTTCGACATGTCGGGACTCGAGAGGGGGATGGGTGACACTAGCAACGATGACTTGATGAAGTTGAAGATGTTGAAGATGGCGCTTTGGCCTCATGTTACTATTTGTACAGTATTTGGCCAGCGTGGCTGGCATGACGGGGCATTGAACATCAAAAAACAAGATATCATTGATCCGATTCACAATCTTCAGATACTGTGTGCTCGCTCGGTCAAAACACAAACCGTGGCAGGACTCCTCTGTTAAAGATCTTCTATACCCTAGAACCATCTACCACAGAGCAGTCAACTGCTACCTTCCTCCTGCACCGCCTCCGCCACTACCGCTATTGCTAACACCCCCTCCACCCCCAGAGCTACCACTGCCAATACTACTCGTAGCCATCGCCATCAGGTCCGCGCTCATACTCACAGTCTGCCTGGGAACTTGCACTGACACCGGCCAAACTGGCAAGGAATGTGACCCGACAACCTACCCTTGCTGTTGTTGTTGTTGTCCACTCTGTATGACAGCCTTGGCGGCACGGATCGCAGCGAGACGGCCAATCCCTGCAGGTGCTTGAGCAGCAAGCGCATTGTACATCGAGTCCAATCCCGCCAATTGATTCGACGGGTGTAATGCCGAAGTAGGTGAGGGCCCACCGAAACCGAAACCGAAACCGGACTGGGGTGATGTGGGTATATGTGCGGCTGGAGGAGGCACGGATGCTGGAGTAGATGCGGAGGAGGATGGTGGTGGATTACCACTGGTGATCGTGGCGTAGTACGTTGTGGTGGATGTGACTGTGCCTGTGATTGGGATGATCTAGTCGATGTCCGCTGTGGGGTGCTTCCCGCCGAGGTCGTCTGCACAGTGGGTGAATAATCTATCCGGGATGTAACATCGTGATTCACGTTCAAGGTTAATGGGCACGCACCGTCCGTTCTCTGCCGCTTCGCAGGTGGGTCTACATCCATCGGATCCTAGAGCTTCCTCCCCCAACCTTTCCAGACGGTCCAAGAACACGAGAAAGTATTTTGACTTTCAGATCAAATCTTTGGTTTCTTTGTGTGCCGACATTATAGAGCTTGCAACGCATCCATTAGCCGAGTTCTCAACAATTTATCCTAAAACTCGAAAATGAGTAATACCAGGGCTACTGGTGATATAGCCACAGGACCACGAGTTGTTTTCAGGAACTCGGGATATTCTGGAAGCGAATCGACTGTACTATCGAGAAGTAGCCTGTACGTGGGTTGAGCGCGTTTTTTTTTTGAATACAACTCTCCCATACTGTGTCGAGAGGACTCAAGTGGTTGCGGTGGCCCTCTCCACATAGTCTGCTGTGAGGTAGTGGTGGCACTGCGTTTCATGATCGGACGAGGGTCTAAAGTGATTGGACGTGGCTGACCTCAGCTGAGAGTAGTGTTGCCGCAGCTCGGCAATTTGGCTCGGCTACGGCTCGGCTAGACACCGGCTCTCACGGCTTGCCGGAGTGGCTGTGACCACCGGATTTCGGCTGAAGCCGGTGGATAAGCCAACTTTGAGCCTTACGCGCTGCCCTCCTTGATCGTTTCACATACAGTACCACGATTTCCACCCAAAAAAAAATTGCACAGAATATGTCACACATGGTACTAGATGTTGTATGTTAAGTTTTGTGGTGATTGAGCAAGAAATGGGGGAGAAAAATGGAGTGATAAGAAAGGGGCATGAGTAGAGCAACGTGTAACCCTTGCCCTGGCCCTGAGTGAGGTCTGAGCTCTTCGATCTCTGCCAACTGTGTCAGTTTACGCCATTCTGACCTTTCCATCATGACCAACCCCAGCACTGTCAACGACAGCACCACCGATGGCCGTAGCCAGACGCCACCCCCCCCACCATCCACTAAGCAGCCCTCGAGCACTCCTCTCAAAAAAAAGTCTCCCATCCAACCCCTTTATTCAATGTTATCTCACTTTTGTCTTCGGGCGATTCACGCGCTCGGGACAGAAATGACCGATTTCTTTGTTGGTCCCATGCCAGTTAAAGAGTTCTTGGATAAATTTCTGCCTCGGGACAAAATTGCTAGTGGTTCGAATTGTTCGATCCCTAGTCCATTCGAACCGGGATGTTTTAGTGAGACATTCAAAGCTAAATCCGAGCTCGATGCCTACATCAGCAATTGTCCCTGTTGCTTAATGGTGATTAGTGGTCTTAATGGTCTTAAATTTACTTTTTTGCTTAATTTTGCTTGATGAAATTTTTGTTTAAGCACAATTAAGCAACTTAAGCAGGCTCAACATGCTCAGCACAATTAAGACTGGCATTAAGCATGCTCAGTATGCTCAGCACAATTAAGACTGACATTAAGCACACTCAAGATATTTAAGCAAGTAATCAAAATTTAAGGGGCTTCTAATCATGCTAAGCAAACAAACATAATTTACATAATGTAACTAATCCAAAAATTTTGTAACTTGCGAAATTTTTGCCAAGTCGTTTGTTTATTCTTGTTGGCACAATTTTCGTGCCTCATTATTTTCAACCACCTGTCATTTCCTTTCTGTCCTCCCCTCCTTCTCCGTGTTGCCGTCTCGTGTCGTGGCCTCTTACACACCTGCACGACGACGAGGAGTCCGCAGACGCGAAGAAGAGGAGTTACAACGTGTGCTCGAACTTTCCAAGAATGATAAGGGCGGACGCAGGAACTGGTCCCTCGCGCCCGAGTCATCAAACGGTGCGGGTGGATCGGGCTCCAAGTCGAGCGTAGCCCATCCACCTCCCTCACCGGCTGCTTCATCCTCCTCCGTTGCCCTGGTGAGTCAGCAGCCATCACATTCTAACGGTCACGCCCCACCACCACAGGCACACGCTGCTCAGGTTGTACCATATGCACCTGCGCCTGGGGCTGCGCTGAACGCCTCCTCCTCCTTCTTTCCATCATGGTTATTTATCGTTGTGTCGTTTCTTTTACTGGTTGGACGCACAGGCGCGACCTTCCCCGTCCACAGTCCGCATACGGGCGAGCTCGCTTCGACTGCTGCAGCCTCATCCCGGGATGACTGCCGCGCTGCGATAGAAGCCGCACAACGCGCGTTTCCTGCTTGGGAACACACACCATTCGCAGCGCATCGGGAAATTCTGCTCCGTGCTGCGACGACGCTTCAGTCCGAGGAGTGGCAAAGGAAGGCTGCCCCCGCGATGCGCGCAGAGGTAGCGATGACCCAGGCGCAGATAAGCTTTAATTTCTTCGCCGGAACTCAATTGTTGCAGGGCATCGCCTGCATGGTGAATGAATTGAGGGGTGAAACTCTTCCAAGCGTCGTTCCCGGAGGACAGGTATTTATACAGAGGCGCGCACAAGGAGTCATGTACGTTTTCTATCCCTACTACCTTTTTGCGGGTGAGCTGAAAGAAACTATTTAGATACTCAGTGGTCCCATGGAACGCTCCCGTCCCGCTTGTTTTGACTTCTGTGGCCGTTCCTCTCGTATGCGGCAATACGGTCGTGGTTCGTCCCTCCGTACACCTCTTCGCTCGTCGTGGATGCTCTGCATGATGTCCGTGAATGATATCCTTGGCACGAGGGTCGTTGTGGTCACTGATATTGGCAATACTAGGCTGGCCTTCCCCCATGCGTCCTCAATTCTGTGCCCATGTCCGCTGAGAGCACCCCTCCTCACGTTTTGGTTTTTGGCCCTGACCGCCCCATGGTGCTCGGCAACGTCCAATTCCTCGCGCTCTCTTGGAGGTACGTCTCTCCTTTCACCCCCTCCACGAGTCGTTCCGCGCGACTGCGGAGTCGTCCCCTGAATCCCCTCCGGATTGGTGGCGAGGGCAGCTGAAGGGTCATGCCGGGATCTTTCCCGTTAACTATGTCGTACGTTTTGTGGCCTACTTTACCTTCACTGTGTTCACATACGGCGTGCATACAACCTGCCCCCGCAGTCGAGTTGTCGTCGCGGCCCAGACCGCCGCGCTCTTCGATTCCGTCTCCGGTCCGACACAACTCATCGGCACACTCTGGCGCACATACGGACCCGCCATCGTCGCCGGCGGTATCGCCATTCTCCAGCGCCAAGGCGTCGCCCCCAACACTGCCCCCGCAGCAGACACCCCGTGAGGCTACGATCTCGGTGATGGTCCCGAGCCCGTCCCCACCGCACCTCCTCCTCGGGGTCTTTCACCGGTCTCAGTGAGCGTGTTGGGAGCAGCTCGAATGTTGGTCCCGGTGGCCATTTCGAGGAGATTGAGGTGCCCAGCGATGCCGAGGGCGAGCGATCGGCTGACTTTGCCGCCGCCGCCGCCTTTGTAACACGGTCCTGGGTGCGTTGTTTTCTTTCTTTCTTTTTTCTTTTGACTTCTCAAACTAACTTTTTTCAATTCCTTATATTCCTGTCTACGGTGTCATGCTGCCTGCCTGCCCTGATGCGTCCCGACACCTCTGCCTCTTCCTGTGCCACCTGCGCCTGCTCCTCCTCACCGCTTTCGCTTGCTCGTCCCCGCTTCCTCTTGGACCACTTCCAACAGTCTCAAGCAGTTTGCACTCCTGTGCTGGGTGTGTCTGGGTGTGTAGGGGGGAGACAGGAAGTAGGTAAGTGGGGAGGACTTGCTGTCTTGAGCTCAGGTTACCATGCCTCCATGTGAGGCTTTGCAGAACCTTAGTGCTGGGTGCTCAATGGTGTCATTTAGTATCATATTGTATAGATAGTGTTATTGTTGTAGTATAGTTGTTTCTCTTTAAATATACTAATGTGGTGCCTAAAAGTTTGGTGTGACTGAAAATGGTTTGAAAGCAATTTAGCACTGTTTGAATTGTGATTAAGATGTGCTTAAAGTTACTTAGATGAGTCTTTGACCAAGCAGATTGTGCTTAATCAAGCACAATTAAGCAGAATGGTGCTTAATTAAGCACCGGGGTGGCGTTAACCTGCTTAATCATTTTGTGCTTAATTTGTGCTTAACGTGCTTAATAAGCACGTTAAGCACACATTAAGCAACATGGACAATTGCTGATGTATTCCCCGTTTGTAAGTAAAATTGTGGTTTGGACCACTTACACATGGCTGATTTTCCCTAGATTAAGGCCTGCAGAAAATTGGTCCCCGGACTAATATTTGTTGACTCCCATAGCCGAGGCGACACGAGTGGCCCGTTACTTAAACCAGACGTTAGCGTCTATGCCATACAAGAGAACAAGGCTAATGATTACAAGGGCATTGATCGCTGTATCATGAGTCTCCTTGACATCCATATCGAATTCAAGTGGTCTACGACTGAAGAGCCTTTCGTCAAGCATCCCACGGCCACTTCTCTTGTAGCCAACACTGGAAATGCCCGAGACACGCTGGGCCAGCTCAGCACCTATGCTGCAGCGCAGCTTGCGGCTCAATACCGCACACACGCATTCTCTATCTTTGTTTTGCGCAAGAAAGCGCGAATAATCCGATGGGACAGGGAAGGAGCGATAGTAACGGAACCCATCGAATATGACACGGACCCATCTCTGGTACAGTTCCTGTCTCTCTATTTGATGGCCCCCCTCCAGCTCCGCGGTATTGACACCACGGTGTCAGTTTTCACCGATCCCGAAGCTGTGTCCGCAAGGATAAAGCTATGGCTACCTGCCGAAACTCCGATGTTCCAGACCAGCGTTCCATCAGTCGATCCCGGACAGCCCAATCTTAGGATTGCCTTTCCCTTTCCTGAGATCATCCCTTCACACCCCGCTTGTCGTTAGACTGTCCGGGGGCCGGGCCGGGCCAGGGCCACCCCCATTTTGCCCGGCCCTGGCCCTGGCCCTCAGGGCCGGTCCGCCCTGCAGTTGGCCCTGGCCCTTAGAGGGCCAGCTGATGCTGGCCCTGGCCCGACCCGGGGCCGGCCCGGGGCCGACCCGGCCCTACCCCTTAAAAAAAATAATCAGTCAATTAATTAATTTCAGTAAAAGTTTCTCACACTTGCTTGCATAATCAGCTCACAGCTACTTTCTGACAACTGTACACGCCGGGATTCGAACTCTCGACCAGTGCATACCAAAGTTAAGGCTCTTGGACAGTTCGCCACTACACCATAGCAACTCGATTAAATTTTTTCCTATAGCTTATCTTAAACAATTGTCTTGCCTCAGCCCGTACGCCTGCCACTTCACTTAGTCAACTCGAACTTCAAGTCGCGACTTGCCTTTTTCACGCCCCCTCCTGCGTCCCTTTCTGTCTCCATGCCTGCTTTCTGTCACCGCCATCGCATCACCATCGCCCCTCTCGCGCCCTTTCTGTCGTCGCCATCTCCCGCCCTCCGTCTTCGCCTCTCTCGCGCCCTCTTATTGCCGCTACCCCTCGCTCTCGTCGCCGCCACCGCTCGTCCCCTGTCGTCGTCACCACTCGCCCTCTGTCGTCGCCACCGCCCGCCCCATGTTGTCGCCACCGCTCTGTTGATTGCATGGTACATGCTGGTGCGTCATGGCATTTTCTTTGACTTCTTGCACTAATCTTTTTTTTTTTCTCATTCCCCTTTTCGTCCCCCAGCCGCTGGCACTGAGGGGCGTTACGCGTGGACATTCGATGGCGTCACCGTCGTTCGGACGTCGCTTTTGCGACCGTCCGACGCTTGACGCCTGCGACTGGGACACTCGCGTGACGTCTCCCCAAAGTCTTGCCTGGGTGCGCCGCCTGCCATCTCCCCTCGCCACCGCTGCGGTGGCCGCTGCTACCCCGATGCTGCGGCCGCTGCCCCGCCATGGTTGCTGCTACCCCGACCCCGCCGCCGCGATCCAGACGCTGTCGCCCCTGCCCTGACGCCGCCGCCGCTATCCAGATGCCGCCACCGCTGTCCAGATAGTGTCGCCTCTGCCGCCGCTCTGCCGTCGCTACTGCTGCCCTGACGCTGCCGCCACTGCCCCGCCGTCGCTGCTGCGTCCCCCCCCCCCCCCATCACTTTTGCTGCCCCGACGCCGCCGCCACTGCCCCGCCGCCCCTGCCGTCACTGCTGCTGCCCCGACGCCGCCGTTGCGGCACCGCCCTGCAGCCCCGCCCTCGCAGCCTCCCTATGGGTAGGGCCAGCAGGGCCGGCCCCGGGCCGGCCCTAAGGGCCGCTCATAAAATTGTCTGGCCCTGGCCCTGGCCCTCGATGTGAGGGCCGCCTGCTGCTGGCCCTGGCCCTGGCCCTCAAGGGGCCGGTCCGGGTCGGCCCTAGGGCCAGGAGGGCCAGGCCCGGCCCGCGGACAGTCTACTTGTCGTGCGACACGCGCTTGTTCTGCATATGATATTGAAAACGACCGTGTCGTATTCTTCAAGGATTCGTGGCGCATCGATGCCCCAGATACCCAACTCAAAGGCCTGATTTATGAACAACTTCGTGCTGCGAATGTCACCAATATTCCTCGCTGCATTGCGCACGGAGAAGTACCTCACCAGGCTGAACAGAAGACGCAGACAAAGGCGAGTTTGGTGCTTTCTTGGGCCTGCAAAGAAGGAGAAGAAGTGAAGATAGCAAGCCATTCTCACTACCGCCTTGTTCTCGATCTCGTTGGGAAAAGCTTGTCGACCTTCACTTCCTCTAAGGAGCTTGTGCAAGCTATACATGATGCATTGCTTGGTAGGTTACTCTCTATACATGACGACCAAAATCTAAGTCCTTTTCATTGTCCAGCTCATCGAGGCGCTTTCGCTGCTGGGATTCTGCATCGCGATCTCAGCGTCGGAAACATCGTCATTTCCGAGGGACGAGGCTATTTAATTGACTGGGACTTGGCAAAGCCTACGACCGTGGAACAGCCACGCCGAGTGACACGCACTGTACTTATAACATTTGCTTTCACTTTTACCTCTCTAATGAACCTCTCCAGGGCACTTGGCAGTTCCTATCTATCCACCTCATAGAAAATGAAGCAGCACTTCACACAATCCAGGATGACATTGAATCGGCGTTCTGGGTGCTCCTATGGACGACCATGGCGTATTCTCGATCGTCCCTATCTTCCATGGATCTCACCAATTTCTTGAGGACATTCGATTGCATACCTGGTGGAGCAAACAAACGAACCGTGATTGATTCTTGAAAGATATTTCAGGAAAAAAATGGCAATATCTTCGGTGATCGGCTGGCGCTGTTCTCCCTGCTGAAAGAGCTCGCCGAACTCTTCCATTATTTCTATTACGTACCGACATCGGATGATGCAAAAGCTATCAAGAAGTTCGAACAATATCCCGAATGCCCTGAGCTTTCCAAATTCTTAACAATAAACCTGATCACGAAAGCCTGAAACAGGTTGATCGATCACACGTTTGTCATCGACTTATTTGCTAGACACCTGGTGATGGATTGGCCTGTCGATGATGCAGCCGAAGAGCAGGAACTATACAGAACCGACGATTCTGGAGTGGAGCTGGCGGGCAAGGTGTTTATGACGAAGTCGAAGCATGCATTGGATATCGTGAGAGAGGCATCAAGTCGTAAGAGGCACAGGGTATCACAGTCCATCCGCATGGCTTCAGAAGAACCGGAATCAGAAGAACTGGAATCAGAAGGACCGGAATCAGAAGAACCAGGCGACGAGGAGACCGAATCAGATGATCCAACACCGCCCGCCAACTTCGGGAGTAGTAGTTTGACTGCTCTCAGCTGTGACTAACTTACGGAACTTCCCATACCATGTGTCTGTCTGCGTCTTCGCTTCCCATACCACATGTCCGTCTATTATGCGTGTCTTTGCTTTCCGTACCACATGTCCATCTATGCGCGTCTTCGCTTCCCATAACATATTCTTCATGAGTCACATACATCCATAAAGGAAAGGATAAAGGCCTCTGTTCCATGAGCATGAGTCACCAACAGTGGGCCAATCCAATCAGAGAAGCGTTTTCATTTCCGTCCGCTAAGTGATGCCCTTCCTCATGTTTTATGATATCCATCGTCAGGCAATGTACGTAGCTCCGCTGGTGGTGATCATACGTAGTCTCAATTGACTCGTCTACTTATTTGTTGAGTGGTCGCTATGGTGGAGGCAACACCGTAACTTGATGCCCCACAAACCACCGCGGTCAAAAAAGGCTTACGAGCCCACCCTTCCTTCCAATGTTGCTCCAACTGCTGTGGCAAAAGCCCATCCTTCACGTCGCAAGACCCGAAGCAAGACTACACCTGCAGTTGCCGATCCCATTGATGAACCCGATTCTCTGCATCCGGTAGCAGCGATGACTGGCTACTCAGATGCAGTCGCAGGAGAAGGTTTGCTTGTATCCGACCTCATATCTGACAAATAGCTGATTTGCTACCTGCAGAACCTGGTTTGAAAAGAAAGCGTGTCAAAACCTGGAAGGCCGTGGAAGCTGAGGCCTCTCTTCCCGACGATTGTATTGCTGTTCCAGGTGGGCCAGATTTTCGGTCTCGGAAGACATTTTCCCAGACTGACCTAGTGGCCTAGCCCCAGCTTCTCCTCCTAGAGGTAGTTCCCAACAACGACGGAAGGCGCGCGAGACTGTCGAGGAGGATGGCGACAGGCCCATGGGGCTCACCAATGTAGCAATAGGTCAGTAGAACGCAGTCCACCTTCAAATCCGGAGCGTGATATCATTCCCATTAGGGCCTGAACCTCCTGTCAAGCGTCCCATTCCGAGGAGCACTTCACCGCCCCATGAAACTTTCAATATGGACGTCTCGTCAAGTTCTGACGGCTCTGCCATATCTACGATCAATCAAAAGCAAAAGAAACCCTCTCTACCATCTCCCCGAGGCCCTCCTCGACATCGTCCACCTCTCCCACACAACCCCCCGCAACTAGGGCCAGACCAGGTCCCTACGCAAGGCGGTCAGCGACAAAGTCGAAGTCCTCAACCGAATCCTCCATCTAGTCTCGGTGTAGTGTGCAATGACACTTGTGATTGCTCTCTTTTCACTGGATCAGAACTGGAGAAAGATGTTGATGTGGGAGGAAAGAAGATACTTGTAACCGATCTCAAGCACTTCTTTCGAAGAACTGCAGATGGCATGTGGACATGTAAGAAATGCGAGTAAGTTATAATTCATCGAATCGCTGGATTGGTTCTGATAATTGTCGTCGCTCGTGGTAGCCGTATGGCTAGGAACCACCCCAACGCAAAGCTCGCTAGCTACACATATGGTGCAAAAACATCTACTGGCATCATTCGCGAGCACCTCAAGCACCATCGGGACAGCCACGAAAGTTGGTGCATAAAACACAATCAGCCAAATAAGACGAAGCATGGACAAAATGAGGCAAAGGCAAGTGAAGAAGACTCCAGTAAAGCCGTGTCGCCAGCCGCGAAGAAGCTGGAGTTCACTGATGAAAATTTCAAGAAGGCCCTCATCGATTTCATAGTTGAAGATGATCAGGTCAGTCGCTGTTAGGCTACCCCAGTGTTTTCGATTGCTATAAGATTACTTTATTTCTAGAGCTTGAACGTGGTCGAGCGAAGAGGGTTCAGGGACTTGCTGCTGCTGCTTCGACCAGACCTCAAAGAGTCGGACATTCCGAAACGGACTAAGATCCGTGAATTGGTCATCAAAACATGGAAGAAATACATGAAAGTCTTGAAAAATAATCTAGCGGTAAGTCTGCACGTTACGCACCCATCCCGCACCTAACTCTAACCCTGATATAGAGGGCCAAGGGGCAAATATCGCTTACTACAGACATATGGTCGGACCGAATGCGTCGGCCTTATATCGCGATCACTGCCCATTGGATCAAGAAGAGTCGGCGCGGCCATCTATCCTTGGAGTGCGCCTTGATTGCGTTTCATCGCTTGTTCGGTCGGCACGATGGACAGAATATGGCAAACGTTATTTTGGCAATGTTGGATCACGTTGGCATAACCAAAAAAGTAAGTTCGGACTTCGGGAGTACTCTAGGTTGCATAGACGACTCACTAACGCTGGCTATGCCCACTTCCAGGTGGGACACATAACCATGGATAATGCTGACAACAATGACAAAATGATTGAGGTTCTACAGGTCCTACTTGCTGAGCGGCAAATTAACTTCGACCATCGAGACCGACGTATACGATGCTTACCCCACATACTTAATATCTGTTCCGGACATGTTCTTGACGCGCTTATTGATCATTCCGTCATAGATCTTGCAAGCTCACGGTTTTCGGGGTTTTCGGGGGGGGTGGAAGATCTCCGTGACTGACAAACCTATAAAGAAGCACTCGAAAGTGACCCAGTTTCCTTGGGCCATAATATTGTCAACGTTCTTCGCGCATCCGGACAAAGGCGCGACCAATTTGAGGACTACATTCAGGAGGGAAACAGAGAAGGCTACTGGGACGCCGAAGACGAGAATGGTGTCCCCATTGATACTGACAAGAAGGTGGAAATTCGTGTTCTCCAACTTGTCCGTGATGTGAAAACCCGGTGGGATTCAGTCTATTATGCGATCCGTCGTCTTCGCTATCTACAACAGGTAAGGGTCACAATGAGACTACGCTCCTTGGACTGTCTGGCATTCTGATGTCAGTTATCTCCTAGCCCATCAACGCATTCCTTGACCGGCCCAACAACAAGGATATGAAGAAGTATAAACCCACGGAGATGCAATGGCGAGTCCTCCGAGACTTTGAGCTGATCCTTGAGGTGCGTATATGAAGAACTTTGAAATTTCTAGTCAGTTCCGGAGGGGCCCTCGGGCAGGCGCTGAGTGAGCAAACGAAAGCTCTAATACTACCTATGATAGATTCCACATCAGGCCATTCGGACGCTATCACATGAACGCCTCCCCACGCTGTGCAAGTATCTGGTCACATTTGAGAAGTTCTACAACACGTGGAGAAGGCTCTGCGACGACGAGAACAACCCCCAGCTCCGTCCCTTCATCAAGAAGGGCTTGGACTGGGTAGAGAAATATTACCATCGTATGGGGGACACGAAAGCATATATAATCGCAATGCGTGGGTGTATTTTGTGGCCAAATTACCTTGGCTGATATTTCTTTTCTAGTGCTGAATCCAAACCGCCGATTGGCGTGGATTAGGTCGAACTGGGATCCACAGGATTTCGATGATGTAAAGGAGATTGTTCTTGATGTGGTAAGTGTATCATGCAACTGTCGATAACAGCTTAATTAACATTAACCGCCTTAGATGACTGATTACCGTTACCGCTACTTCCCAGGCCCGAAATCCAAATCGTCTGGAACACTACGTCGTTCTCTCGTCTCTCCACGAAAGCAGACGCTCGCACGTCGTCTTGGTTATTCAGTCGACAGTGGAGATGAGTCCTCGGACGACATAGAACCACGTTTATGCACAGTGGAGCAAGAGTTGAGCTCTTACGAGGGGCTAAACGTAGAAAAGAAAACAGATGTATTAAATTTTTGGGAGGTACGGTCTCTGCTCCCTTGATTCTCGATGACGCCACTCATTGACTACATAGGGAAAGGAAAAACTTTTCCCAACCCTCTATCGAATCGCTATGGACTACCTTCCTGTCCAAGGCAGTTCTGTCCCGTGCGAACGCGTCTTTTCGTCGAGTGCAGAAACAGATACCAAGAAGCGGAATCGGATTAAACCGCTGCTAATGGAAGCCCTTCAGATGCTCAAGTTCTATCGCAGGAAGTCTCGCCTCGATTTCACTGCGGGGCTTGTATTGCAGGAGGACGATTTGGAAGAGGATGACCCCGAAGATCTACTTACGGAGCTGCTCTCCTCCCGCGGGGATAGCACTCAATGTTCGATAGATAAGATTCTGACTAGCCTTAGAGACCGCAGCGACGAAGCGCCGGAAGACGATCCCGATGAAGTGACGAAGGTCGACAGTGAGTCTGAATACAAGGATAGCGAGGACAACGAGGACAATGAGGACAACGAGGACGGCGATGATGATGAGGACGGCGAGGACGACGAGGACAGTGCTGATGGAGAGCTTGGCACAATTTAGCTCTGCTCCTTAGTTATTTCATGAGGCTCAGCTCGATTCTCCCTCGAGTCCTCACAGGCAGATTCATTATTTTGACCACAATGGACTGATTATTGTCGCGACTTCGGGATAGCATCTGGTCATCTGACTAGAACTGAGTTTCTGAGTTTCAACATTCAATTGCGCCGCATCAATCATCACGGACAAGCTAGTTCTTTTTTCCTCAACGTTGGCGGCCAACTTCACCATGGTTTTAAGGAAGCGGTCGACTGAATCATCCGGCACCTATGCTATAGAAGCTGAATCTGTAAGTACTCACTATTAGACCTTGCCTCTACTGCTCTGCTATACGAGATCCGCCGTTCTTTGTCGTTGAGTGGTAACGCTGTGTTACAGGCCTACGACGATACCTCCCTTTCTGACACCTCTCCCACAACAACATTCCCTTCCACAGTGCGCATAGATGGAAGGTTCAAACTTACGAAAAAGATTGGAGGTAGTTCCTGTGGGTTTTTTTTAAAATGGCAACGAACCAAGAAGAGCTAACGCGCCTTGATTTAGATGAGGTATATGCTGCTACGGACATCCTTTGTGGGGAGGATGTGGTGGTTAAATTTCAAGATATGGAAATGGGGAGGACACTTCAACACGAGCATCGTATTCAAAAGGCTCTCACAGGTGGTGTTATGGACTGACACGTGTTTGCTGACTCATACTATACATTTTCGGACTGCTGACTCATTTCTGCTGACTCTCTTGCTTATGTGAATGGACTACCGATCGCTTTGTTTCAGATCGCTTACTTACTTTTCTCACGTACAGCCTTGCACAGCACCGTACAGCCTCAAGCAACAGCCACATGCACAGGATGACTCGCTGATTCCTGGGACATGTTTCAAACCCTGAAAGCTGTACGAAGGTCACAGCCCTTATGGCTGTGTACGTAGCCTCGTTCTTCTCTATATAAACCCTGTACTTTCTGCCCTAGAGACCTTAAGTCTCAGTTTTGTTTCGCAATCCAAGTCCTTCTATCTATTAGAACCTTGTCTTGCCTAGAAGCATCAGACCTGAGAGAACCTTCTTGACATCACGCTCTTCGATTTCTAGACACTTTGGTCTTATCCCTAAGCCCAAAGCCCTTGACTTCTGAAACGCTCTTGACTTAGTCGTTTACTAAGTCTCCTCTTTTATCGAAACCTTGATCTTGACTTGCACGTCTTGCAAGTCTCGTTCTTGACTTCACGAACGATCGTACACTTCGTACAAAGGTCCTACTTGGAACCTTAACAGGTGGTATTGGGATCCCACGGGTGTGGTGGTTCGGGACAGATTTCGGTATCGAGGCATTCGTCATGGAGCGTCTGGGACCATCGCTGGAGTGCTTGCTGTCCCAGAAACACTCACACAAATTTCCTGTGGTGACCGTTGCAGGTATTGGCCATCAACTGGTGCGTTTACCATCATGCTCGTCCACTTTCTAGCGCTGATCTACCAATGACTTAATGCAGATATCACTTTTGGAGTTTGTCCATTCTCGCAATTTTGTCCATCGACACCTAAAGCCCTCACATATCTTGACTGGTTTTGGTGCGAATCGAAACAACCTAACTCTGATTGATTTCAGTCTTGCACGTGCGTATCGCGACCACAAGACTCATCGTCATATTGCATATAAAAGGCAAATCCCATTCGTTGGTAACCAATGCTTTGCTTCCATTCGAACCCTCCGTGGTCGGCAACAATCACGCCGCGATGACCTCGAGTCGGTTGCCTACATCCTCATTTACCTTCTCTGCGGTGCTCTCCCGTGGCAGGACTATGAGCATGTTGCAGATGTCATCCAATCCAAGGCAGATATTGATCAGTCTTCACTGTGTGAGTCGGTTCCTCCCGAGTTCTTCTCGTTCCTTCACTACGCCCGGTCATTGGCATTTAATGCCCACCCCGACTACAAGCTTCTCGGAAGCTATTTTGATCGTTTTCGTACGGACTCGCTCACAGCTGCGAATTGGGGTGATATCTGAATTCCTGAGCGCACATACTTGTAGTACACTTCATACCGATGGCCCGATGTTCAGTTTGTTGTATGATGTGTTAGTAGTGTTTAGTGTTTGTCTCAATTTACATGAGTGTCTCGACAGATGGTGAGCAGTGGGTGGGCTGGCCGCATAGCATTATGCAGCGACGAGGGGATCCGAGCCACACGGAAGCGGCGGCACCGACAGCGGGCCAGAAGGAGACAGCAGCGAGAGTGCGGGAATGACAGGGAGTCGTGGCCACGGCAGCGGGGACAGCAAAGAGGGTGGTAACTACCTTACAATACTGGAATTGACAGGTGGCTTGCAGTGCTTGAGCCACAGCTGTACCAGCTTGAGCCGCATATGTAAGCCAAATTTGATTAATAGAGCCGATTACATCACATTTAGCCGGCGCTTGAGGGGCTTGCCGAGCCGCGGCAACACTAGCTGAGAGCGTGACACCAGTCACGTGAGCCTACGTACCAAACCTCTGTAAGCAAGATGTAAGATCGTGATATTATTCAATCCTTCAAGTGAGATGCTACAAGTATCGTACTATAAAACGCAACCTGACGGTACGCGCGAGATGTGCAGTAAAGTGCGGTAAGCAAATGATTCCGAGTCCGAGTCCGTGTATCATAGTTAGCGAAACTACCTGAGTAAAACTTAGAAACATGTTATGTAAATGTAGACGTAGGGGTAGTTCATACCCACTTAGCGACTTGTTGGCCTTGTTGTCACGATTTCCGTACAACTGGGACATTTGTGGTGGCCATGGGGGCAATAACTGACGCGGCTATGACTCAGACTGGTAGAGAGTTACAGTAGATGCTTGAGCAGATGGACATACCATGTTCAAAATGTCCGGTTGGGGGCGATGCTACATTCCTTGACCAAAATCACCAACTCTGCAGTGTTAGGCGCACAGGACGGCCTAGGGCTTCTCGTTCATCGATGAATGGCCCAAACGCATTTTCGTCATCGCTTCCAGAATAGCTGACCTCCTCCAAATTTGGTAACAGCTCCAGAGGCAGATCTCCATCCTCTGTACGTAGAGAATGGGCCAGACCCCGACCCCTGACATGTTTGGTTTCCACGTCAAGCTTCTTCACATTGCTGAATGTCCTGAGGAGTCCACGCCACTGTGTGCGGTCGACCCCGTTGTATTGCCGTGACAGTCCATAGCCATCCAAAAATAGGGTGACTTGCTCCACTAGCGAAAGCACTGGGGAAAATGCATCGAGTATCCGTATTGCAGACAATATTGGCGAGTCAAGGTCTATGCACGAGATTCCTAAATGAAAGTGGTACTTCCCGACTCTAAGAAGTTGTGGGACACATAGACCGACGTAATCCATGCTCCAGTTGAGCTCGACAGAATGAATTTGGAGATTTTGTGATGTCCGCATGAATGATAAAAGGCATGGAACAGGGGAAGTAAGTTGATTGAAAAATTCAACACTGAAGACGCTGAGGACAGGGGCGGTCATCCGAGCACAAAGATCTTCCAGATAAGCTGAGCCACCCCAAAATTCAAACTCGCGAAGGTTAGGAAGTGTCGCGTGGGAGGCGGTTGCAGTATCTCTAATGTCATGGCTGGGAACGGCGTATTTGAACTTAATCCACAGAGTCTCCAACTGGGCCATTTGTGAAAGCGATGCGAGTATATAGCTTGGAGGGAAGTACCCGGATCTCGGGATATCTCGTAGCCGGAGAGAGACGAGGCCGGTAGTTGTGAGTAAGGGACATTGTACTGGAAGCGCAACGCGTATGAGGTCGCCGTGGTATAGATTGGGTGCTCGAAATCCTCGGGGAAGTGTCACTCCTGGGGGCGACTCAGAAGAATCGATATTCAGGCGTTCCAGAATTGGGAACTCCTCATCCATCGCCATGAATAACTTTTCTAGCTTCTCGATTTTCATGTATAGGGCGATCTGACGCACACGATCGCGATGAGAGAGTGCTAGGCGTGCGCCTTTTTCATCTTCTTTTCCCAATATCGTGTGATTGCCGGGCCAGTAGACGATGGTGAGTGGAAGAGGTGGGGAATGTGCCAGCATCTCTGCTACAGGCACCCCACGGGTGCAGACAAGGTGAAGATCGAGTAGAGATGGTGCATCAAGGATGACACGTCGCCACCGTCGGCAAACATGCACCAGCTTATACCACCAACGTTGTTCGTCCGAAAACGGATATCCGAATATATACTCGTCGTGTTTGTCTTGAATACTATGAAGTCGATAGATATAGAATATGTGGAGAAGGACGTCATCATTGAGGACTGAGATGGGCGAATGTGCAAGTGGCAGTGGTTTCTTGGCGATGTGATTTACTGATTCACAATTTAGTGCACGAAATGCGAACATAGAGCCTTGGGGCCTTACCGGTCTCACCACTGGTACGTTGTGCGCCTCGGCGGAGCTTGTACTTTAGGCGTGCAAGGGCAGTGGTAAATGAAAATTTCGACATGTCGGGACTCGAGAGGAGGGTGGGACACTAGCAAAGATGAAGCTTGATGAAGTTGAGATGGTGTTTTGGCCTCATGTTATTTGTACAGTATTTGGCCAGCGTGGCTGGCATGCGGCATCTGTCAGTCAGTCAGCTGTGATTGGACGACGAGAGGCGGAAGCTGATTGCGGAAGACAGTAAAGGCTGACTGCGGAAGGCTAATGTCAGTCATATCTGATTGGTTGGCGCCTGACGGTGCACTTTTTGACTCGTCACCGTGCAGTATCTTCTCAAACAACGTCCATCGCTGACAATGTACGTTCCCCTGTTCACGCAGCTCTCCCCTTGAGCTTACGTGTGCTCTTGACGCAGGTGGCGGTCTGACGCTGGATACTGGCAGGCGTCCGATGACGGGCAGATCTTCTCATGTTAGGCTTTGGGCACGGTGCTGCGTGGTGAGGAGCAACGTTTTTTCGACCGTGAATGTTTGACCTGTCGTGCACCTGACTTCTGGGCAGGTGGTTGTCCGACGTTGGATAGCCCAGTTTCATAAGCAGGCAAGCTCTCTCACGTTAGGCAAGCTGCGGCCAATCTGAATAGGCTGCGGCCCGATGCTGGGCAGGCCTCTAACTTGGTGGGCGCTCGTGTTACGAATGTGTGAATGTTCAACCTGTCATGCGTGCATTACCGCTTTGGGCAGCCAACCCAAGGGAATATTGATTAGGTGTGAGATGGGCAGCAGCAGCAGCAGTATCGCTATGGAACAGGATGGGTCTGGCAGTCTGAGAACTAGCAGTAGCAGCCAGACGGGCAACACATCACCTCGGCCTATACAGATTGTACAGTTCGAAATATCGGAAGCAGGAGCAGGGACGAATACAGTAGCATTAAAGGGGGTTGAAGGATGCGTAAATGAAGGAGAGATGGAAAACTCCGATCATGTAGAAGGTCATTTGATCCCACATGGCAACACGACGTCTAAATGCTGACTCACCCCACTGAGAACAATTTGCTACTAACATCAATCGTGGTGTCCAAGCGTACCCAAATCCGTCAAATTTTGCTGCTGACAAGAGCGCCACTGTATCTGGGATTCTGGGTGCGAATTGTCTGTCGTTGCGATGACAAGAAGCCCCGTGCGAGCACGGGTCAACGCTCGTTGAACATCAAAAAACCAGATATCATTGATCTGATTCACAATCTTCAGATACTGTGTGCTCGCTCGGTCATAACACAAACCGTGGCAGTTCTCTTCCTGTTTGCTCCGCTAAACTTCTTCTATACCCTAAACCATCTATCACAGAACAGTCAACTGCTACTTTCCTCATGCACCCTCTCCGCCACTCCGCTATTGCTAACACCCCCTCCGTCCCCAGAGCTCGGCCCGCGCTCATACTCGGGAATGTGACCTGACGACCTGCCCTTGCTGATGTTGTTGTTGCCCACTCTGTATGACAGCCTTGGCGGCACGGATCGCAGCGAGACGGTCAATCCTTGAAGGCGCTTGAGAAGCAAGCGCATTGAGCATCGAGTCCAATCCCGCCAATTGATTCGACGGGTGTTTTGCCGAAGTACGTAAGCGCCTACCGAAACCGGACTGCAGTGGGGTGATGTGGGTTACCTGGGTATATGTGCGGCTAGAGGCGGCACAGATGCTGGAGTAGATGCGGAGGAGGATGGTGGGGTGATTACCACTGGCGATAGTAGTGTACTATGTTGCGGTGGATGTGACCGCGCCTGTGATTGGGATGATCTAGTCGATATCCGCTGTGGGGTGCTGGCCACCGCCCGCGCTGGTGTCGAGGAGTCTTATGGTGCTGAGGTCGTCTGCGCAGTAGGTGGATAATCTATCCGGGATGTAACTACCGTGGTTCACATTCAAGGTTAATGGGCACGCACCGTCCACTCTCTGCCGCTTCACAGGTGGGTCTACATCCATTGGGACCCGATCATCCCTCGAGGCATTTGATCCTAGAGTTCCCGCCCCCAACCTTTCCAGACGGTCTAAAAACACGAGATAGTATCCCATGTGTTCTGACTTTCAGATCAAATCTTGGTTTCTTTGTGGTGCCGACATCCATACGCATCCATTAGCCGAGTTCTGAACAATTTATCCTGGAACTCAAATATGAGTAACACCAGGCCTACTGGTGCTATTGTCACAGGACCACGAGTGACTTTCAGGAACTCGGGATATGCTGGAAACGAACCGACTACTATCGAGAAGTAGCCTGTACGTGTGTTGAGCGAGTTTTTTGTTGAACGCAAGTCTTCCATACTGGGTCGAGTGGACTTAAGTGGAGCGGTGACCCTCATCCACGTAGTCTGTTGTGAGGTAGTGGTGGTACTGCGTTTCAGGATCGGACAAGGGTCAAGAATTGTCTGAAGTGATTGGACGTGGTCGACACCAGCCGGAAGCCCAGAGCTGCGTGACACCAGTCACGTCAGCCCATGTAACCCTACTAAACGGTCCAAATCACGTCACAGTCTCAGATCTCAGATCCCAGCCTGAGAGTTGTGATTAAACGATATTGTAAAGATCGCGATATTATTCAAGCCAACAAATTGCCAACAATTCAGAGTATCATAGTTAGCACGTCATGAAAACGTAGATAAAGGTGAAGTTTATGCCCATGTGGCGACTTATTGGCCTTGTTGTCACGACCCCGGGACATTTGTGGTGGCCATAAGGGCAATAACTGATGTGGCTATGAGTGCTAGTAGAAGGGCCGCCGGGTAAAGAGTTACAGCAAATGGACATACCATATTCAAAATATCCGGTGGGGGCGATGCTACATTCCTTGTCCAAAATCACCAACTCTGCAGTGTTAGGCGCACAGGACGGTCTAGGGCTTCTCGTTCATTGATGAATGGCCCAAACGCATTTTCGTCATCGCTTCCAGAATAGCTGACCTCCTCCAAATTTGGTAACAGTTCCAGAGGCAGATCTCCATCCTCTGTACATAGAAGATTGCCCAGACCCTGCCCCCTGACTTGTTCCATTGCCACTCGAAGCTTCGTCACATTGCGAAATATCCTGTGGAGTCTAGGACACAGTGTGCGGTCGACCTCGTCATGCTGCTGTGACACTTCAAGTTCATCGCCATCCACAATCAAGGTGACTTGCTCCACTAGTGAGAGCACCGGGGAAAATGTATCAAATATCCGTATTGCACACAATATTGGCGAGTCGAGGTCCATGCGCAAGATCCCCAAGTTGAAGCGGTACTTTTTCCAGTGGGCCACGTTTTGGGCTGTAAGTTGTGTGGCACATAGACCCACGCTGACGTAATCCATGCCACAGTCGAGCACGACAGCACGAATCTGGAGATTTTGTGATGTCCGCATGAATGACAAAAGGCATGGAACAGGGGACGTAAGTTGATTGAAAAAATGAACGCTGAAGAAGCTGAGGACAGGGGCGGTCATCCAAGCGCAAAGGCCTTCCAGATAAGCTGAGACACCCCAAAATTCAAACTCGCGAAGGTTAGGAAGTGTCGCGTGGGAGGTGGTTGCAGTATCTCGAATGTCATGGCGAGGATCGGGGTATTGGAACTTAATCCACAGAGTCTCCAACTGGGACATTTGTGAAAGCGATGCGAGTATATAGCTTGGAGGGTAGTACACAGATCTCGGGATATCTCGTAGCTGGAGAGAGACGAGGCCTGTAGATGTGAGTAGGGGACATTGTACTGGAAGCGAAACGTGCATGAGATCGCCATGGTATAGATTGGGTGCTCGAAATTCTCGGGGAAGTGTCACTCCTGGAAGCGAAGAGTCGATATTCAGGCGTTCCAGAATTGGGAATTCCCCATCCATGGCCACGAATAACTTCTTCAGCTCCTGGAGGCTCATGTCTAGGGCGATCCGACGCACACGATCACGATGAGAGAGTGCTAGGAGTGCGCCATTTTCTTCTTCTTTTCCCAATTTCCCTCGACTCGGACCGCGAAGCCAGTAGACGATAGTGAGTGGAAGAGGTGGGGAATGTGCCAGCATGTCCGCTACAGGCACCCCACGGGTGCAAACAAGGTGAAGGTCGAGTAGAGATGGTGCATCAAGGATGACACGCCGCCACCGTCGGGAAACATGTACCAGCTTATACCACCAACGTTGTTCGTCCGAAAACGGATATCCGAATACATACTTGTCGCGTTTGTCTCGAATACTATGAAGTCGATAGATATAGAATATGTGGAGAAGGGCGTCATCATTGAGGACTGAGATGGGCGAATGTGCAAGTGGCAGTGGTTTCTTGACGATGTGATTTACTGATTCACAATTTAGTGTATGAAATGCGAAGATAGAGCTTTGGGGCATCACCGGCATCACCACTGGCACGTCGTGCGCCAGTGGTAATTAAAAATCTCGACATGTTGGGACTCGAAAGGGGGGTGGGTGACACCAGCATGAAGCCTGAAGAAGTTAAAGATGGTGCTTTGGCCTCCTTGTAGCGCCATGTTATTTGTGCAATATTTGGCCAGCGTCACGGTGGCTGGCATGACGCGGCATCATGGTTGAACATCAAAAAACAAGATATCATTGATCCGATTCACAATCTTCAGATACTGTGTGCTCGCTCGGTCATAACACAAACTGTGGCAGTTCTCTTCCTGTTTGCTCCGTCAAAGATATTCTATACCCTAGAACCATCTACCACAGAACAGTCAACTGCTACTTTCCTCCTGCACCGCCTCCGCCACTACCGCTATTGCTAACACCCCCTCCGCCCCCAGAGCTACCACTGCCAATACTTCTCGTAGCCATCGCCATCCGGTCCGCGCTCATACTCACAGACTGCCGGGGAACTTGCACTGACACCGGCCGAACTGGCAGGGAATGTGACCCGACAACCTACCCTTGCTGTTGTTGTTGTTGTCCACTCTGTATGACAGCCTTGGCGGCACGGATCGCAGCGAGATGGTCAACCCTTGCAGGTGCTTGAACAGCAAGCGCATGGAACATCGGGTCCAATCCCGACAATTGATTCGACGGGTGTAATGCCGAAGTAGGTGAGGGCCCACCGAAACCGGACTGGGGTGATGTGGGTATATGTGCGGCTGGAGGCGGCACGGATGCTGGAGTAGATGCGGAGGAGGACGATTGTGAGGCGATTACCACTGGCGATCGTGGCGTAGTATGTTGCGGTGGATGTGACTGCGATTGTGATTGGGGTGATCTGGTCGATGTTCGCTGGGTGCTCGCCACCGCCCACGCTGGTGTCGAGGAGTGTGATGGTGCCGAGGTCGTCTGCTTAGTTGGTGAATAATCTATCCAGGAAGTAACTATCGTGACTCATATTCAAGGTTAGTAGGCACGCACCGTCCGTTCTCTGCTGCTTCGCAGGTGGGGTCTACATCTATCGGGACCTGATCATCCCTCGAGCCATTTGATACTAGAGCTCCCTCCCCCAACCTTTCCAGACGGTCCAAGAACACGAGAAAGTATTCTGACTTTCAGATCAAATCTTTGGTTTCTTTGTGTGCCGACATTATAGAGCTTGCAACGCGTCCATTAGCCGAGTTCTCAACAATGTATCCTAAAACTCGAAAATGAGTAACACCAGGCCTACTGGTGATGTAGCCACAGGGCCACGAGTTGTTTTCAGGAACTCGGGATATTCTGGAAGCGAATCGACTGTAGTAGCCTGTACGTGGGTTGAGCGCGTGTTTTTTTTTGAATACAACTCCTCCATACTGTGTCGAGAGGACTCATGTGGAGCGGTGACCCTCAGCCACGTAGTCTATTGTGAGATAGTGGTGGCACTGCGTTTCATGATCGGACGAGGGTCAAGAATTGTCGGACGTGGCTGACACCAGCTGAGAAAGCGTGACACCAGTCACGTGAGCCTACTCTGTAAGCAAGATGTAAGATCGTGATATTATTCAATCCTTCAAGTGAGATGCTACAAGTATCGTACCAGACAACGCGACCTGACGGTACGCGCGAGATGTGCAGTAAAGTGCGGTCAGCCATGATTCCGAGTCCGAGTCCGTGTATCATAGTTAGCGAAACTGCAGAGGCCCTGAGTGAGGGAAACTTAGAAACATGTTAGGTAAATGTAGATGTAGGGGTAGTTTATACCCATGTAGCTACTTGTTGGCCTTCCTTGTTGTCACGATCCCCGTACAACTGGGTCATTTGTGGGCCCGGTGGCCATGGGGGCAATAACTGATGCGGTTATGACTCAGATTGGTAGAGAGTTACAGTAGATGCTTGAGTAGATGGACATACCATGTTCAAAATGTCCGGTAGGGGCGATGCTGCATTCCTTGACCAAAATCAACTCCGCAGTGTCAGGCGCACAGGACGGCCTAGGGCTTCTCGTTCATCGATGAATGGCCCAAAGGCCCCAAACGCATTTTCGTCATCGCTTCCAGAATAGCTGACCTCCTCCAAATTTGGTAACAGCTCCAGAGGCAGATCTCCATCCTCTGTACGTAGAGAATTGGCCAGATCCTGACCCCTGAGGCGTTTGGTTTCCACGTCAAGCTTCTTCACATTGCTGAATGTCCTGAGGAGTCCACGCCACTGTGTGCGGTCGACCCCGTTGTGCTGCTGCGACAGTTCAACGCCTTCCAAAAATAGGGTGACTTTCTCCACTAGTGAAAGCACTGGGGAAAGTGCATCGAGTATCCGTATTGCAGGCAACATCGGCGAGTCGAGGTCTATGCACGAGGTCCTCAAATGAAAGTGGTACTCCCCGACTCTAAGTCGTGGGACACATGATAGACCGACGCAAGCCATGCTCCAGTAGAGAAAGACGTCATGAATTTGGAGATTTTGTGATGTCCGCATGAATGATAAAAGGCATGGAACAGGGGAAGTAAGTTGATTAAAAAATATAATACGGAAGACGCTGAGGACAGGGGCGGTCATCCGAGCACAAAGATCTTCCAGATAAGCTGAGACACCCCAAAATTCAAACTCGCGAAGGTTAGGAAGTGTCGCGTGGGAGGCGGTTGCAGTATCTCGAATGTCATGGCTGGGAACGGCGTATTGGAACTTAACCCACAGAGTCTCCAACTGGGACATTTGTGAAAGCGATGCGAGTATATA
The DNA here is from genome assembly GCA_022376515.1 of Lactifluus volemus. Lineage (NCBI taxonomy): Eukaryota > Fungi > Basidiomycota > Agaricomycetes > Russulales > Russulaceae > Lactifluus > Lactifluus volemus. Next base: position 32,342 of record WTXI01000224.1, read on the forward strand.
GCTTGGAGGGAAGTACCCGCATCTCGGGATATCTAGTAGCAGGAGAGAGACGAGGCCGGTATTTGTGAGTAAGGGACATTGTACTGGAAGCGCAACGCGTGTGAGCTGGCCGTGGTATAGATTGGGTGCTCGAAATCCTTGGGGAAGTGTCACTCCTGGGGGCGACTCGGAAGAACCGATATTCAGGCGTTCCAGAATTGGGAACTCCTCATCCATCGCCATGAATAACTTTTCTAGCTTCTCGATTGGCATGTATAGGGCGATCTGACGCACACGATCGCGATGAGAGAGTGCTAGGCATGCGCCTTTTTCATCATCAACTTTTCCCAATATCGTGTGACTGCCGAAACTGTAGATGATGGTGAGTGGAAGAGGTGGGGAATGTGCCAGCATCTCTGCTACAGGCACCCCACGGGTGCAGACAAGGTGAAGATCGAGTAGAGATGGTGACTCAAGGATGACACGCCGCCACCGTCGGGAAACATGCACCAGCTTATACCACCAACGTTGTTCGTCCGAAAACATATATCTGAATATATACTCGTCGTGTTTGTCTCGAATACTATGAAGTCGATAGATATAGAATATGTGGAGAAGGACGTCGTCATTGAGGACTGAGATGGGCGAATGTGCAAGTGGCAGTGGTTTCTTGACAATATGATTTACTGATTCACAATTTAGTGCACGAAATGCGAAGATAGAGCCTTGGGGCCTTACCGGCCTCACCACTGGTACGTTGTGCGCCTCGGCGGAGCTTGTACTTTAGGCGTGCAAGGGCAGTGGTAACTGAAAATTTCGACATGTCGGGACTCGAGAGGAGGGTGGGACACTAGCAAAGATGAAGCTTGATAAAGGTGTTTTGGCCTCATCCTCATGTTATTTGCACAGTATTTGGCCAGCGTGGCTAGCATGAGGTTGTCATGATACCGGAGGGATCCGATGAAACTCAGTATCCGATACAGTACATGTACACCGGCCCAGGCCCAGAACTGCGTGACACCAGTCACGTGAGACTAATTACCAAACGGTACGCCAGAAAAGAAATCGAGTTTCTGGGATACGTTATCGACCAAGGCACCATCCGCATCGAGAGTTGTAATTTAACGATATTGTAAGATCGTGATATTATTCAAGCCTTCAAGCTAGAACTAAAAGTATAATAGACAACTCGGCTTGACAGGACACGCGAGATATGCAGTGAAGTGCAGTAAGCAACGACTCGGCGTATCATAGTTACTAGTAGCGAAACTGCAGAGCGGCCCCAAGTGAGGGGAGCGAGGAAAACTTAAAAACACGTCATGAAAATGTAGATTTAGGGGTAGCTTATTCCCATGTAGCGACTTATTGGTGGTTATGAGCGGTAAGGAGTTACAGTACATGGTTGAGTAGATGGACATACCGTGTTCAAAATACCGGTGCGTGTGACTCGGATGCTACATCCCCTGACCAAAACCACAGTTTCAGGCGCACAGGACGGCCCAGGGCATCTCGTTCATCCATGAATGGCGTAAACGCATTTCTATCATCGCTTCCACTGGCAGAATAACTGACCTCCTCCAAATTTGGTAACAGCTCCAGAGGCAGATCTCCATCCTCTGTACGTAGAGAATGGGCCAGGCCCTGACCCCTGAATTGTTCTGTTGACACTCGAAGCTTCTTCACATTGCCGAATGTCCTGAGGAGTCCACGCCATTGTGTGCGGTCGACATTGGCATGCCACGGTAACAGTCCATAGCCATTCATAATTAGGGTGACGTTCTTCACTACTGAGAGAACCGGGGAAAATGCATCGAGTAACCTTATTGCAGACGATATTGGTGAGTCGAGGTGTATGCACGAGATCCCCAAGTTCAAGTGGTACTTCCGGGGTCTACCTTGCGAGACCTTTAGTCTGACGAAACCCATGCCGCAGACGAGTTCGAGAGCATCAAATTGGAGATTTCCTGATGTCTGCATGAATGATAAAAGGCATGGAATAGGGGACGTAAGTTGTTTGAAAAAATCAACACTGAAGACGTTGAGGACAGGGGCGGTCATCCGAGCACAAAGGGCTTCCACATAAGCTGTGACACCCCCAAATTCAAACTCGCGAAGGTTAGGAAGTGTCGCGTGGGAGGTGGGTGCAGTATCTTGAACGTCATGGATGGGAACGGCATGTTCGAACGTAATGCACAGAGTTTTCAACTGTGGCATTTGTGAAAGCGATGCGAGTATATAGCTTGGAGGGAAGAACCCAGATCTCGGGATATCTCGTAGCTGGAGAGAGACGAGGCCGGTAGCTGTAAGTAAGGGACATGGTACTGAAAGCTCAACGCGTGTGAGATTGCCGTGGTATAAATTGGGTGCTCCAAATCTGTAGGGAAGTGTCACATCTAGGAACGAAGAGTCGATAGTCAGGCATTCCAGAATTGGGAATTCCTGCCAGACCATGGCCATGAATAACTTCTTCAGGTCCTGGGCTTCCATGTATAGGGTGATCCGACGCACACGATCTTTGTAAGACAGTGCTAGGAATGCACCCTCTTCATCTTTTTTTCCCAATGTCGTGTGACCGCTGATACAGTAGTAGAAGATGGCGAGTGGAAGAGGTGGGGAATGTGCCAGCATGTCTGCGACAGGCACCCCACGGGTGCAGACAAGGTGAAGATCGAGTAGAGATGATGCCGCAAAGATGACACGCCGCCACCGTCGGGAAACATGCACCAGTTTGTACCACCAACGTTCTTCCTTCCAACACGGATATCCGTGTACATACATGCGTGGAATATGAAGTCGGTGGATATAGAATATGTGGAGAAGGACGTCGTCATTGAGGATAAAGATAGGCGAATGTGCCACTTGCAGTGGTTTCTTGATGATGTGTTTTACTGGTTCACGATTTGGTGCACGAAATGCGAGCATAGAGCTTTCGGGACTCACCACATCGTGCGCCTCGGCGGAGCTTGTTCTCTATGCGTGCAAAAGCAGTGTTGACTGAAGATTTGGACATGTCGGGACTCGATAGGGGCGTGGGGGATACAAGCAAAGATGAAGTTGAAGACTGAAGTGCATTGGCCTCATTGCGGCCTCGTGTTATTTGTGTTTGGCCAACGTGCAGTCGTACAGTGGCGGCGTAAGGCCATATCCAAGCGTGGATGGGGCATTGAACATCAAAAAGAAGATATCCTCGATCCAATTTTCTACATTATTGAGAAGTAGACACTTGTCGATTCGAGAATTGCAATGTTTCATGTGTTCACAATCTTCAGATCAGTGTTGGACAGTCGCTGACTGAAAGTCGAAGGTCAGGTCATGCGCATGTCAACTAGTCAGTACCAGTCAGTGGCCAGTTCGTGACCGTGATGACTTTTCTCATCACGTGGTAGTGCCAAAAACTGCTTATCGATCACTTATCTGATCTTATCAGAGTTTATCGTCGAATCGATAACTTCAATCCTAAGCGCCGCCGCTGCTGCCCGACTTAGGTAGAGTCACGGTTGTTTGCAGTCGCTGACCCCCATGGTCAGACGACTTTCCTGACTGTTACGACTAGTCACCAGTCACTGGCTGGCACATCACTGCTTTAGATACTGTTTACTCAGGCGGGCAACAAGGAAAACAAGCATGGATAGACGCTCGATCATAACACAAGTCGTGACAGTTCTCTTCCTGTTTGCTCCGCTCAAGTTCTTCTATATCCTAGAACCATCTATTACAGAACAGTCAACTACTACTTTCCACTTGCACCGCCTCCGCCACTACCGCTATTGTTAGCACCCCCTCCGCCCCAGAGCTACCACCGCCAATACTACTCATAGGCGCCGCCATCCAGTCCGCGGTCATACTCACCGTCTGCCGGGGAACCTGCACTGACACCGGCCGAGCCGGCAGCGAATATGACCCAGCACGTCATGAAAATGTAGATGCAGGGGTAGCTTATGCCCATGTGGCGACTTGTTGGCCTTCCTTATTGTCACGATCCCCGGGGCATTTCTGGTGGCCGTGAGGGCAATAACTGACGTGGCTATGAATGTAGTAAAGCGCCAGGTAAAGAGTTACAGTAAATGGACATACCATGTTCAAAACGCCCGGTGGGTGTGATGCTACGTTCCCCGCTAAAATCACCGACTCCGCAGTTTCAGCCGCACAGGGCGGCCCAGGGCTTCTCGTTCATTGGTGAATGGCATAAACACATCTTCGTCACCGTCTCCAGAATAGTGGAGCTCCTCCAAATTAGGCAACATCTCCAGAAACTGTTCTCCATCCTCTGTAAGTAGAGAATGGCCTAAACCGTAACCGCTGGCATTGGTTAACACGCGAAGTACTTTCACATTGCTAAGTGGCCTGAGAAGTCCACGCCACTGTGTACGGTCGATGTCCGAGTCGTCGTTCGGCTTGCTCACAGTTAGGGTGGCTTGCTCCACTACAGAGAGTACTGGGAAAAGTGCATCGAATACCTGTACTGTAGACGGTGTTCGCCAGTCGAGGCGGATATGGATGCTGAAGGGGCCCAACTCGAAGCCAATTAGTGGCGGGTCCCCCTTAGATTAATAACATACTGGTTGCTGATGAGCCTGATAGCCTGAAATCTGAAACTTTCTGATGTCTGCATGAACGATACAAGGTGTCGAACAGTGAACGTATGGTGCTTCATAAAGTTGACATGCAACTCGCTGAGGACAGGGGCAGTCATCCGAGCACAGAGGGCTTCCAGATAAACACAGACACCCCGAAATTCGAACTTGCGAAGGTTAGGAAGGGTCACATGGGAGATGGTTGCAGTATCTCGTACGTTGTGGATGGGACCAGGGCCTTCGAACCTAATCAACAGAACCTTGAGCCGGGCATGAGTGAAAGCGATGTGAGTATATAGCTTGGAGGGAAGTACGCAGAACTGGGGATATCTCGTAGCTGGAGAGAGACAATGCCGGTAGTTGTGAGTAAGGGACATTGTATTGGAAGCGCAACGCGCATGAGTACGACGTGGGATAGATTGGGTCCTCTAAATCTCCGGGGAAGTGTGACTCCTGATGGGTCCGAATAATTCATATTCATATTCAGGTATTGCAGAATTGGGAATTCCCCATCCATAGCCACGAATAACTTCTCCAGCTGCCGACTTTCCGCGTGTAGGGTGATGCGATGCACACGGTCACGATGCGAGAGTGATAGGAATGCAACATTTTCAACTTTCTTTCTCGATATCGTGTGACTGCTGAGCCAGTAGGAGATGGTGAGTGGAAGAGGTGGGGAATGTGCCAGCATATCTGCTACAGGCACCCCATGGGTGCAGACAAGGTGAAGATCGAGTAGAGATGGTGCCGCAAGAATGACATGCCGCCACCGTCGGGAAACATGTGCCAGTTTGTACCACCAACGTTGCCAGAGGGAGTCCCCCGATCGATATTTGATTCCGTGCCAGTCATCTTCAACTTCCGAGTCGTGTTGAGGTTCCATATGAAGTCGGTGGATGTAGAATATGTGGAGAAGGACGTCATCATTGAGGATAAAGATAGGCGAATGTGCCACTTGCAGTGGTTTCTTGATGATGTGTTTTACTGGTTCACAATTTGGTGCACGAAATGCGAGCATAGAGCTTTCGGGACTCACCACTTCGTGCGCCTCGGCGGAGCTTGTTCTCTATGCGTGCAAGAGCGGTCTTAACTGAAGATTTGTACATGTCGGGACTCGATAGGGGCTTGGGGGACACTAGCAGAGACGAAGTTGAAGACTGAAGTACATTGCCAGTGACCTCATTGTGGCCTCGTGTTATTTGTCTTTGGTCAACGTGCAGTCGTGCAGCGGCGGCGTAAGGCCATATCCAAGCGTGGATGGGGCATATCCTCGATCCAATTTTCTACATTATTCAGAAGTAGAGAATTGCAACGTTTCATGTGTTCACAATCTTCAGATACTGCGTGCTCAGGCGGGCAACAAGGAAAACACGTATGGATAGACGCTCGATCATAACATAAGCCGTAGCAGCTCTCTTCCCTGTTTGCTCCGCTCAAGTTCTTCTATACCCTAGAATCATCTATCACAGAGCAGTAAACTGCTACTTTCCTCCTGCACCGCCTCCGCCACTACCGCTATTGTTAGCACCCCCTCCGCCGCCAGAGCTACCACCGCCAATACTACTCATAGCCACCGCCATCCGGTCCGCGGTCATACTCACCGTCTGCCGGGGAACCTGCACTGACACTGGCCGAGCCGGCAGGGAATGTGACCCGACAGCTTGCGGTTGCTGTTGTTGTTGTTGTCCACTCTGTATGACAGCCTTGGCGGCACGGATCGCAGCGAGACGGTCAATCCTTGCAGGTGCTTGAGCAGCAAGCGCATTGAACATCGAGTCCAATCCCGCCAATTGATTCGACGGGTGTAATGCCGAAGTGGATGAGGGCCCACCGAAACCGGACTGGGGTGATGTGGGTATATGTGCGGCAGGAGGAGGCACAGATGCTGAAGTAGATGCGGAGGAGGAGGATGGTGGGGCGGTTACCACTGGCGATCGTGGCGTAGTATGTTGCGGTGGATGTGACTGCGCCTGTGATTGGGATGATCTAGTCGATGTCCGCTGTGGGGTGCTTCCCGCCGCCCGCGCTGGTGTCGAGGAGTGTGATGGTGCCGAGGTCGTCTGCGTAGTGGGTGAATAATCTATCCGGGATGTAACTATCGTGATTCACGTTCAAGGTTAATAGGCACGCACCGTCCGTTCTCTGCCGCTTCGCAGGTGGGTCTACATCCATCGGGACCTGATCATCCCTCGAGGCATTTGATCCTAGAGCACCCTCCCCTAACCTTTCCAGACGGTCCAAGAACACGAGATAGTAACCCATGTGTTCTGACTTCCACATCAAATCTTTTGTTTCTTTGCGTGCCGACATCCGTAGAGCTCGCAACGCATCTGCTAGCTGACTTCTTGACAATTTGTCCTGAAACTCGAATACGAGTAACACCATCATGACGAGGTCTATCGGCGCTATAGTCGCAGGGCCGCGAGTCACTTTCAGGCACTCTGGATATACTGAAAGCGTATCGAGAAGTAGCTTGTACGTGTGTTGTACGCGACTCTTCCATATTGGGTCGAGTGGAGCGGTGTCCCTCAGCCACGTAGTCTGCTGTGCGGTAGTGCTGGTGCTGCGCTTCAGGATTGGGCGAGGGTCAAGAATCGTCTGAAGCGATTGGGCGACCCAGCGGAAGCCAGCGTCACGTCGATCATTAAAGCCGAGGGAGCGGAGGGACGTCCCAAACTCAGCAACGAGTTCATGAATGAGTGCTTGCCGTGGCGTCGGAGCCTCTGCCTTCATTTTCTCAGCATAGTTGAGTGCCATGCCAAGTTGTACACGCTAGGAATAAATGACGTGAGTATGGCGGAACGACAAGTCGGCTGAGGATACGGCGCACTCGAAAGATCTCCCGCTCGTCATCTTCTGAGATTTCCATGTACTCAATACAGACAATCTGCTTGTTGGCAAACATCCGTTTGTACTTTGGCGGTAGTTGCTTTCCGGGTTTTCCCTGTTTCTGCTTGTACCAGTATTTTTTCTTGTTGTCCCTGTTACATGTTAGTTGACGTCCATGTCACGAGGTGACTTTACTCACTCATCTTTGTCTACATGCATCACCGCAGGAAATCATTAGAAACCGGAGCACAATCGGCCACTTGAGAGAGACGTACGGTAAATCTACAGGTGACATTATCATTGTCACGTGATGCGGTAGAGGGTCGAAGGAAAAACCCACCAAACCATCCATGAACCTAGATAGAGTTGAGTATTAATGGGAAAAGACCAGAGTCAATAGCCAGATAAGAGGGCATACTTTTGTATTGAAGTCAGGCGCTGCTTCCCGTCAATGCAAACTCGCCTTTCGGTGCCATCTGGCGACTGAGATACCGCTACAAAGGCACAATGAGTGGAAATAGCAAAGTGATGTTTGTAAAAGGGCTACCGAAGATGATGGGTGGGATGTAAAAATTGCGAAATACGGAGTCGATGAGCCCAATTTGTTTGATTTCTGACCAGACGACATCTATCGTCGAAGTGGTTAGCAAGTGGGAGACAAGTAGGAAGATGAAAGATACCGCGTTGGTAGTGAGGATCCAAGTCGATTACGCCTTCGATTATTTGGTCTAACCGCGATGTCAGCTTATGAAGAAGAGTGAAAATGACATAAGAGATCGTTATTACCGTAAAGCGCCTGCGCGGTGTATGTCGTTGACCGTGGTGGTCTAAGTACATTCTTAAAAGAAAAGTCGTCACCATCCGCCTTTGCGCCAGTCGTCCTTTTCTTCTTTGCGATGGGAGTGTCAGTTTCTGATTCCGAAGAGTAGTCCGAAGCTGAGGCCATATGTTGTTTGTTTCGATAAAAGGCTTGGTTGCTGACTCGGACTTGTGACCCGCGCTGCGTAGCGTAAATGTGACATATGACACGTGCGCAAATGTCACACACCTGAAATTGCTTCGCTACTTTGTCACGCGTCGTCCTCAAAGGGCGGGGATGAGCAGCACAAGAAAGTTCACCTTGTCTAATAGGCCTCAAGCTCAACCTTCAACGAGTAGATTGAGGAATACGAGTAGCAGCAATGCCACCACCTCAACGACCGCAAAACGTGACTCGCTCGCTGCAGAGCTCGAGCGTGGTTCGTCCCTTTCTTTATACCGTCCTTGCCATTGCTGCAACTCAGTTGCCGCAGATCCACACCTCTCGACCGCAAAACGGCAACAACGCACACAAGCACTGAACACGACCCTGTCTCAAGCGGCCCTCGAGCGCAAGCTTGCCGCAGCAGAAACCACTCGCATTCAGCTCGAAACTCATCTTCGAGAGCGTGATGCAATAATTGAGCGCCTCGAAGCCGACCGTCGGTTACTTTCTGATCGTGAACAAGAAGAGAGAGAGGAGAAAGAACGCGTCACGAAGGAGCGCGAGGAGGAGAAGGTGCGTGGCAGCCCTAGTCATTAATCATCTTTCGTTTCTAAAACAGTCGTGCATTGTAAATAGACGAAAGCAGACCAAGATATCCGGTCCCTCCGCTCTGCGCTAAACACCCTTCGAGAGGACCATGCCGATCTTCAAGACAAATACGACTCCCTCTCCCATTCTACAACTCAAAGGCTCGCAGCACAAGCCGCAGAGCTCACCGCGTACGAACGTCAGGTCGACTCCCTCTCCGCCGAGTTACGCGAAGCGCATGCAAAAGCTACATCACAGGGCGCTGAGGTTCTGCGCCTACAATCTTCGCTCGATGCTCAGGTGGCTACGCAGGCCGACATCGCGCGACGTGAATCGGAAGAGGCGAGCTGGTCCGTGTTGCGTGGCGAGCTCACGCGCCAAGCAGAACACACACGTCAACTCGAAGCTGCTCATACGCGTGCGACGGCTGAGCTGAGTACGCTGCGCGAGCGCCACGGGACTATTGAGGTGTTACGTGAGGAGAAGCTCGCGCTAGAACGCCGCGCGGCCGTTGCGGACGAACTGCGCGATACCGTCGTGCGGCTCGAGGCGGAGGTGCAAGCAGCGCGTGCGGAGCGTGATGCGTTGTGAGCTTTCCCACATATACTTCTTGCTGATTCACTCATCGGTCTCACACGGATTTCGTTTAGGGCGAGGGACGCGGTTCCCGAGGCTCCCGGTGCGACCCCCGTCTCGATTACACAGAATTTATCGACGTTACGCCTCGAACACGCGCATCTTCTCGAAGCACATGGCTCGGACCGTGCGGCGCTACGCCAGCGTGAGGCCGAACTTGCAGAAGCACTAGCACGTGAGGTAGACGCGCGCGCCACTGCAGATGCGCACCTCCAAGCCAGTCGAGCCGCAGAAGACCGCGCATTGAGAGCCGAGCGCGCCGCTGCACTTGTAGAGCGGGAAGTCGGATTCTTGCAGGCGCTCAACGTGCGTTCACGATGATCGTGTCATGTCTCTTTTTTAATTTCCGTCGACTCATCTGCTAGGCGAGTTACGTGAGTGAGGAGGCTACGCATGGCACAGGACAGATAGATGAGGCAACAGAACAACATGTCAAGGACCTCGAGGTGCTCGTGGGCGAGTATAAGGCGCATATACACACCCTCGAAACCGAAATCCAAGAGCTCGCCAAGCGGCCGGCGCTCGACCAGGGCCCGGGCATACAGGACCTGCGCGACGAACTAGCCGACGAAAAGCTCGCGCTTCAAGAAGCACGCCGAGGTATGTCGTTCAATCCTCTCCCGCAAAGCCCTTTTCACCACGATGACGTTTTTTCACCTTAGTACTGGACGAGAAAGAAGAAGCGTCGGAGAAGGACAGGGATAGGATCGAAGAGCTCGAACAGACCCTCTTTGACCTCCGCGGCGAGATCGGCGCGGGGAGACACGTCCCACCTGGTGTACGCGTGCTCTCGCTGCGCGCTAATCCAGCTCAGGATTGGGCAGATTTACGCCAAGCTGCGCTCGACAGATTGAAAGAGGAAAACGCGGCTCTACTAGAACGACTCGCCACTCTCGAAACCGACCTCTCACATCATCATCCCTCTTCTTCCACCGATGATGCTGGTGGTGGTGGTGGTGGTGGTGGTGGTGATAATGCAGCGGCAGCGGCGGCGCTGGTACCCCGCGCGAGCTGGGAAGCGTTACGTCAAGAAAAAGTTCAGCTCGAAGACGAACTGAAACAAAAGGACAAAAGGATGCTTCGACTCCGACAAGTCTTCACCGCCAAGACGGCCGAATTTCGAGAAGCCCTGTCCGCCATTTTGGGCGTCAAACTCGCGTTTTATGATAACGGACAGGTTCGCGTCACCTCACAGTACGATCTCGGCGCCGCGTTTGTGTTTCAGCCAGCGCCAAAGGGAGGTGGGAGTGGTGGTGGTGGTGGTGGTGGTGCGGGTGCGGCGCGCATGCAACTCGTCGCGCAGGGTGAAGGTGGACCGCAAGAACTTCCGCAGTTGATGCGGAATTGGGTCGAGATTGAGCAGAGTATACCATGCTTCTTGGCCAGCGTCACGCTCGAGTGTTATGATAAGTGGAAGCGTGAGCAAGAGATGAGCCTCAGAACGTGAGTGATAATGGAAGACTTATAGAGAGGAGTCATGTATTTATTATACCGTGCCCAATTGCTGCTCTCATTTCCTTGACAAAGATGGATTCTGACGGTCGTTCGTGAGCATCCGAAAAAAAAATGTTCACAACTAGGGAGGTGAGATGGTAGTAAATAGCATTATTACGGGTAAAGATGGTAGAATAGACAAGTACTTGGTTGCGTATCTAGTTCGCAATCTATATGCAGAGTGTCTTTGCGTCTATCTAAATTTCCTCCAATCCCACCAATTTTTTCCCCGCGGGCGGCGGAATAAAAAAATTGCCGGTTTTTTTTTCACTCGACGCGCGCTCGCTTAGTCCCATTCACCTTGCCGTTTTCCTGTGCGCCATCAGCCGTGGCAAAGTACTCAAGTTTTGAAGTAGGATCCGCCCGAATGGTCTTCCCGCCTTCCTTCCAGTTTGCCGGGCACACTTCACCGTGCTTGTCCTTTCCGCAGCGCATCGCGGTCTCAGTACTATCTACCACAAAAAAAGTATGCAGATCAACTCACGGTGAATTGGAATGCTTGGACGAGACGTAGTGCCTCATCCACAGATCGACCGACGGGCAAGTCGTTCACAGTGATCTGGCGGAGTGTACCATTCGGATCTATCAAGTAGCTCGCACGGAACGTGATCCCCTTGTCCTCGATCAGACATCCGTAGTCGCGTGCTACGCGCATGTTACGGTCGGCCAGCAATGGGATTTGGAGGCTGGGACCGAGGCCACCCTCGGCGCGGGGCTGCTGTGCCCATGCAAAGTGAGAATACTCCGAGTCGGTAGAAATGGCTACAATTCAAAGTGTGTATCATTTGGTAGACGTGGGAAAGAAGAGGTCAGGACGTACCGAGCACTGCGGTGTTTGCGTGGGCAAAATCAGGAAGCGCGTCATTGAACGCGAGGATCTCGGTTGGGCAGACAAATGTAAAGTCGCTACAGAAAAAATATCAGAGAGATACCTGGCTAGAAAAGGTAGAGATAAACATACAGAGGGTAAAACATGAGGATCACCCTTCAAGTCGACGCGTCAGATTACAACAAAGCACGAGAAAGGAAAGCGCATATATACCATTTTCCGAGATAGTCAGACAACGAGACCTCTTTAAAGGCGCCCTCGACGAAAGCAGTGACGGTAAACGCGGGCGCGGGATTTTGGATGGCGGGAGACATGACGGTAAAAAGAAAAGAAGGGATTCACCCAATTCACCTTTTATACCTCCGTCGTGGCGCGACGCGTTTCTTTGGCCTTGTTTGCACGGCTTCAAATGGTCAGTCGATGACCTTTTCAAGTAAGAATTGCCTACATGCTAATGCAATAAATATTCTCGTTCCTAGTGACCATGTAGGCCTCATTATTTATTGTCGACCCCCTTCCCTGATAGCAGCCGGCTGGGGCAAGTGCGACCAGAGACCAGTAGTAGTAATGTCGAGCGCGATGACGCTGGGCACTTCATTCCCGATAGCTACTCTCTAATGACCTTACCTGCATATAAACCCTTAGACTTTGCCTCCTCTAATTAGCGTCATTAAGGGTCCCATCTTTTCTCAGTTCTTCTCTCATGATCTAAGTCTCATCTCAGCGATTTCATCGAAAGTGTTCCCCAGAAGCTCAGTACAGCATTTAGTCTCGAGACTCCCTCTATCAATTCCTTCTGCCTTCTCATCACCCTACTACTTCTCACTCGGGATGACACTTGTCATATCGTAGCCGACACACTGGCAACAGCTTGAGCACGATTAAGACATGGGTAGTTGTGTCAGGACGTACTTCGATCCACCAACTAGATCCATTGCTGCAGTGTCCACACGTTACGGCTTATTGAACATCGAACCATCCACTAAGCGCAGCCTGATGGGATGGCCCGATTCTTGTCGTTCATTGAGAAATGTGGTAAATGCGTCCAGAGCATCGCTTGCTCCAGAATATCCAACCTCCTCAAGGTTCGGAAGGAGCTCTAATGGTGGCTCTCCATCATCAGATGGCAAGGAATGGAAGATTTTGCCGATGAGAGCATCTTGTACACAAATGGTCTTCGCGTTAGTGAACGGCATAAGAAGTTCACGCCACTGTCCTCGGTCGACATCACTGTACCATTGTAATGATGGAACGTCCTTTTCGTAGCTGAATGCGACTTGCTCGACAACAGAAAGCACGGGTGAAAGTGCAAAAAATTGTGCCGCAGGCGCAACTTGCGAGTCGAAACGTCCGCCCTCGATCTCCAACATCAAAGAAGTGTCCCACTTCCAAGGGACCGCACGTAAGGAAATGGAAAACGCTCTGAAAGTTACCTGGACAGCGCGAAATTTGAGGTTCTCGGATGTTTGCAAAAGCTGAGAGGTGTGTGGAACCATATGATCAAAAAGACTGATATGAAGGATGCTGAGAGAAGGGGCGCTGATCCGAGCAACAAAATCCTCCAAAAATATGGCCATACCTCGGAACACAAACCGGCGTAGGTTAGGAAGTGTGGTCATGTCCGAGGTCTGGTGCAACTGCCTTTCAACATCATGGCCGGGGGAACGAAGGGATAGAAATTGAACGGACAGCCCCTCCAGCTGGGCCATAAGCGAAAGCCATGTAAGTATATGACTGACATCTGTTAAGATACCAGTATTATGGTTGAGCGTCAAAGTGACGATTCCCGCGGCAGTAGTTGTGAGTAAGGGTGATTGAATTGGAAGGGAAGCCGTATCCAGAGAGAGATGGCGTAGATTGGGGGCTTGAAACGTTGCAGGAAAAACCACTTTGATCCCAGAATGGATATACATGCGTTCCAGAACTGGGAATTGACCATCCATAGCCGTGACGAACCTCGCCACATCTGGGAGACTCCCAATGCGGCGAACACGATCACGGTGCGAAAGTGAGAGCAATATGCCCGATTCATCTGCTGCACTTAGCTCCCGATAACTGGATTGATAAGAGGTATAATCGATGGTGAGTGGTAGAGGTGGTGAATGTGCGAGCATGTCCACTACAGGCACACCGTTGGTGCAATATAGATGAAGGTCGAGCCGGGTTGGTGATTCAAGGATAATATTTCTCCAGAGCCGACAAACATGTGCCAGCTCGTACCACCAACGCTGGCGGTGCCAACAATGAAGGGTCATGACTCCGTTGTCATATTCGTCAGGATCTGCCAGCCGATAAAGATGAAATATATTGAGAAGCACGTCATCGTTAAGGACATGGATAGGTGAGTATCGTCTATTGCTGTTGCACCCTATGAATTTGCAAGTTTGTGAACTGGTCAGAGACACAAAAGTGACGATTTGGAACTGCTTACGTCGGCCGAGCCTTCTAATGAGGGGAGGATAGCTTATGGTAGAGCAGCAACCAGACATTTTCAGGGAGGTGAGTAATGACGTGGACGATTCCCGTGGTCACGGCGTGGTGGTGGCGGTGTCCTTGGCCAAAGTGGGCACTGACCTATATCCAGATTTGGACCCTGGCGTCCACCTTCCTCATCATCTGAGTCGTCGTCGTCGCCGTCGCCGTCGCCGCCTCATTATGAGCCAGACTTCCTTTTCCTCACTTTCACAGTCTCATCTACATTTTATCTACTATGCGTGCGGATACAGCGCAGACAGATCAATCTCAGCTTCAAAAAATCCAAGTTCTTTCCACCAATGCGACGTCACGAACACATACCGCCGAAAGCGCCACTAATATGGACGCACAGCCCTGCTAGATAGACGATTTGGGCGTGTGTTGTTTCTTCTCCCAGTAGTAACCAACGAAACACCGTTACACACTGACACGTGGTGATAGCTGACTGACTGATTCTTGGAGGATTATCGATCGCGCAGGCGGACACCACCTTTATCCCGCAAGATGTTGCATGGATCAAATACCATTTTGTTTCATACTAGCACGACCTGCTTGCTCCGTACTGCCATGGCACCATGGCGCACCCGCACCCACGAACCCAAGTGAAAATAACTACGCGGCCCCGAGCCAAGGCCAATTGGAAGGGCACTGGCAGTTAGGATCTGGACAGGTCGCTAGCTAGTAGTGATCCACGTACGTACCAGAAATAACTCTATATGTGATATGTATACTGGAATGCATCTTGACAAACCCTTCTTTTCACGAAGTGAGATATACCCGACTTCCTCGTTCACAATGCCAGGGGCCAGCGCAAGCGCAAGACCGCCAGTGTCGAGCCCGACGAAGTTGGGCATTGCATTCGTGGTCACTTCGTTAGCTCCTGGGAGCATGCCAACAAAGTTCGGTAAGGATATGTGTGTCATGTTCGAGCGTGCTGGGACGATCCGGTTGAGGAACGCGGCAGTGTTAGGTGTACCAGCGAGGGCGCTACGAACAGAAAGAGAAATACCTGGAACATAACTCACGCCAAAGTATATGAACAAAATTTTCTCAAAAGATGATGCATCGATGATGCTTCAATGAGCGGGAGATGTTTCAGCTGTGCCGTAATATCCTTGAATAGTAGCTTGAGTGACCAGCGAGACCAACTTGTTTTACCCTGGCAATAACCATGTCATTGCTTGTTCAACTCTGTATGACGCTCAACTATGCTTCCAGTGAAAAAAATGAAGGCAGAATGCCTGGTGCTGCGGTTCGGGACTCGTTACGAATTTGGGACGTCCAGTACCTCCGAGTCGCTTGGAGTGATCGCAGACCCGGAGGCGGCGGGCCGTCGAGGACGACGTCACGGTCCCACGCGTTGCCATTCATCAATATTCATCAATGAACAACAAGCAGCGGGCCATCCTGTGGGTCTGTATATGTCCCGGTGTAAGGCTAGATGTGTGCCACTGGCTGGCCTCGCAACCACGCTATATGACACTTACCCATACGATTGTAAGGTCAGCCACGCGGCTGACCTTGAAACATCGATTTGTACGCATTCCCGTTTCTGTCACGGGTTCCTTTGAGCTACCTTTCGCCGTTACCTTCGGCTGGTTTTCAAGCTCTTAGGTCTCATTCTCGCCGTCTCGATCTCGATGAAATGGGCCACGATGGCCCTCGGCCACGACGCAATTACGCCTCGGTCATAGACCGGTTCTTTGCGGCCTCGCGCTGCAAGGCGGTTCCTCTGCCTTTCTCTTTGTTCTCTTTCATGCTTCATGCCTCCCTGTCTCTCGTTTCGTGCTAGTGTGTCTCGTGTCACCCATTGTTCGCTCAGTTTGGCAACTTTTCTCTCATGTGCTTAGTTTTCCTTCCTTTCGTCTCAGGCTGCGTGGCGTGCCTCGCGCCGCGCCCACGTTCTAGGCTGACGGCCTATCGACCTCTCGAAGAAACCGCGAACATCCCGTGAAGTATTCTGAGGGTGCGCGCGACCTCGATAGTTGTATTGCTTTCATGACTTGGCTTTCCTCCCCCTTTGTTCCCTCTACCTTAGAGAGCCTCGCGCTCCTCCCTTTCATACATACCTCAGCTCCGATATACCTTACTTACCTCCACGGCCGTTTTTTCGTTCTGGTAGTCTCGATACTTACTCGATTCCCCGTTCTCGACGCGTTCTCCCCCCTTTTAGATTACTGGCTCAAATGTATATATAGACTCACAAAATGTACGCATTGAGCCAGCGAAATCACGCCGCTCACCAGTTGTTCTCGAATTCTCGTCTGCTTCAAGTTTCTCTAAAGTCTCCCGGTCTTCTTTCTTCCCTCAAGATCTCACTGTTACTCCCCCTCCGCTTTATCTCTCGCTCAGATCTCTCGATTCTCTGGACTTCTACGCGTTCTTCTTCCTCTCGCCGCCGCTCCTCCCCTTATCTTCCCCCTTGCCTCTCCTGAACTTCCTCTGACACCTCTGTTTGAACTCACTAGCAGGCGGTGTTTCCTGCTTTCACTATACACTCAACTCCACACGTGCGGAGGAGTAATGTATTTGAAGTTTATGGTGAACGGTAGAGGTGGCACTTTTTCCCCTTGATTCTTGATAGGTACTCTCTATTGTCCTTACCTATAAATAAACCCTTAGACTTTGTCTCCTCTAATGAGCATCATTCAGAGTCCCATCTCTCTCCTCAGCTCTTCTCTCGTGTGATTTGAGTCTCATCTTGGTGATTTCCTCGATAGTGTTTCCAGAAGCTCAGTACAGCATTTAGTCTCGAGACTCCCTCTATCAATTCCTTCTGCCTTCTCATCACCCTACTATTTCTCAATCGGGACGACACTTGTCATATCGTAGCCGACACACTGGCAACAGGGTGAGCATGATTAAGATATGGGCAGTTGTGTCAGGACGTACCTCGTTCCACCAATTAGATACATTGCTGCAGCGTCCACACGCTACGGAACCGGAGGCTTATTGAACATCGAACCGTCCACTAAGCGCAGCCTGACGGGATGGCCCAATTCATGCCGTTCATTGAGAAATGTGGTAAATGCATCCAGAGCATCGCTTGCTCCAGAATATCCAACCTCCTCAAGATTCGGAAGGAGCTCTAATGGTGGCTCTCCATCGTCAGATGGCAAGGAACGGAAGATTTTGTCGATGAGATCATCTTGTACACAAATGGTCTTCGCGTTAGTGAACGGCATAAGAAGTTCACGCCACTGTCTTCGGTCGATATTACTGGGCGTTTCTAATGATGGAATGTGCTTTTCGTAGCTGAATGCGACTTGCTCGACAACAGAAAGTACGGGTGAAAGTGTACCAAACAATTGCGCCGCAGACGCAACCTGCCAGTCAAGACGTCCCAACCTGATCTCCAACATCAAAGAAGTGTCCCACTTCCAAGGGACTACATGTAAGGAAACGGAATGCGGTCCGAAATTCACCTGGACAGCGTGAAATCTGAGGTTCTCGGATGCTTGCATGAACTGAATGAGGTGTGGAACCGTAAAGGACTCGGAGGGTTGATCAAAAAGACCGATATGAAGGGTGCTGAGGGAAGGGGTGCTGATCCGAGCAACAAGATCCTCCAAATACCTGGCCGTACCTTGGAACACAAACCGGTGTAGGTTAGGAAGTGTGGTCATGTCCGAGGTCTGGTGCGACTGCCTTTCCACATCATGGTTGAGGACAGCAATTGAAATGAACAGCCTCTCCAGCTGGACCATAAGCGAAAGCCATGTCAGTATATCTGTTAAGAAACCAGTATTATGGTTGAGCGTCAGAGTGACGATTCCCGCGGCAGTAGTTGTGAGTAAGGGTGATCCAATTAGAAGGGAAGCCGTCGTCAGAGAGAGATGGCGTAGATTGGGGGCTTGAAACGTTTCAGGAAAAACCACTTTGATCCCAGAATTGATATACATGCGTTCCAGAACTGGGAATTGACCATCCATAGCCGTGACGAACCTCGCCACATCTGGGAGCCTCCCAATGCGACGAACACGATCACGGTGCGAAAGTGCGAGCAATATGTCTGATTCATCTGCTGCACTTATCACCCGATAATTGCATTGATAAGGGGAATAATCGATGGTGAGTGGTAGAGGTGGTGAATGTGCGAGCATGTCCGCTACAGGCACACCGTTGGTGCAATAGAGATGAAGGTCGAGCCGGGATGGTGATTCAAGGATAATATTTCTCCAGAGCCGACAAACATGTGCCAGCTTGTACCACCAACGCTGGCGGTGCCAACAATAAAGCGTCATAACTCCGTTGTCATATTCGTCCGGATCTGCCAGCCGATAAAGATGAAATATATTGAGAAGCACGTCATCGTTAAGGATATGGATAGGTGAGTGTCGTCTATTGCTGTTGCACCCTATGAATTTGCAAGTTTGTGAACTGGTCAGAGACACGAAAGTGACGATTTGGAACTGCTTACGTCGGCTGAGCCTTCTAATGAGGGGAGGATAGCTTATGGTAGAGCAGCAACCAGGCATCTTCAGGGAGGTGAGTAATGACGTGGATGCGATTGAAGAGTACTCAGCAGTGTGTAGGCCTCGTGGACGATTCCCGTGGCGGTGGCGGTGTCCTCAGCCAAGATGGGCGCTGACCTATATCCAGATTTGGACCCTGGCGTCCACCTTCCTCATCATCATCGTCGTTGCCGTCGTCGCCTCATTATGGGCCAGACTTCCTTTTCCTCACTTTCACACACTCATCTACATTTATATACTATGCGGATACAGTGCAGACAGTCCAATTGCTGTCCACCAACGCGACGTCACGAACACATGATACACCGCACAAGGCGCCACGAATATGGACGCACAGCCCTGCTAGAAACCAACGAAACACCACCACACACTGGCACATGGTGATAGCTGACTGACTGATTCTCGGAGGATAATTGATCGCACAGGCGGACAAGACCTTTGTCCCGCAAGATGTGCACGGATCAAATACGACCTTGTTTCATACTAGCATGACCTCTTTTCTCCGTACTGCCATGGTGCACACGTACCCACGAACGCAAGTGAAAAAGACTACAGACGAAGGAGCCAAGGCCAATTGGAAGGGCAGCTAGGGTTGGGACAACGGTCGCTGGCTAGTAGTGAATCCCGTACGTACCACAAATAGCAATATATTTGAGATGTATACTTTATATATGTGTGGAATACATCATGACGGACTCTCTTTTTCACGAAGTGAGATATACCTGGTTTCATTTGAATCATTCACAAATGCCAGGGGCCAGCGCAAGCGCGAGACTGCCAGTGTCGAGCCCGACGAGGTTGGGCACTGCATTCGTGGACACTTCATCAGCTCCTGGGATCATGCCACCAAATTTCTATAAGGATATATGCGTCCCGTTCGAGCTGGCTTCGAACAATCAGTTGAAGAACGCAGCAGCGTTAGGTGTACCAGCATTGACAACGGCGCTACAAACAGAAAGACCTGGAATATGACTCCCGCGAAGGTAAAAACGGATATTAACAAAAATTTCTCAAAAGATGATGCATCGATGAGCGGGGGTCTAAGATGCTTCAATTTTGTGCCGTATCCTTGAGTAGTAGCTTGAGTGACCGAGACCAACTTGTTTTACCCTGGTAGTCGTCATGTCATTGTTTGTTCAACTGTGTATGACGCCCACCTATACTTCCAGTGCGAAAATGAAGGCAGAATACCTGGTGCTGCGCTCGTTACGAATTTGGGACGTCCTACCAGTATGGTAGTACCTCGCTTGGAGTGATTGCCGACCCGGCGGCGGCGGGCCGTCGAGGACGACGTACCACGCGACCCTGCCATTCATCCGAGTCAATGAACGACAGGCAGCGGGCCATCCTGTGGGTCTGTATAGGTCCTGGTGTAAGGCTAGCTGTGTGCCACTGGCTGGCCTCGCAACCACGCTATATGCCACCTACCCATACTATTTTTCCCCTTGTGATAGTTACTCTCTATTGTCCTTACCTCTAAATAAACCCTTGGACTTTGTCTCCTCTAATGAGTATCATTCAGAGTCCCATCTCTCTCTCCTCAATTCTTCTCTCGTGTGATCCATTAATAAGTCTCATCTCGGTGATTTCCTCGAAAGTGTTCCCAGAAGCTCAGTACAGCATGTAGTCTCGAGACTCCCTCTATCAATTCCTTCAGCCTTCTTATCACCCTACTACTTCTCACTGGGGACGATACTTGTCATATTGTAGCCGATGCGCTAGCAACGGCTTGAGCATGATTAAGATATGGGTAGTTGTGTCGAGACGTACCTCGATCCACCAACTAGATCCACTGCTGCAGCGTCCACACGCTTCGGAAGCAAAGGCTGGTTGAACATCGAACCATCCACTAAGCGCAGCCTGATGGGATGGCCCGATTCTTGCCGTTCATCGAGAAATGTGGTAAATATGTCCAGAAAATCGCTTGTTCCAGAATATCCAACCTCCTCAAGGTTCGGAAGGAGCTCTAATGGTGGCTCTCCATCGTCAGATGGCAAGGAACGGAAGATTGTGCCGATGAGAGCATCTTGTACACAAATGATCTTCGTGTTAGTGAACGGCATAAAAAGTTCACGCCACTGCCTTCGGTCGACATTACTGTGCCATTGTGATGACGGGATGTGCTTTTCGTAGCTGAATGCGACTTGCTCGACAACAGAAAGTACGGGTGAAAGGGTACCAAACAATTGCGCGGCAGACACAACTTGCCAGTCGAGACGTCCGCACCTGATCTCCAACGTCAAAGAAGTGTCCCACTTCCAAGGGACTGCATGTAAGGAAACGGAAAGCATTCCGAAAGTTACCTGGACAGCGCGAAATCTGAGGTTCTCGGATGTTTGCAAAAGCTGAGAGAGGTGTGGAACCGTAAAGGAGAGCTGATCAAAAAGACTGATATGAAGGATGCTGAGGGAAGGGGTGCTGATCCGAGCAACAAGATCCTCCAAATACCTGGCCGTACCTTGGAACACGAACCGGCATAGGTTAGGGAGTGTGGTCATGTCCGAGGTCTGGTGCAACTGCCTTTCAACATCACGGTTGAGGAAAGAAAGGCATTGAAATGAAATGGACAGCCTCTCCAGCTTGGCCATAAGCGAAAGCCATGTAAGTATATTACTTGGAGGGGCATCTGTCGGAAAACCAGTAGTATAGTGAAGCATCAGAGTGACGATTCCCGTGGCAGTAGTTGTGAGTAAGGGAGATCCAATTGGAAGGGAAGCCGTCGTCAGAGAGAGATGGCGTAGATTGGGGGCTTGAAATGCTACAGGAAGGTCCACTTTGGTCCGAGAATTGATATACATGTGTTCCAGAACTGGGAATTGATCATCCATAGCCATGACGAACTTCAAGTTCCCCTCATTTGGGAACCTCCAAAATTCAATGCGACGAACGCGATCACGGTGCGAAAGTGCGAGCAGTATGCCCGAGTCATCAACTGCCGTTATCTCTCGATCAGTGTCGTGATAACGATAAGAGATGGTGAGTGGTAGAGGTGGTGAATGTTCGAGCATGTCCGCTACAGGCACACCGTTGGTGCAATACAGATGAAGGTCAAGCCGGGATGGTGATTCAAGAATAATATTTCGCCAGAGCTGACAAACATGTGCCAGCTTGTACCACCAACGCTGGCGGTGCCAAAAATGGAGCGTCGTAATTCCGTCGTCATATTCGTCCGGATCTGTTACGGCTCGACTGGGGCCGGGTCCCAACTAGGGTTCAAGAGTTCGGATATCTCCTAACTTCTAGGTTCAGGGTCACCCGAGGTGACGACGCGCAGAACCCTGTGGTGTTGTAGCACAACCACCAAGCTTCGATGGCCCTACTAGGGCGTATAGGAGGGTAAGAGAAGAGAGGGAAGAGGAGAGGAGAAGTTCTGTTGCTTTTAGGAGAGTGAAACAAGTCGATTTGAGTCAAAGCCGAAGCTGGGGTACAAGCTACCAGCTGAGGCCTACTTATACAATGTACGCTAATTGTTCTACCAAACTAGGGTGGACAATAAGCAAGGAGTCAAGACAATAGAACGCGAGGACAATAGAGACTCGGAACAATAACACTGGACTAACTGGGACAGACAATAGCACACTCAGAACAATAGAACAGTCAGGACAATAGAGACAATGTGGACGGGACGTTATCAGGATGAGTAAGCGGGTTACGGGAAGCATAGGGTCCAACGTGTCCTGCACTCCGTAACAATACCCCCTCTCTAGAAGGCAGTCCCACCTGCCACCTTAGTCAGTTTTACGTCGTGACTGGGACGGGCCGGCGACGCAAGTGTCTAGGACTTCCATCTGCTTGCGCTTCTTCTTGATTTCCTCTGCAGTGCCATCCAAAAGACATCCCCCACCGTGCCATATGTGGTCTTCAGGGACGCGGCACACTCCAAGCCCTGGCATACAGGAGAAGTGAGGGAAGGGGCAGCCGTCGCTGTTGTGGGTCATCATCCTGTCGTGGAAGCGGCAGTGTTTTAGTTCTCTACGCGGCGTAGAGTCATTTGGAAAATCGAATCTCTGAAGACCTCCGGAATCGAGTCCCAGGCGATCAAGTCCGTGTGGGTGAAGAGTAAGGCGCGCTCGTGGTTCCATATCCCGATCTCTCTGCTGAGGACCCCCGGGATTACCGTCCCTCTGGTCGAGCCAGTATTCGGTGGTCCCGTAGGTGGGGAACGCTTGAATGGCTTCGTCCTGCGTGCTAACTGGGGTCGTCTGGGTGCCAATGCTGCGGGTCTGAGGGGGTGGATCCGGGACCCAACCGTCTGTCTGCGCCGCCACGACAGCGGGGATCGTGGGAGCACGAAGGAGGTTGATCTGTAGCCTGCCTTCGTCGTCTTCTTCAAACCATTCTTCTTCAGGGGTCTCTGGTCTAGCGAAGTCACCCAGCCTTTGGGCAACCATGGTGCTACGGCCGTCAGTGAAGATGCGGGTGCGTCTCTGAGCTCCGGGGTGGTCCCTTCTCCACTTGAAGTCAAAAAGGCAGTGAAGACACTGTCGGGTATCCTCGTAGTACTTATAGGGATTGTAAGGCCACTCGTAGTTGTTTTCACGCCCCACTGGCCAGTCATACGGGATCCCCAGACACACGAGGCGGACTTGACGGTAGTCAACTATGAAGGAGCCGGGGGAGGTGCGATGTTCTCGTTTGGGATCGAAGAAGTCTGCGTCTGCCCGGGAAGCTTGGAAAATTTGCGGGAGGGAGAGGTCAAGGCTTGCGGATTGAATCTCCTCCCAAGTATAAGGGAGCGAGGTAACCGGGGCGTTAGTAATGGGAAGCGCAGATGGCCTCCCGACAGAAGTGTTTGTGCTGGCTATGATGGGCGTAGGTGATGTGGATCTGTCGTTTGAGGAAGAACTCGCGGAAATGAGGGGTAACGAAGGGGGGTTCGTTAGGCTCTTGGAAGAGGGAGCGAAGCTGCATTGTCTGCTGTCCATCCTCCCTCGTCTTATTATAATCTTCCTTGCTTTTGTTGGGTTTTGTTTGTGAAATTCTTCCACCAAATCATCCGCGTGCACCTGGTCAGCTGGTTCCCAGGTGTTGTGGGCGTGGGGGTACCCTTCCCACTTCAGGAAGTACTCGAGGCGCCCCTTGCCACGCCCTTTTCGCCTGGAGTCCAACACCTGTTCGACTTCGTATTCTTCCTCACCTTCTATTACGTCTGGGGCTGGTTTCGTGAAGGCCTCCCCGTTTTCTTCCGTTTCCTTATACGGTGATAGAAGGGACGCATGGAAGACTGGGTGGACACGTTTTTGTCGCCACTGATCCGGGAGTTTCAGTTTGAAAACTACCAGGTTAATCACCTGGACCACTGGGAATGGGCCGTATCTTTTCGGGGCTAACTTGGTGAAGGGGTGTGACGTTTTGAGGTTCTTTCCGTCTAGCCAAACTTGGTCTCCTTCCTTGAAGGGTTCATATGCCCGTCTGCCCTTCTTTCGCACGTTCCGCTTCTGGAGGAGGTCTTGCGCCCTTTGGATCGCTTGACGCGCTTGGTTACGTTTCTCCATCAGATAGTCTTTGCGCCGTTCTACTGCTGGCATCTTCCCTTCCTTATCAGTTTGCCACACCGTGGGTGTGTGTCCCATGAGTAAGTCGAACGGGGTTTGTTTTGTTGTTTCGTTGATCCACGAGTTGTGGACGAACTGGGCTAGAGGCAACCAGCTGACCCAGT
This sequence comes from Lactifluus volemus, assembly GCA_022376515.1. Lineage (NCBI taxonomy): Eukaryota > Fungi > Basidiomycota > Agaricomycetes > Russulales > Russulaceae > Lactifluus > Lactifluus volemus. The sequence goes on from WTXI01000224.1 coordinate 56,844, forward strand.
CATTCTGTTGGAAGTTTCCATAGACGCGCAGATATTGTTCTAGCCATTGGTTCGTTCGTTCCGATTGGCCATCTGTCTGGGGGTGGTATGCCGTACTGATGTTCTGGTCAATCCCCAATTGTCTACACAGTTCTCTCGTCCATTTTGAGGCAAAGCGCGGATCGCGATCCGAGATCACCCGCTTCGGGGGGCCGTAATGGGGGAACACCTCTTTGGCATAGCATCTTGCGACTCCTTCACTGTCGATGGTTTTGTTGCAAGGGATAAAGAATGCCGCCTTGCTACAGTCGTGATCGGTGATGGTCAAAATGCTGTCGTAGCCTTGTGATTCTGGGAGGTCTGTGATCAGGTCTAGGGCAATCGTCGAATATGGGGCGTAGCTTTGTTTCGGGGGAATGGGTACCAAGGGGACCTTGGGTCTGGTTGTGCCGCTCTTGGTGCTTTGACAGGTTGCACACCCCTGCACGTATTTGGTGACGAACGTTCTCATTGTGGGCCACCAGTAATCTTTGGCAATTGTGGACCAAGTCCTCATGATCCCTGGATGCCCCGCCGTCTTGTGATCGTGGTACATTTGTAGAATGCTTCGGTGCACCGTGGGGTCTTCTGGAACCGCCAATCGGTCGTGGTGATACCACTTGGTCCCAAAGCGTGTCCGGTGCTTTCGCACCCCTTCTGTCTTCGTCCACTCTTCCAACTGCTGTTGATGCTTCTCTTGAGCGCGTTCTACTTCTTGTTCTAATGACTGTTCTTCTGTGAAGAGGCGCACAAAGAGCTCTGGGGGTAAGACTAGCACATCCTCGTGGTCATTCTCCCCTGGTCGCATCCGGGTCGTCGTGACAATGGGTCGGCTTTGTTAGTCTTCCCGGGTCGATGAACGATCTTCATGTTGTATTCTGCCATCTTAGGGATGTAGCGCGCCACCCGTCGACTGATCTTGTGCGCTTCCCGGTAGTACTGAAGGTTAGCGTGGTCGCTGATGACAGTGATGACGTGTGGGGAGCTCAATAGAAGGTGCCGCCAGTGTTCCAAGCCTCGGATCATTGCCAGTAGTTCCCGGTCATGGATATCGTAGTTCCTCTCTGCTTGGTTGAACGTTCGCGAGTAATATCCCACAGGGCGCAACTTCTGGTCCTTGTCCGGTTGGTGAAGAATTGCTCCACTAGCGTATTGTGACGCGTCGACTTCTAAGACAAATGGTTCAGCCAAGTTAGGTCTCTGTAGGACCGGGTCGCTAGTGACTGCCTTGATTAGTCGATCCACTGCTTGCGTACATTCCTCTGTCCATTCAAACTTGGTTGTCTTCTTTAGTAAGTTAGTCAGTGGTCTAGCAATATTGGCAAATCCTGGGATGAACTGCCGTTGATAGCCCAAGACTCCGAGTGTACTGCGGACCTCCCGTACTGATTTCAGTTGCCGTGGCCACTCGGCTAGACCGTGCTTCTTGCTAGGGTCGATGCGAATGGTGCCCTGGTCGATGACGTACCCCAGAAACTCGATCTCTCTTCTGGCAAACTGACATTTTTCCGGCTTCAGAAAGAGTGACTCCTTCTCCAGAACTTCTAGGTATTCTTTGGTGATTTGATCGTGCAATTCTGGGTCGTCAGGGGTCACGATGAGGAAGTCGTCCAGGTACCAGTGAACCCAACGGGGGTATTTCTTTTCAGATTAGCAAAGATGCGGTCTGCCATTCGTTGGAAGGCGGCGGGTGCGTTACACAATCCGAAAGGCATGACTTTGGCTTCAAACAGCCCCTCGTCCGTTTTCACTGCCGTGATCCACTGGCTGTCCGGGTGTTACGGAGTGCAGGACACGTTGGACCCTATGCTTCCCGTAACCCGCTTACTCATCCTGATGACGTCCCGTCCACATTGTCTCTATTGTGCTGACTGTTCTATTGTTCTGAGTGTGCTATTGTCTGTCCCAGTTATTCCAGTGTTATTGTTCCGAGTCTCTATTGTCCTCGCGTTCTATTGTCTTGACTCCTTGCTTATTGTCCACCCTAGTTTGGTAGAACAATTAGCGTACATTGTATAAGTAGGCCTCAGCTGGTAGCTTGTACCCCAGCTTCGGCTTTGACTCAAATCGACTTGTTTCACTCTCCTAAAGCAACAGAACTTCTCCTCTCCTCTTCCCTCTCTTCTCTTACCCTCCTATACGCCCTAGTAGGGCCATCGAAGCTTGGTGGTTGTGCTACAACACCACAGGGTTCTGCGCGTCGTCACCTCGGGTGACCCTGAACCTAGAAGTTAGGAGATACCCGAACTCTTGAACCCTAGTTGGGACCCGGCCCCAGTCGAGCCGTAACACCGGGTGAATCCGGATGTTGTAATATCCATCTCTAATGTCAAACTTGGACATTAGCTTGGCGTCTCCCATTTGGTCGAAGATGGTGTCGATGCGGGGGAGGGGATACACGTCCTTTACCGTCCATTCGTTCACTTTTCGGTAGTCATAGACGGGTCTCAACTTCCCATCCTGCTTCTTGATGTAGAAGAAAGGGCTGGACCATGCGGATTTCGACCTTGTGATGTATCCTTTATCTTGCTGCTCTGTGAGAAACACCCTCATCGATTTGTTTTCTTCCGCTGTTAATTTGTATGTCTTGCAGTTGATTGTCTTTGGGGCATCTGGCAGAAGCGTGATAACGAGGTCTTCAGGGCGTGAAGGGGAAAGCGTTTTGCCTCTTCTTCTGAGAAGACCTTGGCGTACTTTTGGAACTGCTCTGGCACGGCTACCTTGCTCTGCCCTTTTCCCTCTCGCTGAGCCCACTGTTGACTGAAACTCGTTCTACACGTCTTCATCCTTTGAGCCGCCCATTTCAGCTTCCAACTTCGCCCGGTGGTGGATAACTTGATAGGTGGCCCTTGAATCTTTCCTTCCTTCCAATTGATCTGAGGGTCGAACTCCCGTAACCAGGATATCCAGGATGATCCGATCTTCGCCTAAGTTTGTGATATAGAAGATCTGGGCGGCTTCTTTGCGTCCTTTGAGGATGTTGAGGAGACAGTAGCTGGTAATTTTACCGTCTTGATTCTCTGTTCCCGTCTACGTTGAACACCGTTCGTGGTTCTTGGAGGGTTTATGGACCCCAGGCCTAGCTTCTCCACCATTCTTGGGTCGATGAAATTTTCTGTAGCACCACTGTCGAGTAGTGCTTTTTCGGCAGCCGTCTTGGTCGCACTCGTGAACGATAGGGAATGTCCAGTGTATTGGTTCTCGAGATACGACATATTGAGTAAGACGGGCTCGCACCCAGGCTGCACGGGTCGAGCCATTCAAAAATCCTCTTCTTCTACCAGCCCGTCCAAGGCACCGTTGAAGGCTCCTTTCCCAATTTTGGCTCTGATGCTCCTGAGCATCTGGATGGGTCTTCTCATCACCGACTTGCGTGGTTCATCATCTTCCTTCTTGCTAGCTCTAGCCCTGG
>WTXI01000225.1:0-59734 GCA_022376515.1 Lactifluus volemus
CCTGGTGGTGGAGCTGGGCCAGGAGTTATGTATGAATTGGGCGAGTGGAAGCCATCGTGCCCAGTTGTTCTGCTGGAAGTTTCCGTAGATCCGAAGGTATTGTTACAGAATGCAGGACATGTTGGACCCTATGCTTCTCTAACCTGCTTACTCATACTGATGACGTCCTTCCACAACTGTTTCTATTGTGCTGACTGTTCTATTGTCTTGGTGCCCTATTGTTCGTGTCACGGTTCGCAGGGACCGTGGCTCGAAGTGAGCGTCGTTCTGGTTGGCTATTTGCTGTGGCAAGTCGGACAAGACTAGCAACACCAAATAGTTGATTCTAGCACGCGCAGGCAAGGTCCTGTGTGGAGTAGACTTGACTGTGCGAACTCTGGGTGTCTGTATCACGCGAGACGGACTAGCGTGTCAAGGCTCAGAGGGGCCTTGGCGCACGACGTGTGCTTGAGTAATGCGAGGAGGGCTGAACGTGGCAACTAGCCTCAGCACGACGAGGATTACTCGAGTTCTTCCCTTGGCTTTACTATAGAGGAGAGCGTCGCGCTGACGGATGCACTCTACTGTATCGTCAAAGAAGAGGTCAAGGGCAATCACAAGACGAGACTAAGTCTTGTATTGACAACGGTCAGGAGGTCTGACTTGAAGGGACAAGAAGGGAAGAGGGTTCAACTAGTCTGATTGCAGACGAAGCAAAGTCTAAGGAGACAAGCTACAATGGACCGGTTTATATATTCCTAGGGTGTGATGCTGAGTCATAGAGTCCCAGGCATGTCACAGCGTGACATGCCTCCTAAATAATATATCGTAGATCGAACGGAGAAACTATGGAGATCTACGGAGATACCTCGGAGAGATCCAGAGATCTGTATCGTACTCGGAAAGATCCGAAGATCCGTATCATAGATTGTCTCGGAACAAAGCGAAAAAGATACCCACAATCACGTGGGGCCAATACATAAGCAGATCATGTGCCAAACCGTAACAGTGCCTCCCTTCTCAAGGGCGCTGTGCCACCAGCGCATCAGTAGCTGCGTCGACGCACGACGAGGGAGGTCGGGCACTCCCACACGGGGTTACGGACGCCCTCGGGCTCCGTGAAGTCGTGGTCGCTCGGGCAGAAGCAGTTGGTAGCCGTGCACAAGAAGTGCGGCCACGGGCAATGGCACGAAAGGTGACCGCCCGCGCAGTACAAGCAGCGGGAGTCATGGGGGCATAGGTCGGCGGGGTGGTCGGGCTGCACGGTATTGCAGCGGTGACAGTACAGGTAGACGGGAGGCGGAGGCGGGTAAGTCGGGATCCAGGTGGCGGCTAGAGGGGCGGAAAACTGCTGAGGGAAATACCACGCGCCGTGTGCAGGAGGTGCGTATTCGGTGGCACAAACGCCGTGCCGAACGCCTGCGTGTTCCCGTTGGAGTCCACGAGCGCCACCATCTGCAGGAGCCTTGCCCTTCGCAGCGGAGGTGTTGGGCTCCGTGCCGGGATAAACGGGGTATTGAGGGGGTTCGGCAACATACCCTCGTGCGGGTCGGGGGTGAACGGCGTCCAATGTAACTGACGCATGCGGGTAGGTGGGCGAGGGGTGGCCGGAGTAGGAGTCCTGACGTGATAGCTGGGACTCCTCGCTGGTGGTGGAGGCGGAGACGGACTGGTCAGATCGATAACCGTCGCCGTCGGGGGCGGGGGTGTTGACCCGCGTGAAGGGTCGCTCAGAGGCGTCGACCGGCTCGGAGCGCGAGGAGGGTGACGGAACGGGAGAGACTTCTTGGCCTGTTACGGTTATGCGGGCCGCCCGGCCCATTTCTTACTGTTTTCCGTCTGATTTTCGACTTGTGTTGTGACCTAGGATCCCTTTCCTTGGCCAGCCCCCTTCTGTTCCGCTTCTAGGGGCTGTGCGTCGCTGTTTTGGACGTGTATTTGACTCAGGGATCATGACTCAAATCTTGAGTCAGCGTTCTTGACTCAGATCTTGAGTCAGACGCACTGAGTCAGTTCTTGAGTCATCAGAACTGACTCAGGTCCTTAGTCAATAGTCTTGACTTCGCTACTGTACTGTGACCTTTGTAGGATAGTTGGCTGGCCCTCTGTACGCATAAATAGGGCCCTGTAGACGAGCTAAAGCCCCAGCTTCAGCTTCGTCTAGAATCGCAGTTCGTTGTCTCCTGCTCACACTCGCATCGCATCTTCCTCCTCTACTTGTTCATCCCCTCTTCGTACCTTGATCTAGGTACCTCGCGCCACGATCAGACATCTGTGAATTTGTTCCATTTCCTCTGGAACAAGCTCCCAGACGCCTGAACCCTAATATGAACGCGCTGAGAGAAGTAGTTCCCACTTCTCACACCGCGTCCGCCCTCAAACCTTAGTTCAACCTCTCACGAGTGTCCTTGGAAGGCGAGCATCCCTTGCGCTCCAATTACACTCGCGCCCGTGTTGCGGTTGAACCTACACATCGTCATTAGCCCATCTGCCACCGTCTATCCTCTTTAGGAACGGTAACTCCGACCATCGCGTGCGCCGGCCCGTACTAACCGCCTCACGCGATACGAACACCCAGAGCTCGCACAGTCAAGTCTACTCCTTCTGGGACCTTGTCTGCGCGTGCTAGAATCGATTATTTGGTGTTGCTAGTCTTGTCCGACTCGCCACAGTCAATAGCCAACCAGAACAACGCTCACTTCGAGCCGCGGTCCCTGCGAACCGTGACATGGCCCGCTGCTTCGAGTAGCGGGGCCGACTGGGTTCTCCACTCGTCGATGTGGTAGAAGGCGTCGAGCGCGAGGGAAGGGGGCTCTTCCTCCGAATTGGGAGGAGCGACGGGCGAGGAGTAGTCGTCGTCGTCGGGCTCGGGGGACCACTCGCCGTAAGTGGCAGGTCGAGTGGGCTGAGGGGCCCAGAGTATAGGTACGGGTGCGAGGGGCCTGGTGGATGGATCTGGTACTGGGAGGGGTGATGGTGAGGTGGCATACTCGTTGTCGATGTCGAGGTGCTCGGGTTGGAAGTCTTCTGGGGTGAGGCCAGTGAGTAGGAGGGCGGCGTAGGTATCGTCAGGGATATCAAGGGAGGCAGTGTCAAGGTCAAGGATGAAGTCTCTGATGGGGGAGAAGTCCATAGGAGAGGGGGATAGCGATGGTAAAGAGTCAAGTGGGGGGTTTATATCCTCCTTGACTTCTAAGGTTCTCACGGCTTCGGGGTTTGCCTTGTGGAATTCTCGGATTAACTCCGGGGAATTGACGTTCTCGACCGGCTCCCATGTGTTATGTGCTGCAGAATATCCTTTCCACTTTAGGAGATATTGCAGCTTTCTGTACCGCCTTCTTGATCCGAGGATCTCTTCGACTTCGTATTCCTGATGATCGTCAACCAGATCTGGGGGTGGTTCGGTGTGATTTCGGCCATGCTCGGCTGTTTCCAAGTAAGGGGTCAGAAGGGACGCATGGAAGACATTGTGGATCTTCCATTGGGGTGGTAAGTCCAATTTGTATACATAGGGTGAGACCACTTTGATGATGCGGAAAGGTCCGAAGCGTTTTGGTCGAAGCTTCTTTGTCGGATATGGCAGGTTTAAATTTGTTCCTTCTAGTAGAACCATTTGTCCCTCGGTGAAAGGTTGGAAGTGGCATTGCCCCTTCTTCCTTTCGTGATACTTCCTTGTCATGTCCTGTGCCTGTCGAATGGCCTTTTGCGCTCGTTCCCGCAGTTCACGGAGGTAAGTGGATCGTTCTTCCAGGGCCAGTAGGGCTGAGTCTGTTATCTGTTGCTCCTGTGCCCGTGGGGTAAAGCCGATGAGTAATTCAAAAGGGGATTTTCCGGTGGTGGAGCTGGGCCAGGAGTTATGCACGAATTGGGCAAGTGGGAGCCACCGTGCCCAGTCGTTCTGCTGGAAGTTGCCGTAGATTCGAAGGTACTGTTCTAGCCATTGGTTCGTCCTTTCTGATTGTCCATCTGTCTGGGGGTGGTATGCTGTGCTGATGTTTTGATTTATTTTGAGTCGTTTACAGAGGTCTGTTGTCCACTTCGAGGTGAACCTCGTGTCTCGGTCCGATATGACGGTCTTGGGAATTCCATAGTGGGGGAAGACGTGCTGGGCGTAGAGTGCGGCCACTCCCTCAGAGTCGATTTTCTGTGTACAAGGGAGGAAGAATGCCGCTTTTGTGCAGTCATGGTCGGTAATCGTCAGGATAGAGTCGTAGCCCTGCGAGGGCGGGAGGTCCACGATGAGGTCAAGTGCGATAGTTTCGAATGGTAGCGCGTTTGGTTTAACGGTGATTGGGTAAATTGGGACTTTGGGCCGGACTGTGTTGCTCTTTGTGGTCTGGCAGGTGGCACACCCTTTGACGTATTGTCGAACAAATGTTTTCATGTCAGGCCACCAATAGCCTTGTTCTACCATGTGCAAGGTTTTCGAAATTCTGGGGTGTCCAGCAGTAACGTGATCATGGTGCGCAGCAATCACCTCCCTCCTCAGGGCGTTGTCTGCCACGACAACGATCTTTCCAGCGCGGGTCCACAGGCCATGGGGCCCCCATTCGAGGTGGAAGGGAGCGGACCAGCCGGCAATGTCCGTGGGCGCTGCCTCCTGGGCGCAGAGTAACCTCCCCTCCCAGGGGTCGAGAGGGGGTAAAGAGAGCGCAGCAACCAATGCAAACAGTTCGCTAGGGAGGACTATGACATTCTTGCTGTCCAACGCCCCAGTGTCGAAGTCTGGGCGACGGGAGAGAGGGTCCGCCCTCATTGACTTGCCAGGCTTGTGGATGAGGGAGAGGTTGAATTCCCCCAGCAAGGGAATGTAGCGGGCGACACGGCGATTAATATCCCGAGGGTGACGATAATACTGTAGATTTTTATGATCGGTGTAGACCGTTATGGGGTGCCGCGCTCCCAGCAGCAGGTGGCGCCAACGTTTGAGCGCATGAATGATGGCGAGGAGTTCGCGGTCGTGGACGTCGTAACCCCGCTCCGGCGGGGACAGAGCATGGGAATAATAACTGATAGGGCGTGGGAGTCCGGTGGGGGTGCGTTGGAAGAGGATAGCCCCAAGGGCGAATTGGGAGGCGTCCACTTCAACCTCGAACGGGCGGTCATGATCCGGGCGATTAAGAGCCATGTCACGTTCGACCAGGCTGATGAGGCGTTTTACAGCCATGCGCTGCTCGTCACCCCAATGAAAGGGGACATCCTTCTTTAAGAGGTCGGTGAGAGGCCGCGCGATTTCTGCAAAACCGGGAATAAAGGGGCGGTGATAGCCAAACACCCCCAGGGTACTTCGCACGCCAGAGACCGTGCTCTGTTCAGTAGGCCATTCTAGCAGTCCCTGCCGCTTGGTAGGGTCTAGTGATATTTTCCCGTCCTCGACCACAATGCCCAGGTAGTGCACACGAGGTTGCTCGAAGTGGCACTTCGCTGCTTTAAGGAAGAAGGACTCGTCCTCAAAGCGCTGCAGGACTTGGTGAACTATGGCCCAGTGAAGGGCCAGGTCTGCTGCATTGCGGTTTGGGGTGGCGATGAGAAAGTCATCCATGTAAATGTGGATGAAGTCAGGGTAGGCGTTCAGGAGGTCACGGAAAACGGTGTGCATGCAGCGTTGGAAGGTCCCCGGCGCATTCCGGAGGCCAAAGGGCATCACATTGGGGAGGTACAGGCCAAAAGGGGTGATGAAGGCGGCTTTCCAGCGGTCTTCTGCTTTAATCCGGATGTTGTTGTAACCCCAACGAATGTCGAGGGTAGTGAAAAGCTGCTTTCCCTCCAGCTGTTCCAGGATCGTTTCGATGCGTGGGAGAGGGTATACGTCCGGGATGGTCCATTCGTTGACCTTTCAATAGTCCTGTACCAGGCGGAGGGAGCCGTCTTGCTTTTTTACAAAGAAGAACGGGGTCGCCCAGGGCGAGTCCCCCTTCTCAATGTATCCTAACCGCTTGTTTTCATCAATCCATTTGTGTGTGGCCTCCATCTCCGCTGGGCTGAGAGGGTAGGTCTTGCTTTTTATCGTGGTGGGGGCCCCCTCCTTCAACTTGATCTCGTGGTCGTCCAAACGAGCTGGGGGAAAGCGATGTGACAGTTCCTCAGAGAAGACCTTCCAGTGGTGCCTGTACTCTGTGGGAAGGGAGGAGTCCCCTTGCTGCCGTGGCGCTTTAATGGCCCATTCTGTGGCTACCGAGGTTTTGTTCAGGCCCGTGGGGGGTATGACTCGTGGTTCGGAGATTTTAGAGACTCCATTGGGCCACTCCGGGAAGTACTCTGCCCATTGCTGTAGTTCAGGGTGCTTGTCCTCGAGATCCTTCTTCTGGTTCACCGTTAATTTGTCGTCCTGTAGCCGGAGCTTCAGGTGGGCCAACATTTTGCAGGTGTTTTCCCGCTTGACGTCAGCTTGCCGGAGTTGTTGTTTAGCATGGTCCTCGACTCCTAGGAAGCGAGCCCTAGTGACCGCACGTGTGGCCACCTCGATAGGGAGGTCGTCCCAAGTCATGTTCGTCCAATTGATCTTTGGGTTGAAGGCCTTGAGCCAGGTGAAGCTGAAGATTACTCGGTCTTTCCCTAAGTTTGCCACAAGGAATAGCAGTTCTTCGCTCTTGTTTCCTCGAGTGACATGGAGCACGGCGTATCGTGTAACTGCACCGCTCCGGTTGTGTGTGCCATCCACATTGGTGACTTGGACCGGTATTGGGAGTTGCCGGGTGGCAATTCCCCACCGCTCCACTGTTCGCTGATCAATAAAGTTCTCACTTGCCCCACTGTCAACAAGGGCTGCTTCTCCAACCGTTCCACGCATGGATCGAAAAGTAAAGGGCATGTTTATTGACTTAATGCCTCGGTGTCGTACAAACATAATGCGTGGTTGTTCTGCTCCATGCCAGGTTGGCGGACAGGAGCCTAAAGAAAATCCTCCCCGTCCTCTTTTTGTAATTCGTCCCACACCTGTTCCCGCTCTTCTTGGTTCATCCTTCAGAGGTGTTGCGCCACCTCCACCGGAGTCCCAGGATTAGCGGTGGGTGTGGGGTCTTCCGAGGAGGGGAGCAGGTCACTAAGAGGGGGGTCTCGACCGAGGGTTTCTTGGTTGTCGTGACCACTCGCCGTCACATATGGCGGGGGTCGTGGTACGTATGCCGGAGGGGGTTGGCGCCAGTTCCCTGAGCGAGTTCTGGATTGGCCGTAGGACAGCCTGCTTCTGGACTGCTGCCCACTTTGCTGCCCTCCTCTAGCGGGCTGGGGAACACGCCTAGAGGGCTGTCCCCTGGGGCAACTTTTGACAAAGTGACCAAATTGTCCACATCCCATGCATCGGCCTTCTTTACGGAATTTCTCTCGCTGGGCACGAGTTGCCAGGTTAGCTTTGATGTGGGCAGTGTCCACGTCCATGGCGAAGGGATCCCTCCTGGGCTGCGAGGGTCTCGGGGGCAGTCCCATCCCTCTTCTCAGCTGTTCTTGAGTCAGGGTTGGCCGGCTTGGCTGGCCTGATCGCTGCCCCAGGAGGGCTACCCTAGCCTTGTGTCGGTTGTTCTGGTTCCTAGCGTCTCGTTCCCACTGGTCTAGGGTGGTAGGCCAGGTCTCTTGGTTGAGGATAGCTTTCTTTAGTTCATGTTTTAGTCCTGCTTGGAACAAGTCCATAGTTCCGGCATCGTTTCGTGACCATCCGGCTTGTTTGACCAAGGTTTCAAAGCCTGCGATGTATGTATCGACGTCATCATTAACCATTTTGTGGTCTTTGAGTTTCTCGTAGGCACGCTGTTTCTTATTTGAGTCGGTAAAGGCGTCTTTGAATGCCTGCTCAAATTCAGTCCAGATGGCCTCGTCATTGTGCGGGTGCGCGGTGCCTTCCAGTTTTGTCAACTGCTCCTCCTGCCAGTCATTGACCCTCTCTCCTTTGATATAGCTGAGGGCCATGAGGACTCGGTTGAATGGGTTATTCATCTCGTCGCTGTTTCGGTTTATGAGTTTCCACTGTTTGAATTCCTTTAGGAAGAGGTCGCTGCGGTTCCTATCTCCGTAGAAGATGGAAGGGGCCAGCCCTTTCATCCCTCCAGTTCCTGGATTGGCGGGAGTGGCAGTGGCAGCAGTGATGGTGCTTCCCGCCTGAACCGTTCTTTGGCTAGAGGAGGAGGCGGCGGCGACTGGGATGGGAGGTAACCCACTAGGGGTACCAGGGGCGGCTTGGGAGGAGAGTAGCGGGGGAAGGAGGCTTCCTCCGCGCTGGTAAAGGTCGTACACTTGTGAGGATATTTGTTGTGCCATAGCGGGTGGTTGTTCAGAAGTGAGGGGATGAGTTCCTTGTAAGGTGACAATGGCACTAGTAGCAGCGGCGAGAGTGTCGTCCGCGAGGGGGTTTGGCTGTTGTTGAGGGGAGGCTAGAGGTTCTTCTTCAGCCTCAGAGTCAGAGGAGTTTGAGTTTGAGACGCCGAATCTGCCTGGCGGTCTAGGGGATCGGTACGCGGGGTGTTCTCTGTCAGTTTCTCTCCAGTAGCCTAAGCCTGCTGTAGAGCAATGTATGGGTTGTAGGAGGTTTCCTGAGCGGGTTCGGAAGATGTTTCCTTCTGGGTCCGGTTCGATTAGATACCAGGAGTTGTTTATGAATTCACAAAAGTCGTTGAGTAGATTTCCTTGTCCGTCACGGGTGGTAACCTGATAGGCTCCCCTTCCAATGTCTGGTTGAATTAAGACCCACTGAGCACTGCCTTTTACGTGTGCAGGTAGGCCGTCTCTTATTCGAAGAGGGACGTAAGTCCAATGATTATTGTCAGGGATCGGGGCGTTTAAGGACGTGTTGCCTGAACTGCCGCTACTTCTGGTACCCCTAGTAGTACCAGTAGCGCAACCTTATAGTAGCGATAGGCGTTGAGTTTGGGTTGGTGGTGTGGGGCAAACTGTGGGTATTCCCTGATGTATTGTTCAATAAACTCAATCTCCCGTGTGATGTCGGCGAGCTCATCAAGAGTGGATTGGATAAAACGGAGGCGGTCTACTTCCTCTTGTAGATCTTGGATTTGTTGGCTGGTTTCGAGACGGATCTCTTCTTCGTTCTCGGTCAGAGACTGGGGGTCTACTCGTTCGTAGGGGTTTGGGTTAGGTGCTCGAGACGTCGTGTGAGGTTTTCTCTACGATGGATAAGGATTCCTACTGCGAAGGCGATAATCCCTCCTGGGTCTGGGTGCGTAGAGAGGTGGATGAGGAGTAGGTCTAGACTTTCTTCTACGTCAAAGAGTTCTATGATAGTTTCGTCGACGAGAGTGATAGTGCCCTCAGTCGATGGTGACGTCGGTTCTGTTGTATTCGAGGATATGTTGGAGGAAGAATCGGTACTGTTCGAGGAGGCGGATGGTGTTTTCGAAGAAGGCGACGAGTTCTGGTTCTTCCTCACGTAGAGAGGCAAAGAGGAGTAGGTCGGTATGAACCCACTCGAGTTCTAGGCGGATATGGAAGATAAGGTCTCTTGGTTGGCTTCGCAAGCAGCGGTTAAAGAGGTAGGGTCTAAGGTTGGCCCTGTTTAAGATGGGAGTCCTTTCAGGTGCTTGCGGTCTTTCTGGGTGATCGGATGCGTGCGAGGGATCTATCTTTTGGTATGATACCGGCAACGGTCTTCCTTACAGAAACACTCGTGCTGGAGAGCGTGGATGTGGGTGTAGTGCACCTTCTTTCCTGGTATAAACTCGTGGAAGGCATGGGTGGTGTACGGCGGTCCTCGCAGTAGGGCTCGGAGATCAAAGATAGACGGGGGAACGGGAGTGATGGGTTCTCGGGGGAGTCGAAGGGGTTTCCTTATACGTGGTATGATGACTAAGAGTGACTGGGGTCTTGGTAGGGCACAGGGTTCTTCCTCTGGGTGCAACGATGCGACGGGGTTCTTCCTCTTCCTTCACTTATAAGGGCACGTAGCCTCTTCACAAGTGGAGGGTCGACTTGGGTAATAGGTGGATGGGCTTAGCTAGCGGCTTGAAGACCAACTGAGGTCTTGTAGGGTTTAGGGTTGTTAAGAGACTTTGCTTTTGTCAAGGCTCAGAGGGGCCTTGGCGCACGACGTGTGCTTGAGTAATGCGAGGAGGGCTGAACGTGGCAACTAGCCTCAGCACGACGAGGATTACTTGAGTTCTTCCCTTGGCTTTACTATAGAGGAGAGCGTCGCGCTGACGGATGCACTCTACTGTATCGTCAAAGAAGAGGTCAAGGGCAATCACAAGACGAGACTAAGTCTTGTATTGACAACGGTCAGGAGGTCTGACTTGAAGGGACAAGAAGGGAAGAGGGTTCAACTAGTCTGATTGCAGACGAAGCGAAGTCTAAGGAGACAAGCTACAACGGACCGGTTTATGTATTCCTAGGGTGTGATGCTGAGTCATAGAGTCCCAGGCATGTCACAGCGTGACATGCCTCCTAAATAATATATCGTAGATCGAACGGAGAAACTACGGAGATCTACGGAGATACCTCGGAGAGATCCAGAGATCTGTATCGTACTCAGAAAGATCCGAAGATCCGTATCATAGATTGTCTCGGAACAAAGCGAAAAAGATACCCACAATCACGTGGGGCCAATACATAAGCAGATCACGTGCCAAACCGTAACATAGCGGGCTGGCGCACGCAATGGTCGGAGTTACTGTTCCCAAAAGGGATAGACGGTGGCAGATGGGTTAATGACAATGTGTGGGTTCAACCACAACATGGGCGTGAGTGTAATTGGAATGCAAGAGATGCTCGCCTTCCAAGGACACTCGTGAGAGGTTGAACTAAGGTTCGAGGGCGGATATGGGGTGAGAAGTGGGGACTACTTCTCACAGCGCGTTCGTATTAGGGTTCAGGCGTCTGGGGACTTGTTTCAAGGAAATGGAACAAATTCACAGATGTCTGATCGTGGCGCGAAGTACCTGGATCAAGGTATGAAGAGGGGATTCACAAGAAGAGGGGAGAAGATGCGATGCAAGTGTGAGCAGGGAATAATGAACTGCAATTCTAGACGAAGCTGAAGCTGGGGCTTTAGCTCATCTACAGGGCCCTATTTATGCGTACAGAGGGCCAGCCAACTATCCTACAAAGGTCACAGTACAGTAGCGTAGTCAAGACTATTGACTAAGGACCTGAGTCAGTTCTGATGACTCAAGAACTGACTCAGTGCGTCTGACTCAAGATCTGAGTCAAGAACGTTGACTCAAGATTTGAGTCATGATCCCTGAGTCAAGTACACGTCCAAAACGGTGATGCACAGCCCCTAGAAGTTGCACAGAGGGGGCTGGCCAAGGAAAGGGATCCTAGGTCATAACACAAGTCGAAAAACAGACGGAAAATAGTAAGGAATGGGCCGGATGGCCCGCATAACCATAACAGTACCCTCTCTCCTAGGCGCATGTACCACCATGCGCCTCAGTCACCCCTGTCCATGGATTCCCAGTCAATGTCATCCCAAAGCACCTCACCTGCATCGACGTCATCGGCGTCATACTCATCCCAATGATGAGCAATGGGTTGCAACTCCGTGGCCTTGACAGGACACTTCCTCCCATAATACTGGTGGTCTGGGAAGACCCGGCACCTGTGGACAGTGCAACGCGTATGGGGGTGGTGACAGTCATGGGAGTAGTGCCCTCTCTTCTGGCAATAGAGGCACTCCCTCCACAAAGGGCAGTCTTCGTACCTGTGGTCCACCCCGTCCTTGTTGCACTTGCCGCAATAAAATGACTGCTTCCCCTTCCTCTTGCGCTTGCCAGTGATTCTCAGAGGGCTGACTCCGGAATCACCACCAGACAGGCCCCCATGCGACGAAGACGCGACAATGAGTGAACGTAGGCCGTCCCCATCTGCTGCACGTACCCCCTGGAGTTGATGAGCACTGTTACCTGCAGAAGGTTGGGCCCAGCTGAAGACCTTCCAGGGATCGTAAGGGGATTCGGATCGCAGCGCGTGGGGGTCTCCAGCGACATGACTTCTGGCTGGAACCTCATGTCCGCTGCTAGCGTCTCCAGGGCTTCCTGGATAGGCGAGAGTTGGGGAGGCGGTGTCGGGCCTGAGAGAGGAGATGGGGTCCTCGGATGGTACGAGGGGCTGCGGCGAGACTCTTGGCGAGGTGAGCGGGTGGTCCTCCTGTACGGTGGAGGTGCTGATCTGGGCTGGTTCTGCTGGGGTGTCCTCGGCAAGGGACGTCTCTGAGAGGGGCCACTCTCCCCCCTCACAGACCGCGAGGGTGTTGAACGACGAGTCGAGGAGTTGGAGGTAGTCCTCCTCTGAGCTGGGGTATTGGAACGCAAGCTGTAAGGCATTACTCATGGAGGAGGAGGTGGGAGTGACGATGGTGTGAATACGTCGTTTCCTCTTGGCTTTTATTCTCCCGCCTCCTATCGCATTGCGGTTGCGCTGATAGAACTCCTTAATGAGCTCCGGAGCTTTCACATTGCCAGCGGGCTCCCAACTGTTAAGGTTCCAAGTAGGACCTTTGTACGAAATGTACGATCGTTCGCGAAGTCAAGAGCGAGACTTGCAAGGCATGCAAGTCAAGATCAAAGGTTCGATAAAGACGAGACTTAGTAAACGACTAAGTCAAGAGCGTTTCAGATGTCAAGGGCTTTGGGCTTAGGGGATAAGACCAAAGTGTCAAGAAGTCGAAGAGCGTGATGTCAAGAGGGTTCTCTCAGGTCTGATGCTTCTAGGCAAGCAAGGTTCTAATAGATAGAAGACTTGGATTGCGAAACAAAACTGAGACTTAAGGTCTCTAGGGCAGAAGGTACAGGGTTTATATAGAAAGAAACGAGGCTATGTACACAGCCGTAGGGGCTGTGACCTTCGTACAGCTTTCAGGGTTTGAAACATGTTCCAGGAATCAGCGAGTCATCCTGTGCATGTGGCTGTTGCTTGAGGCTGTACGGTGCTATGTAAAGCTGTATCGTGAGAGAAACAAGTAAGCGATCTGAAACAAAGCGATCGGCAGTCCATCCACATAAGCAAGGGAGTCAGCAGAAATGAGTCATCAGTCCGAAAAATGTATAGTATGAATCAGCAAACACGTGTCAGTCCATAACACCAACTATCATGAGCGGGTGAATATCCCTTCCAACGAAGGAGATACTCAAGCTTCTCTGCCTTCCCTTTCTTGCGCGCATCAATGATCTGTTCCACCTCATATTCTGGTTCGCCTTCCATCAGATCAGGTGGCAGTTCCGTGAAGTTGCGCCCATGCTCCTCCGTCTCCTTGTAAGGTGTTAATAAGGACGCGTGGAAGACATTGTGAATGCGCCAGTGTGGGGGAAGCTGGAGGCGGTACACCACAGGAGAAATGACATCAATGATGGGGAATGGACCATATCTCTTTGGTCCCAACTTTGCAGACGGATATATTGTCTTTAGGTTTGTTCCTTCCAACAATACTTGTTGTCCTTTTTCAAATGGGTAGAAGTGCCTCTGACCCTTCTTTCTCTGGCGTCTCTTCAGCCACAGTTCCTGTGCTTTTCTGATAGCATCCTGGGCGCGCTCCCTAGCCTTCTTAAGCCACATTTGTCTCTGATGTAATGCTGGGATGTTTGTGCTTTTTCCGGAGGGGTGGATGATTGGGTTTGTGCCCCACAAGAGCTCACAGGGAGCCTTCCCTGTGCTCGCATTTGGCCAGGAGTTGTGAACAAATTGGGCAAGAGGAAGAAGGTTTGCCCAGTCGTCTTGTTGGCTGCTTCCATAGATCCGCAAATACTGCTCCACCCACTGATTAGCGCGTTCTGATTGTCCATCAGTCTGCGGATGATAAGCAGAGCTGATGTTCTGTGTGATTCCTAGCAGTTCACACATCTGGCGGGTGAAGTGTGCAGTAAAACGGGGATCTCTGTCCGAGATGATGTGGTGGGGGCAGCCAAAGAGAGGGAAGATGTGTTCCACATAGAGCTGGGCCACTTCTTCTGCATCAATTGTCTTCTGACAGGGCAAGAAGAAGGCTGCCTTTGAGCAATCATGGTCCACTACTGTGAGAATCGAGTCATATCCCTTTGAGACTGGGAGATCGGTGATGAGGTCAAGGGAAATGGTCTGGAAAGGGATTGCCTTCGGTTCAACAGTGATCGGCATCAATGGTGGTTTAGGTTTCACAGTATTGGGTTTCGTCATTTGGCAAGTTGCACATCCCTTGACGTAGTTCTGAATGAACTGTCGCATTGTCAGCCACCAGTAGTCCTCAGACACCTTCTGAAGCGTTGTGGCGATGCCTGGGTGCCCAGCCAAGGCATGGTCATGGTACTCATGCAAGATCTGTCGCTTCAGATCCTCCTGGTCCGCGACCACAGGTCTTCCTTGGTGCACCCAGTGGTGATTTACTGAGTCCAGTGGGTAGGAGCGATGCAGCTCTGCGAAATAGCTCGGTGTGCGTGCTTGCCAATCCCAAACCTTTTGTTCAAGATTGCTGACCTCCGCTGCCCACGCGAAGAGTTTGTCAGGCAGGACAAGGGTGTTTTCGTTATCATGTTTCCCTTCGTCCACCCCTGGTGGTCTGGACAGCGCGTCAGCCTTGTTCAGCTTGCCTGGGCGGTGCACCAGTTTTTAATTGTAGTCCGCAAGGTCACTGAGGTACCTTGCTACGCGTCGGTTGATTCTCTGGGGTTGCCGGTAGTATCGAAGATTATTATGATCGGTGTGCACAATGGCAGTGAAGGGAGAGGAGAGGAACAAGTGTCTCCATCGTCGCAAACCCCGAATCACCGCCAAGAGTTCTCTATCATGGACGTCATACCCTCTCTCAGCTTCGTTCAACGTCTGGGAGTGGTAGCCCACTGGACAGAGCCTCTGTTTGTCATTTCGTTGGTAGAGGATGGCCCCAGTGGCATACTGGGACGCGTCCACCTCCATCTCGAAGGGGCGGTCATAGTCAGGTCTTTGGAGGACAGGGTCGGACTCTATGATCTGGAGGAGTGCATCCAAGGCCTTGGTGCACTCATCCGTCCATTTGAACAGTTGTCCCTTCTTCAGTAAAGCAGTGAGTGGCGCCGCAAGATGTGCAAAGTGGGGAATGAATGGTCTCTGGTACCCCAAAACACCAAGCGTGCTCCGGACCTCTTTCACTGAAGACAAGGTTCGAGGCCATTGAGATAGTCCTTTCCTCTTCGTGGGATCGATGCCGATAGTTCCGTGTTCCACGCGGATGCCAAGGTAGTCAATGCTGGTCTGCTCAAACTTGCACTTCGACAGTTTGAGGAAGAAGGATTCCTGGTGGAACATCTTGAGGATTTCTCAGACTATCCTCCTATGTTCCTCCACATCTCCCCCTGTGGCCACCAAGACATCGTCCATGTACACAAACACCTTCCCTGGGTAGCGGTTCATGATCTTAGCAAAGACCCGATCCATGCAACGCTGAAAGGTGGCTGGGGAGTTCTGGAGGCCGAAGAGCATCACCTTTGGTTGGTACAGGCCAAAGGGAGTCTTAAACGCGGCCTTCCATCGATCCTCAGGGCGAATCTGGATGTTATGATAGCCCCAACGAATGTCTAGTGCCGTGAAGAGGGTGCGTCCATGCAACGCTTCCAGAATTTGCTCAATGCGAGGGATGGGGTACACATCTCGAATCGTCCAACTGTTCACTTCCCTATAGTCCTGGATGGGTCGGAGACTCCCATCTCTTTTCCTTATAAAGAACCAAGGGGTCGACCAAGGAGAGTTGGACTTTTCGATGAATCCCCACTGCTCATTCTCTTTCAAGAACTTTTGGGTCGCTTCTTTCTCCTCCCTCGTGAGGGCATAGACTTTGCAATTGATGGAAGCTGGGGCGTCCTCCTTCAGGACAATGGCATGATCCTCTGGTCGTGAAGGTGGGAAACGATGGGATTTTTCTTCGTCAAAGACGTCCGCATAGTCCCGGTATTGGGGTGGTAGCACCTCGTGTTTTTCCCCACTGGCTACCTGCTCTTGGTGCGCCTTTATGGCCCATTCCTGGGCCACATTGGTGCGATCAATGCGTGCTGGTTCCTTCTCCCTGTCCTTGTATATCTGACGAGGGCGCTGGAACTTCCTCCACTTGGTTTCAATCCGTACTCCTCCGTTCTGCACTTCCCCCTTGGTCCAATCGATGCGAGGATTGAACTCTGAGAGCCAGGGGTGCCCCAAGAGTACACGATCTTTGCCAAGATTGGTGACATAGAACCGCTGGAGAGTATCTTTGTCTCCTATGACACAGCGAAGAACACAATACTCCGTGAGTGTCCCAGCCTGGTTCTGAGTTCCATCCACATTGTAGACGTAACGGGGGTGAGGGAGTTTATGAGTGCTGAGTCCCCATCGGCGGACTGTGCGCTGATCAAGGAAGTTTTCCGTGGCTCCACTGTCGACTAAGGCGACATCTGCGACCGTTTTGTGGACATTTGAAAACGAAATGGGCAAATTCAAAGCATTGGCATTGGCATAGCTAATGTACATTCGTTTCAGTCCTAAGGCTCGTTGTTATGGACTGACACGTGTTTGCTGACTCATACTATACATTTTCGGACTGCTGACTTACTTCTGCTGACTCCCTTGCTTATGCGAATGGACTGCCGATCACTTTGTTTCAGATCGCTTACTTATCCTTCTCACGGTACAGCCTCACACAGCACCGTACAGCCTCAAGCAACAGCCACATGCACAGGATGACTCGCTGATTCCTGAAACATGTTTCAAACCCTGAAAGCTGTACGAAGGTCACAGCCCCTATGGCTGTGTACGTAGCCTCGTCTTCTTATGTATATAAACCCTGTACTTTCTCTCCTAGAGACCTTAAGTCTCAGTTTTGTTTCGCAATCCAAGTCTTCTATCTATTAGAACCTTGCTTGCCTAGAAGCATCAGACCTGAGAGAACCCTCTTGACATCACGCTCTTCGACTTCTTAAACACTTTGGTCTTATCCCTAAGCCCAAAGCCCTTGACCTCTGAAACGCTCTTGACTTAGTCGTTTACTAAGTCTCATCTCTATCGAACCTTTGATCTTGACTTGCACGTCTTGCAAGTCTAGTTGTTACGGTTATGCGGGCCGCCCGGCCCATTTCTTACTGTTTTCCGTCTGATTTTCGACTTGTGTTGTGACCTAGGATCCCTTTCCTTGGCCAGCCCCTTCTGTTCCGCTTCCAGGGGCTGTGCGTCGCTGTTTTGGACGTGTATTTGACTCAGGGATCATGACTCAAATCTTGAGTCAGCATTCTTGACTCAGATCTTGAGTCAGACGCACTGAGTCAGTTCTTGAGTCATCAGAACTGACTCAGGTCCTTAGTCAATAGTCTTGACTTTGCTACTGTACTGTGACCTTTGTAGGATAGTTGGCTGGCCCTCTGTACGCATAAATAGGGCCCTGTAGACGAGCTAAAGCCCCAGCTTCAGCTTCGTCTAGAATCGCAGTTCATTGTCTCCTGCTCACACTCGCATCGCATCTTCTCCTCTCATCTTGTGAATCCCCTCTTCGTACCTTGATCCAGGTACTTCAC
Source organism: Lactifluus volemus (assembly GCA_022376515.1). Lineage (NCBI taxonomy): Eukaryota > Fungi > Basidiomycota > Agaricomycetes > Russulales > Russulaceae > Lactifluus > Lactifluus volemus. The sequence goes on from WTXI01000225.1 coordinate 17,403, forward strand.
GCCACGATCAGACATCTGTGAACTTGTTCCATTTCCTTGAAACAAGTCCCCAGACGCCTGAACCCTAATACGAACGCGCTGTGAGAAGTAGCCTCACTTCTCACCCCGCGTCCGCGTTACAAACCTTAGTTCAACCTCTCACGAGTGTCCTTGGAACGCAGGCGTCCCTTACGTTCCAATAACACTCGCGCCCGTGTTGCGGTTGAACCTACACATCGTCATTAACCCATCTGCCACCGTCTATCCTCTTTGGGAACAGTAACTCCGACCATCGCGTGCGCCGGCCCGCTAGTCCGTCTCGCGCGATACAGACACCCAGAGTTCGCACAGTCAAGTCTACTCCACACAGGACCTTGCCTGCGCGTGCTAGAATCGACTATTTGGTGTTGCTAGTCTTGTCCGACTCGCCACAGCAAATAGCCAACCAGAACGACGCTCACTTCGAGCCACGGTCCCTGCGAACCGTGACACTAGTTCTTGACTTCACGAACGAACGTACACTTCGTACAAAGGTCCTACTTGGAACCTTAACACTCGTACCCAGGTCGCGCGGCACGAGCTCTTCAAAAATCCTGGGGCGCAGAGTCGGTGGAGTCAACCATATCCTTGATAAAGCGTTCCTTGTCGTCATCAGACAACTTCATAAGTCCGTCCATGAGCTGGTCGCGGGTGATTTCTTTCTTTTCTTCTTCAACAGCCCGCACTGCGGCGGGGCGCTGTGCAGGCTTGCTGCCCTTGTTCTGGTTCTTTTTCTTCTCGGGACACATGCGGCTCACATGGCCCTGTCGCCGGCAGATGAAGCAGCGACCTTCCGCTACTAGTTTCTTCTTTTCTTCAGGGGTAGGCCCCCCTGTATGGATGGCGTCAACGTCCATGGCGTCAGAAGGTCGGGGTTTCATGTGCCTGTCCTGCTGGTACCTCCCTAACGCCGCAGCAAGGCGTTGGCAGAAGTTTTGGCCTGGCTTGTCTCCAGAGGTGGCTCTGGCTTCGATCCACCTCCCTTGGCGCCTCAGGGCCGCGTCTTGCCATCCCTTCAGAGTGTCGGGTAGGGTGGTCTCAAAATCAATGATCTTTTCATGGAGGACTCGCTTCAAGCCATCTTTAAATCGAAGGAGGGTCCCTTGCTCATTTGGACCCCACTTGGCAAGAGTGATTAGTGTATTGAAATCATTGATGTATGTTTTGAGGTCTTCCCCTTGCATCTGCAGGGTAAGCAGGCGCCCCAATGCCTCCTCTCTGGCCACAGTGTTCTGAAACTGAGCTTTGAACGCATTGTCAAAGTCCGTCCAGACCTGTTCATTGTTTGGGTCAATGGCCAGAAGGTGATTTGGGTACTGCTGCCACATTGCTACCCCATTCATCAAAGGTTAGATGATTCCATCGACCCACTGGTCGACGGCTTTGCCTCGGATCCTTCCCATGCAGGTGAGGACCCGCATGTAGGGGCTGCTTATGGAGGGGTGGTCCCGGTTCATCTCCCAGAAGACTGTGAAGGCACGACGGAAGCGCGCGAGGTCGTCGCGATCTCCATTGAAAATTTCAGGGATCATGCCAAAAAGAGCCGATGGGTGGGGCGGCTGGCCCCCTGCTGGTTGTCCTCCTGCAGGAGCGCCTCCCCCACCACCTCCGCCTTCACCTCCACCTCCGCCTCCACCACCTCCACCGCCGCCTCCACTTCCTCCCGGCTGTACCCCAGCCAGAGGTCCTCCTCCAGGTTGCCCAGAGGAGCTGAATCCTGTGATATCAGCTAGTGCTGCTGGTGCGGTAATGGCAGTGCTGACTGCAGCTGACCTGATGAACGCACTACCACTAGGCACACTAGGATGAGGTGGTGGAGCAGGAGAGAGAGTGGCTGGAAACATGGTGGGATCCACCAACATTCCACTGGTCGGGTCTGTCACCATCGACACACTGACGTCAGAGTATGGTGATTCCATTTGCTTTTGTACTGGGGCACTTGCAATGTCGAGGTTGGTTCAAGCTGCTGATGAATTCCTGGGGGAACACTGGTTAAAGGGGGTTGTGCAGCTTGATAGACCGGTTCAAATAACTGTCCACTAGGTGAAAGTGCTTCAGGTCGTTCTGGGGTACTTCCAGATCCTGAGCCTGCTGGTGTCAAGGACAGCGCATGTACTGGATAGTCTGGGTGCTGTGGATCACTTGGTTTCCACCAGCCAAGTTCAAATTGTGCGATGTCGTCGTCTGTGACGTATCTCCCTATCTCTGTCGCGTAGGTCTGTGGTTTATCAAACCACTCGACATGATACCACTTCTGGTTGATAAACTCGATGGGTCCGTGTGGATCTCCTTTGTCAAAAGCCCAATAGGCACTTTGCTTGGGGTTTTCTTGACGTTCTATCCAAAAGGCGTGCCCAACTATGTGGTCTGGGAGGTCTGGTTCGTTTCTGGTCTCGACTCTGGTGAGCTTCCCCTTCTCCGTGGTCCAACCAAGGGTTATGGAAGCCGTTTTGTCGATCAATCGCCCACTCTTCGCAAGAGGAGCGGTCTCAGTAGCCTATAAATTGTTCACTCTAGCAAGAGGAACGAAAAATTTCTGTGCACTCTGGCACACACTTTCTCGGCCTGAAAAGAAAGTGGGCAACGGTCTGGTTCGTTCGGGGTACACTTCTTGTGGTGAAGAAGTGGAGGGATAGGAGCTTCAGCTTATGTCACGGTTCGCAGGGACCGTGGCTCGAAGTGAGCGTCGTTCTGGTTGGCTATTTGCTGCGGCGAGTCGGACAAGACTAGCAACACCAAATAGTCGATTCTAGCACGCGCAGGCAAGGTCCTGTGTGGAGTAGACTTGACTGTGCGAACTCTGGGTGTTTGTATCACGCGAGACGGACTAGCGGGCCAGCACACGCAATGGTCGGAGTTACCATTCCCAAAAGGGATAGACGGTGGCAGATGGGTTAATGACAATGTGTGGGTTCAACCGCAACACGGGCGCGAGTGTAATTGGAATGCAAGAGATGCTCGCCTTCCAAGGACACTCGTGAGAGGTTGAACTAAGGTTCGAGGGCGGACGCGGGGTGAGAAGTGGGGACTACTTCTCACAGCGCGTTCATATTAGGGTTCAGGCGTCTGGGGACTTGTTCCAAGGAAATGGAACAAATTCACAGATGTCTGATTGTGGCGCGAAGTACCTGGATCAAGGTACAAAGAGGGGATTCACAAGAAGAGGGGAGAAGATGCGATGCAAGTGTGAGCAGGGAACAATGAACTGCAATTCTAGACGAAGCTGAAGCTGGGGCTTTAGCTCGTCTACAGGGCCCTATTTATGCGTACAGAGGGCCAGCCAACTATCCTACAAAGGTCACAGTACAGTAGCGTAGTCAAGACTATTGACTAAGGACCTGAGTCAGTCCTGATGACTCAAGAACTGACTCAGTGCGTCTGACTCAAGATCTGAGTCAAGAACGCTGACTCAAGATTTGAGTCATGATCCCTGAGTCAAGTACACGTCCAAAACGGTGATGCACAGCCCCTAGAAGTTGCACAGAGGGGGCTGGCCAAGGAAAGGGATCCTAGGTCATAACACAAGTCAAAAAATAGACAGAAAATAGTAAGGAATGGGCCGGACGGCCCGCATAACCGTAACAGTTTCCCTCTCCAGAAAGACAGAACTTCTCCTCTCCTCCTTTCCTCTCTTCTCTTACCCTCCTATACGCCCTAGTAGGGTCATCAAAGCTTGGTGGTTGTGCTACAACACCACAGGACTCAGCACGTCGACACTTGGAGTGTCCCTGAGCCCAGGTCTTAGGAGAGACCAGAACAACCAGAACCCTAGTTGGGACCCGGCCCTAGTCGAGCCGTAACACAAAGCACCAAGAGCGGCACAACCAGACCCAAGGTCCCCTTGGTGCCCATTCCCCCAAAACAAAGCTATGCCCCGTATTCGACGATCGCCCTAGATCTGATCACAGACCTCCCAGAATCCCAAGGCTATGATAGCATTCTGACAATCACGGACCATGACTGTAGCAAGGCAGCCTTTTTCATCCCCTGTAACAAAACCATTGACAGCGAGGGAATTGCGAAGTGCTATGCCAAAGAAGTGTTCCCCCACTACGGACCCCCAAGATGGGTAATCTCAGATCGCGACCCACGTTTCGCCTCCAAATGGACGAAGGAGTTGTGCAGACAATTGGGGATTGATCAGAACATCAGTACGGCATACCACCCCCAGACAGATGGCCAATCGGAACGAACGAATCAGTGGCTGGAGCAGTATTTGCGCGTCTATGGAAACTTCCATCAGAACGATTGGGTCAGCTGGCTACTGTTGGCGCAATTTGTGCATAACTCGTGGCTCAACGAGACAACAAAACAAACACCATTCGATCTGCTTATGGGACACACCCCCACTGTGTGGCAAACGGAAAAGGAAGGCAAGATGCCAGCGATCGAGCGGCACAAAGATTATCTGATGGAAAAACGTAACCAAGTGCGCCAGGCAATACAACGGGCGCAAGATCTCCTCCAGAAGCGGAACATGCGAAGGATGGGCAGACGGGCCTATGAACCTTTCAAGGAAGGAGACCAAGTTTGGCTAGATGGGAAGAATCTAAAAACGTCACACCCCTTCGCCAAATTAGCCCCAAAACAATACGGCCTGTTCCCAGTGGTCCAGGTGATTAACCTGGTGGTTTTCAAACTGAAACTCCCAGATCAGTGGCGTCAAAAACGTGTCCTGTTACGGCTCGACTAGGGCCGGGTCCCAACTAGGGTTCAGGTGGTTCTGGTCTCTCCTAAGACCTAGGCTCAGGGTTACCCAAGGTAACGACGTGCAGAGCCCTGTGGTGTTGTAGCACAACCACCAAGCTTCAGTAGCCTTATTAGGGCGTGTAAGAGGGAAAGAGAAAGAGGGGGGAGGAGGAGAGGAGAAGTTCTGTCTTTCAGGAGAGGGGAACAAGTCGATTCAGGTTAAAGCCGAAGCTGGGGTACAAGCTACCAGCTGAGGCCTACTTATACAATGTATGCTAATTGTTCTACCAAACTAGGGTGGACAATAAGCAAGGAGTCAAGACAATAGAACGCGAGAACAATAGAGACTCGGAACAATAACACTGGACTAACTGGGACAGACAATAGCGCAATCAGAACAATAGAACAATCAGAACAATGGAGACCATGTGGACGGGACGTCATCAGGATGAGTAAGCGGGTTAGGAAAGCATAAGGTCCGATGCGTCCTGCATTCCGTAACACTGGGTCATCAGCACCCCATTGAGCCAGCTCCCGCAGGTTGTTGAACTTGTGTCAAGGCTCAGAGGGGCCTTGGCGCACGATGGTGCTGTGATAGTGATCGAGGAGGGCTGAACGTGGCACTAAGCCTCAGCACGACGGGGATCACACAAGTTCTTCCTTTGGCTTTACTATAGAGGAGAGCGTCGCGCTGACGGATGCACTCTACTGTATTGTCAAAGAAGAGGTCAAGGGCAATCACAAGACGAGACTAAGTCTTGGACGACAACGGTCAGGAGGTCTGACTTGAAGGGGGCGAGAGGGTTCAACTAGTCTGATTGCAGACGAAGCGAAGTCTAAGGAGACAAGCTACAACGGACCGGTTTATATACTCCTAGGGTGTGATGCTGAGTCATAGAGTCCCAGGCGTGTCACAGCGTGACACGCCTCCTAAATAATATATCGTAGATCGAACGGAGAAACTACGGAGATCTACGGAGATACTTCGGAGAGATCCAGAGATCTGTATCGTACATGGAAAGATCCGAAGATCCGTATCGTAGATTGTCTCGGAACAACGCGAAAAAGATACCCACCGTCACGTGGGGTTAATACATAAGCAGATCACGTGCCAAACCGTAACAACTTGTTTATGTAGGTTCCCAAGTCGTTCCCCTGCATTTTTAGGTCCAGCATTTGTCCCAGAGCAGCCTCCCGTTCTGTCACATCTCGATATTGATGGACAAACGCGGCATTGAAATTCTCCCAGACAAGAGCCGAGTCCGGGTCAATGCCATCAGGGTCTGTTGGGTCGCGTCGAAACGCCCTGACCCCTCTGCTTATGGCGGCAAATTGTGCATGCACCCATTGGTTAACGTCTGGTCCCACCATGAGACCCATCGCAGTAAGGCAGCGAAGATAGGGGTTTGCCATGGTCTCATGGTTGTGGTTGAGTTCCCAATAGATGTTGAATGCCTGAATGAAGCGTTGGAGGTCATTCCTTGCCCCAGTAAAGATGCGAGGGGGTAGGCCTCTCAGACCTGCATGGCCTTGGGGTTGTTGAGGTTGCTGGGTGGCGGCCTGAGCTGCTCCTCCGCCCCCACCTCCACCTCTCCCACCTCCGCCTCCACCTCCGCCTCCACCTCCACCTCCCGGGTGTCCCCCACCCGAAGGTCCTCCTCCAGATGATCCAGAGGAGCTGGCTCTGACCGGGACAAGGGCTGTGAGGGCTTGGGTGGCCCTCGCATATGCCGCTCTGTCTACTGGCCCAATGAGCGAGGGGTGTGGTGTGATAGGTGGAACAGGGATGTTCACAAATGCGGGGGCATCAATCAGCATCCCTGACTCTGGATCGCTGACCATGGATACACTTGATATGGATTGGTCCATTGGCAGCTGAATCGTGGGTATTTGTAACGGTGGTGATGATAATTGGGGAGTAGGTGCGTGAAGAAGTTGCTGAAGACTTTGTGTGGATGCTTGCAGCGGGGGTTGTAGCGGTTGAATAACTGGTTCTAGTACTTGTTCTGGTTGCTGATATCGAAATCTGGACCCCGCCGATGATGCGCTGCGATTAGAGCCGGTGGGCGAAGGTACTGGCAAGGGTACTGGTGTCAATGTGTGTGTCGCGTGGTCTGGGTGTTGCGGATCGCTCGGTATATACCAGCCTAATCCCAACACTTGTCTTGCAAGTTCTGGTATGATGTTCTCTCGTTTAGAAGCGTATACTTCTTTGTCTGGGGCCCATGCAATAGAATACCACTGGTTGTTGAGAAATTCAACAGTCTGTGACGCTCCGTCAGGAGCGTTGATTCAATAAGAGTTCTTCTTGGGGTTCTCAGGGTCGTTGTGCCAATATGCACTTCCAACTATATGCGGGGCGAGGTCTGGGGCGGTGCGAGTGGTGACGAGGGTCCAATACCCTGGCTGTTCGGTCCAACCAACTGTTATCGACGCCGTTCTGTCTGTTTCTGGTGCACACTCCTTCCTAGACTCTTAGGAGGAGTGGGGAAGGGAGCTTCAGCTTATGTCTTGGTTCACAGGGACCGTGGCTCGGAGTGAGCTTCAATTGATCAATGGAGGACGCGCAGGCGAGTTCCTGTGAAGGATAGACTTGACTGTGCGAACTCTTGGTTCTGTATCACGTGAGGCGGGTAGTACGGACTGGCGCACGCGATGATCGGAGTTACCGTTCCCAAAGAGGATAGACGGTGGCAGATGGACGAAGGACGATCTGTAAGTTCAACCGCAATGCGGGCGCGAGTGTATTTGGAATGCAAGGGATGCTCGCCTTCCAAGGACACTCATGGGAGGTTGAACTAAGGTTTGTGCGAAATGGAAGGGAAGGGACTAGACAATCCTTCACCCTCGATTTCGTACAAGGTTCAGAGCGTCTGTGAGTTTGTTTACAAGGCGTAAACAAGCAAACAGATGTTCTGATTGTGGCGCGAAGGTACCTTAATCAAAGGTACGAAGAGGGGATGCACAAGAAAAAGAGAGGGAGTTTGAGTGTCAAGCAACAACTGTGATTCTCGACGAAGCTGAAGCTGGGGCTTTAGCTCGTCCATAGAGCCCTATTTATGCATACAGAGGGCCAGCCAACTATCCTACAAAGGTCACAGTAAAGTAGCGGAGTCAAGACCATTGACTAAGGACCTGAGTCAGTTCTGATGACTCAAGAACTGACTCAGTGCGTCTGACTCAAGATCTGAGTCAAGAATGCTGACTCAAGATTTGAGTCATGATCCCTGAGTCAAATACACATCCAAAACGGCGATGCACAGCCCCTAGAAGTCAAACAGAGGGGGCTGGCCAAGGAAAGGGGTCCTAGGTCATAACACAAGTCGAAAAATGGATGGAAAACAGTAAGAAATGGGCCGGGCGGCCCGCATAACCGTAACAGACCGTGGCTCAGAGTGAGCTTCAATAATCAATTAATAACGCGCAGGCAAGTTTCTGTGAAGGATAGACTTGACTGTGCAAACTCTCAGTGTTCGTATCACGTGAGGCGGATAGTACGGGCCGGCGCACATGATGGTTGGAGTTACCATTCCCAAAGAGGATAGACGGTGGCAGATGGACAAAGGACGATCTGTAAGTTCAACCGCAGTGCGGGTGCGAGTGTAATTGGAGCGCAAGGGATGCTCACCTTCCAAGGACACTCATGGGAGGTTGAACTAAGGTTTGTGCAAAATGGGGGGGAGGAATTAGACAATCCTTCACCCTCGATTTTGTACAAGGTTCAGAGCATCTGTGAGCTTATTTACAAGGTGTAAACAAGCAAACAGATGTTCTGATTGTGGCATGAAGGTACCTTAACCAAAGGTACAAAGAGGGGATGCACAAGAAAAAGAGAGGGAGTTTGAGTGTCAAGCAACAACTGTGATTCTCGATGAAGCTGAAACTGGGGCTTTAGCTCGTCCATAGGGCCCTATTTATGTGTACAGAGGGCCAGTCAACTATCCTACAAAGGTCACAGTAAATGTTACAGTTTGGCATGTGATTTACTTATGTACTGTTATGGTTTGGCACGTGATCTACTTATGTATTGGCCCCACGTGACTGTGGGTATCTTTTTCGCTTTCTTCCAAGACAATCTACGATACGGATCTCCGGATCTTTCCGTGTACGACACGAATCTCTGGATCTTTCCGAGGTATCTCCGTAGATCTCCGTAGTTTCTCCGTCTTGATCTACGATATATTATTGTGGAGGCATGTCACGCTGTGACATGCCTGAGACTCTATGACTCAGCATCACACCTTAGGAGTATATAAACCGGTCCGTTGTAGCTTGTCTCCTTAGACTTTGCTTCGTCTGCAATCAGACTAGTTGAACCCTCTTCCCTTCTTCTCCTTCAAGTCAGACCTCCTGACCGTTGTTATCCAAGACTTGGTCTCGTCTTGTGATTGCCCTTGACCTCTTCTTTGACGATACAGTAGAGTGCATCCGTCAGCGCGACGCTCTCCTCTATAGTAGAGCCAAGGGAAGAACTCGAGTGATCCTCGTCGTACTGAGGCTTAGTGCCACGCTCAGTCCTCCTCGATCACTAAAGCACACGTCGTGCGCCAAGGCCCCTCTGAGCCTTGACAAAAGCGAAGTCTCTTAAACAACCCTAAACCCTACAAGACCTCTGTTGGTCTTCAAACTGCTAGCTAAGTTCACCCACTCATCACCCAAGTCGACCCTCCACTTGCGAAGGAGCTACGTGCCCTTGTAAGCGAAGGAAGAGGAAGAACCCCGTCGCACCGTCGCACCCAGAGGAAGAACCCTGTGCCCTACCAAGACCCCAGTCACACATTAGTCATCATACCGCGTATAAGGAAACCCCTTCGACTCCCCCAAGAACCCATCACTCCCGTTCCCCCTCCTATCTTTGATCTCTGAGCCCTCCTTCGAGGACCACCGTACACCACCCACGCCTTCCACGAATTCATACCAGGAAAGAAGGTACACTACACCCACATTCACGCCCTTCAGCACGAGTGCTTCTGCAAGGAAGACCGTTGCCGTTATCACACCAAAAGATAGATCCCTCGCACGCACCCGACCATCCAGAAAGACCGCAAGCACCCGAAAGGACTCCCCTCCTAAACAGAGCAAATCTTAGACCCTACCTCTTTAGCCGCCGCTTGCGAAGCCAACCAAGAGACCTTACTTTCCATATCCGCCTAGAACTCGAGTGGGTTCATACTGACCTACTCCTCTTCGCTTCCCTACGTGAAGAAGAACCAGAACTCGTCGCTTTCTTTGAGAATACCATCCACCTCCTTGAACAATATCGCTTCTTCCTCCAACATATCCTCGATGTCACGGTTCACAGGGACTGTGGCTCGAAGTGAGCTTCAGTAGTCGATTTAAAGAACGCGCAGGCAAGTTCCTGTGAAGGATAGACTTGACTGTGCGAACTCTCGGTTCTGTGTCGCGTGGGATGGGTAGTACGGGCCGGCGCACGCGATGGTCGGAGTTGCCGTTCCCAAATAGGATAGACGGTGGCAGATGGATGAAAGACGATCTGTAGGTTCAACCGCAATGCGGGCGCGAGTGTAATTGGAATGCAAGGGGTGCTCGCCTTCCAAGGACACTCGTGGGAGGTTGAACTAAGGTTCTAGGGCGGACGCAGGGTGAGAAGTGGGGACTACTTCTCACAACGCGTTCGTATTAGGGTTCAGGCGTCTGGGAACTAGTTTCACAGAAATGGAACAAGTTCACAGATGTCTGATCGTGGCGCGAAGTACCTAGATCAAGGTACGAAGAGGGGATTTACAAGAAGAGAGGGAGATTGAGTGTCAAGCTAACAACTGCTGTGATTCTGGACGAAGCTGAAGCTGGGGCTTTAGCTCGTCCATAGGGCCCTATTTATGCATACAGAGGGCCAGCCAACTATCCTACAACGGTCACAGTACAGTAGCGAAGTCAAGACTATTGACTAAGGACCTGAGTCAGTTCTGATGACTCAAGAACTGACTCAGTGCGTCTGACTCAAGATCTGAGTCAAGAACGCTGACTCAAGATTTGAGTCATGATCCCTGAGTCAAATACACATCCAAAACAGCGACGCACAGCCCCTAGAAGCAGAACAGAAGGGGCTGGCCAAGGAAAGGGATCCTAGGTCACAACACAAGTCGAAAATCAGACGGAAAACAGTAAGAAATGGGCCAGGCGGCCCGCATAACCGTAACAGTACCCTCTCTCCTAGGCGCATGTACCACCATGCACCTCAGTCACCCCTGTCCATGGACTCCCAGTCAAGGTCATCCCAAAGTGCCTCACCTGCATCGACGTCATCCGCGTCATACTCATCCTCGTGATGAGCAATGGGCTGCAACTCCCTAGCCTCGACGGGACACTTCCTCCCATAATACTGGTGGTCCGGGAAGACCCGGCACCTGTAGACAACGCAACGTGTATGGGGGTGGTGACAGTCATGGGAGTAGTGCCCTCTCTTCTGGCAATAGAGGCACTCCCTCCACAAGGGACAGTCTTCGTACTTGTGGTCCACCCCGTCCCTGTTGCACTTGCCGCAATAAAATGACTTCTTCCCCCTCCTCTTGCGCTTGCCAGTGATTTTCAGAGGGCTGACTCCGGAATCACCACCAGACGGCCCCCCATGCGACGGAGACGCGACGATGGGTGAACATAGGCCGTTCCCATCTGCTGCACGTATCCCCTGGAGTTGATGAGAACCGTCACCTGCAGAAGGTTGGGCCCAGCTGAAGACCTTCCAGGGATCGTAAGGGGATTCGGATCGCAGCGCGTGGGGGTCTCCAGTGACATGACTTCTGGCTGGAACCTCATGTCCGCTGCTAGCGTCTCCAGGGCTTCCTGGATAGGTGAGAGTTGGGGAGGCGGCGTCAGGCCCGGGAGAGGAGATGGGGTCCTTGGGTGGTATGAGGGGCTGCGGCGAGGCTCTTGGCGAGGTGAGCGGGTGGTCCTCCTGTATGGTGGAGGCGCTGATCTGAGCTGGTTCTGTTGGGGTGTCCTCGGCAAGGGACGTCTCTGGGAAGGACCACTCCCCTCCCTCACAGACCGCGAGGGTGTTGAACGATGAGTCGAGGAGTTGGAGGTAGTCCTCCTCTGAGTTGGGGTATTGGAACGCAAGTTGTAAGGCATTACTCATGGAGGAAGAGGTAGTAGGAGTGATGATGGTGCGGATTCGTCTTTTTCTCTTTGCTTTTATCCTTCCTCCCCCTATCGCATTGGGGTTGTGTTGGTAGAACTCCTTAATGAGTTCTGGAGCCTTCACATTGCCAGCGGGTTCCCAACTATCATGAGCGGGTGAATATCCTTTCCAACGAAGGAGATATTCAAGCTTTTCCGCCCTCCCTTTCTTGCGTGCATCAAGGATTTGCTCCACCTCATATTCCGGTTCACCTTCCATCAGATCAGGTGGCGGCTCTGTGAAGTTGCGCCCATGTTCCTCCGTCTCCTTGTAAGGTGTTAACAAGGACACATGGAAGACATTGTGAATGCGCCAGTGTGGGGGAAGCTGGAGGCGGTACACCACTGGGGAAATGACGTCAATGATGGGGAATGGACCGTATCTTTTTGGCCCCAACTTTGCAGATGGGTACATTGTTTTTAGGTTTGTTCCCTCCAACAACACTTGTTGCCCCTTCTCGAATGGATGGAAGTGCCTTTGACCCTTCTTTCTCTGGCGTCGTTTCAGCCACAGCTCCTGCACCTTTCTGATGGCATCTTGAGCGCGTTCCCTGGCCTCCTTTAGCCACACCTGTCTCTGATGTAGCGCAGGGACATTTGTGACCTTTCCAGAGAGGCGAATGATTGGGTTTGCGCCCCACAAGAGCTCAAAGGGTGTCTTCTTTGTGCTCGCATTTGGCCAGGAGTTATGGACAAATTGAGCGAGAGGAAGAAGGTTTGCCCAGTCATCTTGTTGGCTGCTTCCATAGATTTGCAAGTATTGTTCCACCCATTGATTGGCGCGTTCCGATTGTCCATCAGTCTGCGGATGATAGGCAGAGCTGATGTTCTGCGTGACTCCGAGCAGTTCACACATTTGGCGGGTGAAGTGTGCAGTGAAACGGGGATCTCTATCCGAAATGACGTGATGGGGACAACCAAAAAGAGGGAAGATGTGTTCCACATAGAGCCGGGCCACTTCCTCTGCGTCAATTGTCTTCTGACAGGGCAAGAAGAAGGCTGCCTTCGAGCAATCATGGTCCACTATCGTCAGGATTGAGTCATATCCCTTTGAAACTGGGAGATTGGTGATGAGATCAAGTGAAATTGTCTGGAAGGGGATTGCCCTTCGTTCAACAGTGATTGGCATCAGCGGTGGTTTGGGTTTTACAGTGTTGGGTTTCGTCATTTGGCAAGTTGCACACCCCTTGACGTAGTTCTGGACATATTGCCGCATCGTCGGCCACCAATAGTCTTCTGACACCTTCTGGAGTGTCGTAGCAATGCCAGGATGTCCAGCTAAAGCATGATCATGATACTTATGCAAGATCTGTCGCTTAAGATCTCCCTGATCCGCGACTACTGGTCTCCCTTGGTGCATCCAATGGTGATTTACTGAGTCAAGTGGGTACGAGCGATGCAGCTCTGCAAAGTAGTTCGGTGTGCGTGCTTGCCAATCCCAGACTTGTTGTTCGAGATCACTGACTTCTGTTGCCCACGCAAAGAGCTTGTCTGGGAGGACAAGGGTGTTTTCGTTGTCATGCTTCCCTTCATCCACCCCTGGTGGCCTGGACAGCGCGTCAGCCTTGTTCAGCTTGCCTGGGCAGTGTACTAGTTTGTAATTGTAGTCAGCAAGGTCGCTGAGGTACCTTGCTACACGTCGATTGATTCGCTGATGTTGCCGATAATATCGAAGGTTATTGTGATCGGTGTGGACAATGGCAGTAAAGGGGGAGGAGAGGAACAGATGTCTCCATCGCCGCAGGCCTCGAATCACCGCCAAAAGTTCTCTATCATGGACATCATACCCTCTCTCAGCCTCATTCAACGTTTGAGAGTGGTAGCCCACTGGACAGAGTCTTTGTTTGTCGTTTTGCTGATAGAGGATGGCCCCAGTGGCATACTGGGATGCATCTACCTCTGTCAAGGCTCAGAGGGGCCTTGGCGCACGACGTGTGCTTGAGTAATGCAAGGAGGGCTGAGCGTGGCAACCAGGCTCAGCACGACGAGGATTACTCGAGTTCTTCCCTGGCTTAACTATAGAGGAGAGCGTCGCGCTGACGGATGCACTCTACTGTATCGTCAAGGGAGAGGTCAAGGGCAATCACAAGACGAGACTAAGTCTTGTATTGACAACGGTCAGGAGGTCTGACTTGAAGGGACAAGAAGGGAAGAGGGTTCAACTAGTCTGATTGCAGACGAAGCGAAGTCTAAGGAGACAAGCTACAACGGACCGGTTTATATACTCCTAGGGTGTGATGCTGAGTCATGGAGTCCCAGGCATGTCACAGCGTGACATGCCTCCTAAATAATATATCGTAGATCGAACGGAGAAACTACGGAGATCTACGGAGATACCTTGGAAAGACCCAGAGATAATCACGTGCCAAACCGTAATACATAAGCAGATCACGTGCCAAACCGTAACAGTGCCTCCCTTCTCAAGGGCGCTGTGCCACCAGCGCCTCAGTAGCTGCGACGACGCATGACGAGGGAGGTCGGGCACTCCCATACGGGGTTGCGGACGCCTTCGGGCTCCGCGAAGTCGTGATCACTAGGGCAGAAGCAGTCAGTGGCCGTGCACAGGAAGTGCGGCCACGGGCAATGGCATGAGAGATGGCCGCCCGCGCAGTACAAGCAGCGGCTATCATTGGGACAACAAGTCAGCGGGGTGGTCGGGCCGCGCGGTATTGCAGCGGTGACAGTACGGGTAGACGGGGGGCGGAGGCGCGTAAGTCGGGATCCAGGTGGCCGCTAAAGGGGTGGAAAACTGCTGAGGGAAATACCACGCGCCGTGTGCAAGAGGCGCGTATTCGGTGGCACAAACGCCGTGCCAAACACCTGCGTGTTCCCGTCCGAGTCCACGAGCGCCACCATCTGCAGGAGCCTTGCCCTTCGCGGCGGAGGTGTCGGGCTCCGAGCCGGGATGAACGGGGTATTGAGAGGGTTCGGCAACATACCCTCTTGCGGGTCGGGGGTGAACGGCGTCCAATGCAGCTGACGCATGCGGATAGGTGGGCGCGGGGTGGCTAGGGTAGGAGTCCTGATGTGATAGCTGGGACTCCTCGCTGGTGGCGGAGGCGGTGACGGACTGGTAAGATCGATGATCGCCGCCGTCGGAGGCGGGGGTGTCGACCCTTGTGAAGGCCCGCTTGGAGGCGTCGAGCGGCTCGGAGCGCGAGGAGGGTGACGAAAAGGTATGGATTTCTTGGCCCGCTGCCTCGAGTAGCGGGGCCGACTGGGTTCTCCACTCGTCGATACGGTGGAAGCTGTCGATCGCGAGGGAAGGGGGCTCTTCCTCCGAATTGGGAGGAGCGACGGGCGAGGGGTAGTCGTCGGCGTCGGGCTCGGGGGACCACTTGCCGTAAGCGGCAGGTCGAGTGGGCTGAGGGGCCCAGAGTATAGGTACGGGTGCGAGGGGCCTGGTGGACGGATCTGGTATTGGGAGGGGTGACGGTGAGGTGGCATACTCGTTGTCGATGTCAAGGTGCTCGGGATGAAAGTCTTCTGGGGTGAGGCCGGTGAGCAGGAGGGCAGCGTAGACGTTGTCAGGGATTTCGAGGGAGGCAGTGTCAAGGTCGAGGATGAAGTCTCTGATGGGGGAGAAGTCCATGGAAGAGGGGAATGGCGATGGTTGGGAGTCAAGAGGGGGGTTTATATCCTCCTTGACTTCAAGAGTTCTCACGGCCTCGGGATTTGCCTCGTGGAATTCTCGGATTAACTCCGGGGAATTGACGTTCTCGACCGGCTCCCACGTGTTGTGTGCTGCGGAATACCCTTTCCACTTTAGGAGATATTGCAGCTTCCTGTACCGCCTTCTTGATCCGAGGATCTCTTCGACTTCGTATTCCTGATGATCGTCGACCAGATCTGGGGGTGGCTCGGTGTGATTTCGGCCATGTTCGGCTGTTTCCGAATAGGGGGTCAGAAGGGACGCGTGGAAGACGTTGTGGATCTTCCATTGGGGTGGCAAATTCAATTTGTACACATAGGGCGAGATTACTTTGATGACGCGGAAAGGTCCGAAGCGTTTTGGTCGAAGCTTCTTCGTCGGATATGGTAGGTTTAGGTTCGTCCCCTCGAGTAGAACCATCTGTCCCTCGGCGAAAGGTCGGAAGTGGCGCTGCCCCTTCTTTCGTTCATGATATTTTCTTGTCATGTCCTGTGCCTGTCGAATAGCCTTTTGCGCTCATTCCCGCAGTCCTCGGAGGTGAGTGGATCGTTCTTCTAAGGCCGGTAAGGCCGAGTCCGTAATCTGCTGCTCCTGAGCGCGCGGAGTGAAGCCAATGAGTAACTCGAAGGGGGTTTTCCTGGTGGTGGCGCTGGGCCAGGAGTTGTGTACAAATTGGGCCAGAGGGAGCCATCGTGCCCAGTCGTTTTGTTGGAAGTTGCCGTAGATTCGAAGGTACTGTTCTAGCCATTGGTTTGTCCTTTCTGACTGGCCGTCTGTTTGGGGATGGTATGCTGTACTAATGTTTTGGTTTATTTTGAGACGTTTACAGAGGTCTGCTGTCCATTTTGAGGTAAACCTCGTGTCGCGGTCCGATATGACGGTCTTGGGGATCCCATAATGGGGGAAGACGTGTTGGGCGTAGAGTGCGGCCACTCCCTCAGAGTCGATTTTCTGCGTACAAGGGAGGAAAATCGCCGCCTTTGTGCAGTCGTGGTCAGTAATCGTCAGGATAGAGTCATAGCCTTGCGATGGTGGGAGGTCCACAATGAGGTCAAGTGTGATGGTTTCAAACGGCAGCGCGTTTGGTTTAACGGTAATTGGGTAAATTGGGATTTTGGGCCGGACTGTGTTGCTCTTTGTGGTCTGACAGGTGGCGCATCCCTTGACGTATCGCTGGACGAAGGTCTTCATATCAGGCCACCAGTAGCCTTGTTCTACTGCATGTAAGGTTTTCGAAATTCCGGGGTGTCCAGCGGTGACATGGTCATGGTGCGCAGCAATCACCTCCCTCCTGAGGGCGTTGTCTGCCACGACAACGATTTTCCCAGCACGAGTCCACAGGCCGTGCGGCCCCCGTTCGAGACGGAAAGGGGTCGACCAACCAGCAATGTCTGTAGGCGCTGCCTCCTGAGCTCGGAGCAGCTTGTCCTCCCAGGGATCCAAAGGCGCGAGGGACAGCGCAGCAACGGACGCGAACAATTCGCTAGGGAGGACGATGACATCCTTATTGTCGAGAGCCCCGGTATCAAAGTCTGGGCGGCGAGAGAGAGGGTCCGCCCGCATTGTCTTGCCAGGCTTGTGGACAAGGGAGAGGTTAAATTCCCCCAGCAGGGGAATGTAGCGGGCGACACGCCGGTTGATATCCCGAGGGTGGCGATAATACTGCAGGTTCTTGTGGTCGGTGTAGACCTTCACTGGGTGACGCGCCCCTAGCAACAAGTGGCGCCAACGTTTGAGGGCATGAATAATAGCGAGGAGTTCCCGGTCGTGGACGTCATAGCCTCGTTCTGGCGCGGATAGGGCATGGGAGTAGTAACTGATAGGGCGTGGAAGGCCGGTAGGAGTGCGTTGGAAGAGGATGGCCCCAAGGGCGAATTGGGAGGCGTCCACCTCTACTTCAAAAGGTCGGTCGTGGTCCGGGCGGTTGAGAGCCATGTCGCGCTCCACCAGGCCAATGAGGCGTTTCACGGCCCCCCGTTGCTCGTCTCCCCAATAAAAGGGGACATCCTTCTTCAGGAGGTCAGTCAGCGGTCGCGCAATTTCCGCAAAGCCCGGGATGAAGGGGCGGTGATAGCCAAATACCCCCAGGGTACTTCGGACGCCGGAGACGGTGCTCTGTTCAGTCGGCCATTCTAGTAGCCCTTGTCTCTTTGTCGGGTCGAGGGAGATCTTGCCATCTTCGACTACAATGCCAAGGTAGTGAACGCGTGGTTGCTCAAAGTGACATTTTGCCGCCTTTAGGAAGAAGGACTCGTCCTCGAAGCGCTGCAGCACCTGGTGGACTATGGTCCGGTGTAGGGCCAAGTCAGCTGCGTTCCGATTTGGGGTAGCAATGAGGAAGTCGTCCATATATATGTGGATAAAGTTAGGGTAGGCGTTCAGCAAGTCGCGGAAGACAGTGTGCATGCAGCGTTGAAAGGTCCCAGGTGCATTTCGCAGGCCGAAAGGCATGACGTTCGGGAGGTATAAGCCAAATGGGGTAATAAAGGCGGCCTTCCATCGATCCTCTTTCTTGATTCGGATGTTGTTGTACCCCCAACGAATGTCAAGGGTGGTGAATAGCTGTTTTCCTTCTAATTGTTCCAAAATAGTTTCGATGCGCGGAAGAGGGTACACGTCCGGTATGGTCCATTCATTGACCTTCCGGTAATCCTGAACCGGGCAGAGGGAACCATCCTGTTTTTTTACAAAGAAGAATGGGGTCGCCCAGGGGGAGTCTCCCTTTTCAATGTAGCCCAGTCGTTCGTTTTCATCGATCCACTTGCGCGCTGCTTCCATTTCTGCCGGGCTGAGTGGGTAGGTTTTGCTTTTTATGGTGGAGGGAGCTCCCTCCTTTAGTTTAATTTCGTGATCATCCAACCGAGCCGGAGGAAAACGATGGGACAGTGCCTCCGAGAAGACCCTCCAGTGACGCTTATATTCCACAGGTAAGGACGGGTCACCGTGTTGCCGTGGTGCTTTAATGGCCCACTCCGTGGCTATAGAGGTCTTGTTTAGCCCCATAGGAGGTATGACCCGTGGCTCGGATATTTTAGAGACTCCGTTGGGCCACTCCGGGAAGTACTCTGCCCACTGCTGCAGTTCGGGGTGTTTATCCTCTAGATCCTTTTTCTGGCTTGCTGTTAATTTGTCGTCCTGAGGTCGAAGTTTTAGATGGGCCAGCATTTTGCGGCTGTTTTCCCGTTTGACGTCTGCCTGCCGGAGGCGTCGTCTCGCATGGTCCTCCACTCCCAGGAAGCGAGCCCTGGTGACCGCACGAGTGGCCACCTCGATGGGGAGATCATCCCAAGTCATGTTCGTCCAGTTGATTTTTGGATTAAAGGCTTTAAGCCAGGTGAAGCCGAAAATTATCCGGTCTTTCCCCAGGTTGGCGACGAGAAATAGCAGCTCTTCGCTCTTGCTACCTCGGGTGACGTGGAGAACGGCGTATCTTGTAACTGCACCACTCCGGTTATTAGTTCCATCCACATTCGTAACTTGTACTGGTATCGGGAGTTGACGGGTGGCAATCCCCCACCTCTCAACTGTTCTCTGGTCGATAAAGTTTTCACTTGCCCCACTGTCAACAAGGGCTGCTTCTCCAACGGTTCCACGCATAGATCGGAAGATAAAGGGCATATTTATTGACTTAATGCCACGGTGTCTTACGAATGCAATACGTGGTAGTTCTGCTCCATGCCAGGTTGGCGGGCAGGAGCCTAGAGAAAATCCTCCCCGTCCTCTTTCTGTAATTCGTCCCACACCCTTTCTCGCTCCTCTTGGTTCATCCTTCGAAGGTGTTGTGCCACCTCCGCCGGAGCCCCAGGATTAACGGTGGGTGTGGGGTCTTCCGAGGAGGGGTGTAGGTCGATGAGTGGCGCTTCGGTTTCTGGGAGAACGTGGCCAGTATAGGATGGTGGTCGCGGTGCATACGCCAGAGGGGGTTGGCGCCAGTCACCCAAACGAGTTCGAGGCTGCGCATAGGACGGCCGGCTTCCTGAAGACTGTCTGCCTTGTTGTCCGCCTCTGGCGGTCTGGGGAACGCGTCTGGAGGGTTGCCCCCTGGGGCAGTTTTTGACGAAGTGGCCAAACTGTCCACATCCCATGCATCGGCCTTCCTTTCGGAATTTTTCTCGCTGGGCACGGGTTGCCGAGTTGGCTTCGGTATGGGCAGTGTCAACATCCATAGCAAAGGGGTCTCTTCTGGGTTGCGAGGGCCTCAGTGGTAGCCCCATCCCCCTTCTCAGTTGTTCCTGAGTTAGGGTAGGTCGGCTTGGCTGGCCTGGTCGCTGCCCTAGGAGGGCCACCCTGGCCTTGTGTCGGTTGTTCTGATTCCTAGCGTCTCGCTCCCACATGTCTAAGGTGGTTGGCCAGGTCTCCTGGTTGAGGATGGCCTTCTTTAGCTCGTGTTTCAATCCTGCCTGGAACAGGTCCATGGTCCCGGCATCGTTTCGCGACCATCCTGCTTGCTTTACCAGGGTTTCGAAGCCTGCGATGTACGTGTCGACGTCGTCGTTGACCATTTTATGGTCCTTGAGTTTTTCATAGGCACGTTGTTTCTTATTCGAATCGGTAAAGGCGTCTTTGAATGCCTGCTCGAATTCAGTCCAGATGGCCTCGTCATTATGTGGGTGAGTGGTGCCTTCCAGTTTCGTCAACTGCTCTTCTTGCCAGTCATTGACCTTTTCTCCTTTGATATAGCTGAGGGCCATGAGGACCCGGTTAAATGGGTTATTCATCTCGTCGCTATTTCGATTAATGAGTTTCCACTGCTTGAATTCCTTTAGGAAAAGGTCGCTATGATTCCTATCCCCATAAAAGATTGAAGGAGCCAACCCTTTCAACCCTCCAGTTCCTGGGTTTGCGGGAGTGGTAGCGGCAGCGGTGATGGTGCTCCCCACCTGAGCCATTCTTTGGCTAGAGGAAGAGGCAGCAGCGACTGGGATGGGGGGTAGCCCACTAGGGGTACTAGGGGCGGCTTGAGAGGAGAGTAGTGGGGGAAGGAGACTCCCTCCCCGTTGGTAGAGGTCATAGACTTGTGAGGATATTTGCTGTGCCATTGCGGGCGGTTGTTCTGGGGTAAGAGGATGGGTTCCTTGTAGAGTAACGATGGCACTAGTAGCTGCGGCGAGGGTATCGTCCGCGAGGGGGTTTGGTTGTTGCTGGGGAGAGGCTGGGGGTTCTTCTTCGGCCTCTGAATCGGAAGAGTTTGAATTTGAGACGCCGAAACGCCCTGGTGGTCTAGGGGATCGGTATGCGGGGTGCTCTCTGTCGGTTTCTCTCCAGTAGCCTAGGCCTGCTGCAGAGCAATGTATGGGTTGTAAGAGGTTTCCTGAGCGGGTTCGGAAGATGTTTCCTTCTGGGTCTGGTTCGATGAGATACCAGGAGTTGTTTATGAATTCGCAAAAGTCGTTGAGTAGATTTCCTCGTCCGTCACGGGTGGTAACCTGATAGGCTCCCCTTCCAACACCTGGGTTAATCAAGATCCAACGGGCAACGCCTTTTACGTGTGCAGGTAGGCTGTCTTCGATTCGAAGAGGGATATAGGTCCAATGATTATTGTCAGGGATTGGGGCGTTTAAGGACGTGTTGCCTGGACTGCCGCTGCTTCTGGTACTCCTAATAGTACCAGTAGCGCAACTTTATAGTAGCGGTAGGCGTTAAGCTTAGGTTGGTGGTGTGGGGCAAACTGTGGGTATTCCCTGATGTATTGTTCAATGAACTCGATCTCCCGTGCAATATCGGCGAGCTCGTCAAGGGTGGATTGGATGAAACGGAGGCGGTCTACTTCCTCTTGTAGATCCTGGATTTGTTGGCTGGTTTCAAGACGGATCTCTTCTTCGTTCTCTGTCAGAGACTGGGGGTCTACTCGTTCGTAGGGGTTTGGGTTAGGTGGTCGAGACGTCGTGTGAGGTTTTCTCTACAATGGATAAGGATTCCTACTGCAAAGGCGATGATCCCTTCCGGGTCTGGGTGTGTGGAGAGGTGGATGAGGAGTAAGTCGAGGCTTTCTTCAACGTCGAAGAGTTCTACGATAGTTTCGTCAATGAGAGTGGCGGTGCCCTCAGTCGATGGTGACGTCGGTTCTGTTGTATTCGAGGATATGTTGGAGAAAGAAGCGGTACTGTTCAAGGAGGTGGATGGTGTTCTCGAAGAAGGTGACGAGCTCCGGTTCTTCTTCACATAGGGAGGCGAAGAGGAGTAGGTCAGTATGGACCCACTCAAGTTCTAGGCGGATGTGAAAGATAAGGTCCCTTGGTTGGCTTCTCAAGCGGCGGTTAAAGAGATAAGGTCTAAGGTCTGCCCTATTTAAGATGGGGGTCCTTTCGGGTGCTTGTGGTCTTTCTGGGTGATCGGGCGCGTGTGATGGATCTATCTTTGGGTGTGGTAACGGCAACGGTCTTCCTTGCAGAAACACTCGTGCTGGAGGGCGTGGATGTGGGTGTAATGTACCTTCTTTCCTGGTATAAACTCGTGGAAGGCGTGGGTGGTATACGGTGGTCCTCGGAGTAGGGCTCGAAGATCAAAGGTAGGAGGGGGAACAGGAGTGATGGGTTCTCGGGGGAGTCGAAGGGGTTTCCTTATTCGTGGTATGATGACTAAGGATGACTGGGGTCTCGGTAGGGCACAGGGTTCTTCCTCTGGGTGCGAAAATGCGACGGGGTTCTTCCTCTTTCTTCACTTGTAAGGGCGCGTAGCTCCTCTACGAGTGAAGGGTCGACTTTGGGCGGACTTTAGCTAGTGGTTTGAAGACCAACTGAGGTCTTGTAGGGTTTAGGGTTGTTAGGAGACTTCGCTTTTGTCAAGGCTCAGAGGGGCCTTGGCGCACGACGTGTGCTTGAGTAATGCGAGGAGGGCTGAGCGTGGCAACCAGGCTCAGCACGACGAGGATTACTCGAGTTCTTCCCTGGCTTAACTATAGAGGAGAGCGTCGCGCTGACGGATGCACTCTACTGTATCGTCAAGGGAGAGGTCAAGGGCAATCACAAGACGAGACTAAGTCTTGTATTGACAACGGTCAGGAGGTCTGACTTGAAGGGACAAGAAGGGAAGAGGGTTCAACTAGTCTGATTGCAGACGAAGCAAAGTCTAAGGAGACAAGCTACAACGGACCGGTTTATATACTCCTAGGGTGTGATGCTGAGTCATGGAGTCCCAGGCATGTCACAGCGTGACATGCCTCCTAAATAATATATCGTAGATCGAACGGAGAAACTACGGAGATCTACGGAGATACCTCGGAAAGACCCAGAGATAATCACGTGCCAAACCGTAATACATAAGCAGATCACGTGCCAAACCGTAACATACGTAACGGAGATAGGGAGATACATCACAGACGACGACATCGCACGATTTGAACTTGGCTGGTGGAGACCAAGTGATCCACAGCACCCAGACTATCCAGTGCACGCGCTGTCCTTGACACCGGCAGGCTCAGGATCTGGAAGTACCCCAGAACGATCCAAAGCACTTTCACCTAGTGGACAGTTATTTGAACCGGTCTATCAAGCCGCGCAACCTCCTTTGACCAGCGTTCCTCCTGGAATTCATCAGCAGCTTGAGCCAACCTCGACGTTGCAAGTGCCCCCAGTACAAAAACAAATGGAATCACCATACTCCGACGTCAGCGTGTCAATGGTGACAGACCCAACCAGTGGAATGTTGGTGGATCCCACCATGTTTCCAGCCGCTCTCTCCCCCTCTCCACAACCTTATCCTAGTGTGCCCAGTGGTAGTGCGTTCATCAGGTCAGCTGCGGTCAGCACCGCTGTTACTGCACCAACAGCACTAGCTGGCATCACAGGATTCAGCTCCTCTGGGCAACCTGGAGGAGGACCTCTGGCTGGGGTACAGCCAGGAGGAAGTGGAGGCGGCGGTGGAGGTGGCGGTGGAGGCAGAGGCGGAGGTGGAGGCAGAGGAGGAGGAGCTCCCCCTCCGGGAGGACAAGCAGCGGCTGGTCAACCACACCAGCCTTCATCCCTCTATGGCACGATCCCTGAAATTTTCAATGGGGATCGTGACGACCTCGCACGCTTCCGTCGTGCCTTCTCGGTCTTTTGGGAAATGAACCAGGACCACCCCTCCATAAGCAACCCTTACATGTGGGTCCTCACCTGTATAGGAAGGATCTGAGGCAAGGCAGTCGACCAATGGGTCGATGGGATCATCCAGCCTCTCATGAATGGAGTGGCGATGTGGTGACAGCATCCACACCACCTCCTAGCCACTGATCCAAACGATGAAATGGTTTGGACGAACTTCAACAACACATTCAGGGCGCAGTTCGAAAACACTGTGGCCAGAGAGGAGGCATTGGGGAGCCTGCTCACCCTGGAGATGCAGGGGGAGGACCTCAAAATGTACATCAATAACTTCAACACACTAATCGCTCTTGCCAAGTGGGGTCCAAACGAGCAAGGAACCCTCCTTTGGTTCAAGGATGGACTGAAGCGAGCCCTCCACGAAAAGATCATTGATTTTGAACCCACCTTGCCCGATACTTTGGCGGGATGGCAGGCAGCTGCCCTGAGGCGCCAAGGGAGGTGGATCAAAGCCAGAGCCACCTCTGGAGACAGGCCAGGCCAGAACTTCCACCAACGCCTTGCTACGGCCTTGGGAAGGTACCAGCAGGGCAGACAAGTGAAGCCACGGCCCTCAGACGCCATGGATGTGGACGCCATTCGCACAGGGGGACCTACCCCTGAAGAAAAGAAGAAGCTGCGGGCGGAAGGACACTGTTTCATCTGCTGCCGGCAGGGCCACATGAGTAACTCATGCCCTGAGAAGAAAAAGAACCAATACAAGGATAGCAAGCCTGCACAGCGCCCCACCGCAGTGTGGGCTGTCGAAGAAGAGAAGAAAGAAATCACCTGCGACCAGCTCATGGACAGGCTTATGAAGTTGTCTGACGACGACAAGGAACACTTTATCAAGGATATGGTTGACTCCACCGACTCTGCGCCCCAGGATTTTTGAAGAGCTTGTGCCGCGCGACCTGGGTATGAGCCTTGGGACTGAAACAAATGTACATTAGTTATGCCAATGCCAATGCTTTGAATTTGCCCATTTTGTTTTCAAATGTCCACAAAACGGTCGCAGATGTCGCCTTAGTCGACAGTGGAGCCACGGAAAACTTCCTTGATCAGCGTACAGTCCGCCGATGGGGACTCAGCACTCATAAACTCCCTCACCCCCGCTACGTCTACAATGTGGATGGAACCCAGAACCAAGCTGGGACACTCACGGAGTATTGCGTTCTCCGCTGTGTCATAGGAGACAAAGATACTCTCCAGCGGTTCTATGTCACCAATCTTGGCAAAGATCGTGTACTCTTGGGGCACCCCTGGCTCTCAGAGTTCAATCCTCGCATCAATTGGACCAAGGGGGAAGTGCAGAACGGAGGAGTATGGATCGAAACCAAGTGGAGGAAGTTTCAGCGCCCTCATCAGATATACAAGGACAGGGAGAAGGAACCAGCACGCATTGATCGCACCAATGTGGCCCAGGAATGGGCCATAAAGGCGCACCAAGAGCAGGTGGCCAGTGGGGAAAAGCACAAGGTGCTACCACCCCAATACTGGGACTATGCGGACGTCTTTGACGAAGAAAAATCCCATCACTTCCCACCTTCACGACCAGAGGATCATGCCATTGTCTTGAAGGAGGACGCCCCAGCTACCATCAATTGTAAGGTCTATGCCCTCACGAGGGAGGAGAAAGAAGCGACCCAGAAGTTCTTGAAAGAGAATGAGCAGTGGGGATTCATCAAAAAGTCCAACTCTCCTTGGTCGACCCCTTGGTTCTTTATAAAGAAAAGAGATGGGAGTCTCCGACCCATCCAGGACTATAGGGAAGTGAACAGTTGGACGATTCGAGATGTGTACCCCATCCCTCGCATTGAGCAAATTCTGGAAGCGCTGCATGGATACACCCTCTTCACGGCACTAGACATTCGTTGGGGCTATCATAACATCCAGATTCACCCTGAGGATCGATGGAAGGCCGTGTTTAAGACTCCCTTTGGCCTGTACCAGCCAAAGGTGATGCTCTTCGGCCTCCAGAACTCTCCAGCCACCTTTCAGCGTTGTATGGATCAGGTCTTCGCTAAGATCATGAACCGCTACCCAGGGAAGGTGTTTGTGTACATGGACGATGTCTTGGTGGCCACAGGGGGAGATGTGGGGGAACATAGGAGGATAGTTCGAGAGATCCTCAAGATGTTCCGCCAGGAATCCTTCTTCCTCAAGCTGTCAAAGTGCAAGTTTGAGCAGACCAGCATTGACTACCTTGGCATCTGCGTGGAACATGGGACTATCCGCATCGATCCCATGAAGAGGAAAGGACTATCTCAATGGCCTCGAACCTTGTCTTCAGTGAAAGAGGTCCGGAGCACGCTTGGTGTTTTGGGGTACCAGAGACCATTCATTCCCCACTTTGCACATCTTGCGGCGCCACTCACTGCCTTACTGAAGAAGGGACGACCGTTCAAATGGACGGATGAGTGCACCAAGGCCTTGGATGCACTCCTCCAGATCATAGAGTCCGATCCTGTCCTCCAAAGACCTGACTATGACCGCCCCTTCGAGATGGAGGTGGACGCGTCCTAGTATGCCACTGGGGCCATCCTCTACCAACGAAATGACAAACAGAGGCTCTGTCCAGTGGGCTACCACTCCCAGACATTGAACGAAGCTGAGAGAGGGTACAACGTCCATGATAGAGAGCTCTTGGCGGTAATTGTCATGGTTCGCAGGGACCGTGGCTTGAAGTGAGCTTTGTTCGGGTTGGCTATTTGCTGTGGTAAGTCGGACAAGACTAGCAACACCAAATAGTCAATTCTAGAATGCGCAGGCAAGGTCCAACAAGGAGTAGACTTGACTGTGCGAACTCTCGGGGTTCGTATCGCGTGAGACGGTTAGTACGGGCCGGCGCACGCGATGGTCGGAGTTACCGTTCCCAAAAGGGATAGACAGTGGCAGATGGGTTAATGACAGTGTGTAGGTTCAACCGCAACACGGGCGCGAGTGTAATTGGAATGCAAGAGATGCTTTCCTTCCAAGGACACTCGTGAGAGGTTGAACTAAGGTTCGAGGGCGGACGCGGGGTGAGAAGTGGAGACTACTTCTCACAGCGCGTTCGTATTAGGGTTCAGGTGTCTGGGGACTTGTTTCACGGAAATGGAACAAGTTCACAGATGTCTGATCGTGGCGCAAAGTACCTAGATCAAGGTACGAAGAGGGGATTCACAAGAAGAGAGGAGGAGACGCGACGCGAGTGTGATCAGGAGACAATGAACTGCGATTCTAGACGAAGCTGAAGCTGGGGCTTTAGCTCGTCTACAGGGCCCTATTTATGCGTACAGAGGGCCAGCTAACTATCCTACAAAGGTCACAGTACAGTAGCGAAGTCAAGACTATTGACTAAGGACCTGAGTCAGTTCTGATGACTCAAGAACTGACTCAGTGCGTCTGACTCAAGATCTGAGTCAAGAACGCTGACTCAAGATTTGAGTCATGATCCCTGAGTCAAATACACGTCCAAAACGGCGACGCACAGCCCCTAGAAGCGGAACAGAAGGGGCTGGCCAAGGAAAGGGGTCCTAGGTCACAACACAAGTCAAAAATCAGATGGAAAACAGTCAGAAATGGGCCGGGCGGCCCGCATAACCGTAACAGTACCCTCTCTCCTAGGCACATGTACCACCATGCGCCTTAGTCACCCCTGTCCATGGACTCCCAGTCAATGTCATCCCAAAGCGCCTCACCTGCATTGACGTCATCTGCGTCATACTCATCCCATTGATGAGCAATAGGCTGCAACTCTGTGGCCTTGACAGGACACTTCCTCCCATAATACTGGTGGTCTGGGAAGACCCGGCACCTGTGGACAGTGCAACGCGTATGGGGGTGGTGACAGTCATGGGAGTAGTGCCCTCTCTTCTGGCAATAGAGGCACTCCCTCCACAAAGGGCAGTCTTTGTACCTGTGGTCCACCCCGTCCTTGTTGCACTTGCCGCAATAAAATGACCTCTTCCCCTTCCTCTTGCGCTTGCTGGTGATTCTCAGAGGGCTGACTCCGGAATCACCACCAGACGGCCCCCCATGCGACGAAGACGCGACGACGAGTGAACGTAGACCGTCCCCATCTGCTGCACATACCCCCTGGAGTTGATGAGCACCGTTACCTGCAGAAGGTTGGGCCCAGCTGAAGACCTTCCAGGGATCGTAAGGGGATTCGGATCGCAGCGCGTGGGGGTCTCCAGCGACATGACTTCTGGCTGGAATCTCATGTCTGCTGCTAGCGTCTCCAGGGCTTCCTGGATAGGCGAGAGTTGGGGAGGTGGCGTTGGTCCTGGGAGAGGAGACGGGGTCCTCGGATGGTACGAGGGGCTGCGGCGAGGCTCTTGGCGAGGCGAGCGGGTGGTCCTCCTGTACGGTGGAGGTGCTGATCTGGGCTGGTTCTGCTGGGGTGTCCTCAGCAAGGGATGCCTCTGAGAGGGACCACTCTCCCCCCTCACAGACCGTGAGGGAGTTGAACGACGAGTCGAGAAGTTGGAGGTAGTCATCCTCCAAGTTGGGGTACTGGAACGCAAGTTGTAAGGCATTACTCATGGAGGAGGAGGTAGTGGGGGTGATGATGGTGCGGATTCGCCTCTTTCTCTTCGCTTTTATCCTTCCTCCCCCTATCACATTGGGGTTGCGCTGATAGAACTCCTTAATGAGCTCCGGAGCCTTCACATTGTCAGCGGGTTCCCAACTATCATGAGTGGGTGAATATCCCTTCTAACGAAGGAGATACTCAAGCTTTTCTGCCTTCCCTTTCTTGCGCGCATCAATGATCTGCTCCACCTCATATTCTGGTTCGCCTTCCATCAGATCAGGTGGCGGCTCTGCGAAGTTGCACCCATGCTCTTCCGTCTCCTTGTAAGGTGTTAACAAGGACGCGTGGAAGACATTGTGAATGCGCCAGTGTGGGGGAAGCTGGAGACGGTACACCACTGGGGAAATGACGTCAATGATGGGGAATGGACCATATCTTTTTGGTCCCAACTTTGTGGACGGATAGATTGTCTTTAGGTTTGTTCCCTCCAACAACACTTGTTGTCCTTTTTCGAATGGGTAGAAGTGCCTTTGACCCTTCTTTCTCTGGCGCCTTTTTAGCCACAGTTCCTGCGCTTTTCTGATAGCATCCTGGGCGCGCTCCCTAGCCTCCTTAAGCCACATTTGTCTTTGATGTAATGCTGGGATATTTGTGCTTTTTCTGGAGGGGTGGATGATTGGGTTTGCGCCCCACAAGAGCTCACAGGGAGCCTTCCCTGTGCTCGCATTTGGCCAGGAGTTGTGAACAAATTGGGCAAGAGGAAGAAGGTTTGCCCAGTCGTCTTGTTGGCTGCTTCCATAGATCCGCAAATACTGCTCCACCCACTGATTAGCGCGTTCTGATTGTCCATCAGTCTGCGGATGATAAGCAGAGCTGATGTTCTGTGTAATTCCTAGCAGTTCACACATCTGGCGGGTGAAGTGGGCAGGAAAACGGGGATCTCTGTCCGAGATGACGTGGTGGGGGCAGCCAAAGAGAGGGAAGATGTGTTCCACATAGAGCCGGGCCACTTCTTCTGCGTCAATTGTCTTCTGACAGGGCAAGAAGAAGGCTGCCTTCGAGCAATCGTGGTCCACTACTGTGAGGATCGAGTCATATCCCTTTGAGACTGGGAGATCGGTGATGAGGTCAAGGGAAATGGTCTGGAAAGGGATTGCCTTTGGTTCAACAGTGATCGGCATCAATGGTGGTTTAGGTTTTACAGTATTGGGTTTCGTCATTTGGCAAGTTGCACATCCCTTGATGTAGTTCTGGACGAACTGTCGCATCGTCGGCCACCAGTAGTCCTCAGACACCTTCTGAAGCGTCGTGGCGATGCCTGGGTGCCCAGCCAAGGCGTGGTCATGGTGCTCATGCAAGATCTGTCACTTCAGATCCTCCTGGTCTGCGACCACAGGTCTTCCTTGGTGCACCCAGTGGTGATTTACTGAGTCCAGTGGGTAGGAGCGATGCAGCTCTGCGAAATAGCTCGGCGTGCGTGCTTGCCAATCCCAAACCTGTTGTTCGAGACTGCTGACCTCCGCTGCCCGCACGAAGAGTTTGTCAGGCAGGACAAGGGTGTTTTCGTTATCATGTTTCCCTTCATCCACTCCCGGTGGTCTGGACAGCGCGTCAGCCTTGTTCAGCTTGCCTGGGCGGTGCACCAGTTTGTAATTGTAGTCTGCAAGGTCACTGAGGTACCTTGCTACGCGTCGGTTGATTCTCTGGGGTTGCCAGTAGTATCGAAGATTGTTATGATCAGTGTGCACAATGGCAGTGAAGGGAGAGGAGAGAAACAAGTGTCTCCATCGTCGCAAACCCCAAATTACCGCCAAGAGCTCTCTATCATGGACATCATACCCTCTCTCAGCTTCGTTCAATGTCTGGGAGTGGTAGCCCACTGGACAGAGCCTCTGTTTGTCATTTCGTTGGTAGAGGATGGCCCCAGTGGCATACTGGGACGCGTCCACCTCCATCTCGAAGGGGCGGTCATAGTCAGGTCTTTGGAGGACAGGATCGGACTCTATGATCTGGAGGAGTGCATCCAAGGCCTTGGTGCACTCATCCGTCCATTTGAACGGTCGTCCCTTCTTCAGTAAGGCAGTGAGTGGCGCCGCAAGATGTGCAAAGTGGGGAATGAATGGTCTCTGGTACCCCAAAACACCAAGCGTGCTCCGGACCTCTTTCACTGAAGACAAGGTTCGAGGCCATTGAGATAGTCCTTTCCTCTTCGTGGGATCGATGCGGATGGTCCCGTGTTCCACGCGGATGCCAAGGTAGTCAATGCTGGTCTGCTCAAACTTGCACTTCGACAGCTTGAGGAAGAAGGATTCCTGGTGGAACATCTCGAGGATTTCTCGGACTATCCTCCTATGTTCCCCACATCTCCCCCTGTGGCCACAAAGACATCGTCCATGTACACAAACACCTTCCCTGGGTAGCGGTTCATGATCTTAGCGAAGACCCGATCCATGCAACGCTGAAAGGTGGCTGGAGAGTTCTGGAGGCCGAAGAGCATCACCTTTGGTTGGTACAGGCCAAAGGGAGTCTTAAACGCGGCCTTCCATCGATCCTCAGGGCGAATCTGGATGTTATGATAGCCCCAACGAATGTCTAGTGCCGTGAAGAGGGTGCATCCATGCAGCGCTTCCAGAATTTGCTCAATGCGAGGGATGGGGTACACATCTCGAATTGTCCAACTGTTCACTTCCCTATAGTCCTGGATGGGTCGAAGACTTCCATCTCTTTTCTTTATAAAGAACCAGGGGGTCAACCAAGGAGAGTTGGACTTTTCGATGAATCCCCACTGCTCATTCTCTTTAAGAATTCTGAGTCGCTTCTTTCTTCTCCTCGTGAGGGCATAGACTTTACAATTGATGGTAGCTGGGGCGTCCTCCTTCAAGACAATGGCATGATCTTCTGGTCGTGAAGGTGGGAAGTGATGGGATTTTTCTTCGTCAAAGACGTCCGCATAGTCCCGGTATTGGGGTGGTAGTACCTCGTGCCTTTCTCCACTGGCTACCTGCTCTTGGTGTGCCTTTATGGCCCATTCCTGGGCCACATTGGTACGATCAATGCGTGCTGGTTCCTTCTCCCTGTCCTTGTATATCTGACGAGGGCGCTGAAACTTCCTCCACTTGGTTTCGATCCGTACTCCTCCGTTCTGCACTTCCCCCTTAGTCCAATTGATGCGAGGATTGAACTCTGAGAGCCAGGGGTGCCCCAGAGTACGCGATCCTTGCCAAGATTGGTGACGTAGAACCACTGGAGGGTGTCTTTGTCTCCCACGACGCAGCGAAGAACACAATACTCCGTGAGTGTCCCAGCTTGGTTCTGGGTTCCATCCACATTGTAGACGTAGCGGGGGTGAGGGAGTTATGAGTGCTGAGTCCCCATCGGCGGACTGTGCGCTGATCAAGGAAGTTTTCCGTGGCTCCACTGTCGACTAAGGCGACATCTGCGACCGTTTTGTGGACATTTGAAAACAAAATGGGCAAATTCAAAGCATTGGCATTGGCATAGCTAATGTACATTCGTTTCAGTCCTAAGGCTCATACCCAGGTTGCGCGGCACGAGCTCTTCAAAAATCCTGGGGCGCAGAGTCGGTGGAGTCAACCATATCCTTGATAAAGCTTCCTTGTTGTCGTCGACAACTTCATAAGCCCATCCATAAGCTGGTCGCGGGTGATTTCTTTCTTTCTTCTTCGACAGCCCGCACTGGGCGGGACGCTGTCAGGCTTGCTGCCCTTGTTCTGGTTCTTTTTCTTCTCAGGACACATGCGGCTCACATGGCCCTGTTGCCGACAGGCGAAGCAGCGACCTTCCGCTACTAGTTTCTTCTTTTCTTCAGGGGTAGGCCCCCCTGTATGGATGGCGTCAACATCCATGGCGTCAGAAGGTCGGGGTTTCGTGTGCCTGTCCTGCTGGTACCTCCCTAGCGCGCAGCAAGGCGTTGGTGGAAGTTTTGGCCTGGCTTGTCTCCAGAGGTGGCTCTGGCTTCATCCACCTCCCTTGACGCCTCAAGGCTGTGTCTTGCCATCCCTTCAGAGTATCGGGTAGGGTGGTCTCAAAATCAATGATCTTTTCACGGAGGACTCGCTTCAAGCCATCCTTGAATCGAAGGAGGGTCCCTTGCTCATTTGGACCCCACTTGGCGAGAGCGATTAGTGTATTGAAATCATTGATGTACGTTTTGAGGTCTTCCCCTTGCATCTGCAGGGTGAGCAGACGCCCCAACGCCTCCTCTCTGGCCACAGTGTTCTGAAACTGAGCTTTGAACGCATTGTCAAAGTCCGTCCAGACCTGTTCGTCGTTTGGGTCAATGGCCAGAAGGTGATTTGGGTACTGCCGCCACATTGCTACCCCATTCATCAAGGGTTGGATGATTCCATCGACCCACTGGTCGACTGCTTTGCCTCGGATCCTTCCCACACAGGTGAGGACCCGCATGTAGGGGCTGCTTATGGAGGGGTGGTCCCGATTCATCTCCCAGAAGACTGTGAAGGCGCGGCGGAACGCGCGAGGTCGTCACGATCCCCATTGAAATTTCAGGGATTGTGCCAAAAGGGCTGATGGGTGGGGGTGGCCCCTGCTGTTGTCCTCCTGCAGGGAGCTCCTCCCCCCTGCCTCGCCTCCCCTCACCTCCGCCTCCCCCCACCTCCCCCCACCTCCACTTCCTCCCGGCTGTACCCCAGCCGGAGGTCCTCCTCCAGGTTGCCCAGAGGAGCTGAATCCTGTGATGCCAGCTAGTGCTGTTGGTGCGGTAATGGCAGTGCTGACTGCAGCTGACCTGATGAACGCACTACCACTAGGCACACTAGGATGAGGTTGTGGAGCGGGGGAGAGAGGGCTGGAACATGGTGGGATCCACCAACATTCCACTGGTTGGGTCTGTCACCATTGACACACTGACGTCGGAGTATGGTGATTCCATTTGTTTTTGTACTGGGGGCACTTGCAACGTCGAGGTTGGTTCAAGCTGCTGATGAATTCCAGGGGGAACACTGGTTAAAGGGGTTGTGCGGCTTGATAGACCGGTTCAAATAACTGTCCACTAGGTGAAAGTGCTTCGGGTCGTTCTGGGGTACTTCCAGATCCTGAGCCTGCCAGTGTCAAGGACAGCGCGTGTACTGGATAGTCTGGGTGCTGTGGATCACTTGGTTTCCACCAGCCGAGTTCAAATCGTGCGATGTCGTCGTCTGTGATGTATCTCCCTATCTCCGTCGCGTAAGTCTGTGGTTTATCGAACCACTCGACGTGATACCACTTCTGGTTGATAAACTCGATGGGTCCGTGTGGATTTCTTTGTCAAAGCCCAATAGGCACTTTGCTTGGGGTTTTCTTGACGTTCTATCCAAAAGGCGTGCCCAACTACGTGGTCTGGGAGGTCTGGTGCGTCTCTGGTTTCGACTCTGGTGAGCTTCCCCTTCTCTGAGGTCCAACCAACAGTTATGGAAGCCGTTTTGTCGATCAATCGCCCACTCTCGCAAGAGAGCGGTCTCAGTAGCCTATAAGTTGTTCACTCTAGCAAGAGGAACGAAAAATTTCTGTGCACTCTGGCACACACTTTCTCGGCCTGAAAAGAAAGTGGGCAACGGTCTGGTTCGTTCGGGGTACACTTCTTGTGACGAAGAAGTGGAGGGGTAGGAGCTTCAGCTTATGTCACGGTTCGCAGGGACCGTGGCTCGAAGTGAGCGTCGTTCTGGTTGGCTATTTGCTGTGGCGAGTCGGACAAGACTAGCAACACCAAATAGTCGATTCTAGCACGCCAGGCAAGGTCCTGGAGGAGTAGACTTGACTGTGCGAACTCTGGGTGTCTGTATCGCGTGAGGCGGTAGCGGGCCGGCGCACGCGATGGTCGGAGTTACCGTTCCTAAAAGGATAGACGGTGGCAGATGGGTTAATGACGATGTGTAGGTTCAACCGCAACACGGGCGCGAGTGTAATTGGAATGCAAGAGATGCTCGCCTTCCAAGGACACTCGTGAGAGGTTGAACTAAGGTTCGAGGGCGGACGCGGGGTGAGAAGTGGGGACTACTTCTCACACGCGTTCGTATTAGGGTTCAGGCGTCTGGGACTTGTTCACGGAAATGGAACAAGTTCACAGATGTCTGATCGTGGCGCGAAGTACCTAGATCAAGGTACGAAGAGGGGATTCACAAGAAGAGAGGAGAAGATGCGATGCGAGTGTGAGCAGAACAATGAACTGCGATTCTAGACGAAGCTGAAGCTGGGGCTTTAGCTCGTCTACAGGGCCCTATTTATGCGTACAGAGGGCCAGCCAACTATCCTACAAGGTCACAGTACAGTAGCGAAGTCAAGACTATTGACTAAGGACCTGAGTCAGTTCTGATGACTCAAGAACTGACTCAGTGCGTCTGACTCAAGATCTGAGTCAAGAACGCTGACTCAAGATTTGAGTCATGATCCCTGAGTCAAATACACGTCCAAAACGGCGACGCACAGCCCCTAGAAGCGAACAGAGGGGCTGGCCAAGGAAAGGGGTCCTAGGTCACAACACAAGTCGAAAATCAGACGGAAAACAGTAAGAAATGGGCCGGGCGGCCCGCATAACCGTAACAGATCGTACACTTCGTACAAAGGTCCCACTTGGAACCTTAACAGTTCCCTGAGTGCGCATGTTATTGAGCGCCTGCGGAGTCTAGAGTTGTCGTAAGTCAGGTCTTTCTGATCGACATATGCAGATAGCCATACTTACCTTAACAAAGTTTACTAGGCAGCACCACTTATCAAAGTGCCATGTCGCTCATCCACACAGAACGCAGCCACTTGCTCGGCCTGGTGGTTGATGACAATAGCACAATAACCATTAATGGAAGTATGATGTACCTGGCGTACCTGTGCAATTACTGGATGAAAGAGGAGCTGTGGCAATCCTGGTCGCTCCATGGACGAATCAAAGCAGCATCACGCCTTGGAATCCCCGTCGAGGGAGTGCTCCCGACGACAAATCACCTAGAAGTTCTCAATAGGATAATCAAGAAGAAGTACTTGCCTCAATGGCAGCGCTCCGGAAACTGGCTTCGGTTCGACGTCCTAGTTTTTCATCTTGTCCAACACATCCTACCCTATCTATATGCTCAGGTCCGTCAACGAGATAATGCAGCTGCATGGAAAGCTGCTCGATTTGCCACCGCCGCCGGGGGTGTGACGCCGTCGAGGAAGCATGAATCTGGGGGACGCTCACCAACAACACATCAGCGCCTTTTTTTTGGTTTGAAGAGAACATTCGCCGAGATGGTCTGGCCACTGGGATCCTTCAAGGAAGGCAACTCTTGATAATTCCTAGTAGCCACCCAACTGAGGTCTGGGCAACTTGCGCAACATCATCATCCAATCCTGATGATCCGTCACATGAACGGTATTGGCTCACCTACAATTTAGAGGGCACCGCCACATGTACCTGCCCTGACTGGCTGAAGCGTGGGGGAGCATGCAAGCACCTGCAGGCACTGCGACGACATGTCCGTTATCAGATGGAGATACGACAGGTAACCTGCGATGACAAATTTCCTGCATCTCTGCAGGAGGCACAAGATAAGCACGCTGTGCTCAGAGACCAAGTTGATCCACCTACTCAACCCGTTTCTGTGAGCCTATATCCCAATGGCTATGCAAACCCAATGCCACCACCTACTATGGTACCATCAGCCCTCCCGGAAGTACCGCTAGAAATGGAATTGGGGAACGTACCAACTCTCCTGAACTCGGAAATTGAGATTGTGGCTCAAATGTATTCAGTCGATATGGGCTCCGATATTGATGGCCCACAGGATGACGCAGAGGGTGGTGGTGATACATGCCACGATGATGATATGTCACAGGTAGTCCTCCCCGATCGTACCAGGGTTGAACTGATTCTAAAGATGGGTTAGCAAAGCAGCAATATCCGTGGCGTTACTACCCAACTCAATCAGCGCCTCGCGTTCGATATCAAAGCCATTATCCTGAGGTTGTACGACATCCACATGAATATTTGTGAATTGGCGACAATCGAGAGGACAGACGACATTCAAACCCTTGAAACGATCATGCATAAGGTGCACAATCAACTTAAGATCAGGTCTCAACAGAAAGTCGAATCGGAGACTTACGATTCCCTAAACCCTGAAACAAAAGAGGTCCAGCGCGTCACAACCCCACAGAGGAAAATCAGGCCACTGCCCCCTTCCCCAGAGGCCAGGCAAATACGCAAAAAGTCACGCAAGACGTTCTGAAATGGTCAAAGTGTAATGTGATACGAAGGAGGAGGAGGAAGGAGGAATACGTACCGCAAATATACCCAGAAACGTTTTCTTTTGATACCTGTCTGAAATGGAGACGAAGACCGCGAAGGAGAGAGGGAGCGGGCAACAGACATCCCTCCTAGACAGCCAGACAATGTGTCGAGGCTGCCCTCGGATGGCGCCGTGCATATGTGGGAAGCGTGCCTTGTCCAGCTGTCCTTGAGGCGTCTGGGGATAGGGATAGGGAGGTGGGGTGCAACAGACATTCTATTCAAGACAATCAGACAACTCGTCAAGATTGCTCGGAATAGACGCTGTGCGGATGTGGCCAAGTGAGCGGGAACTTGTGTGTGCATCATCGAGGCTTCCAGCTAGGGGAGGGGGTGCAACAGGCTTTCCACCTGAGGCAGTCTGACAACAAGTCGTGACTGCTCGAGATGGAAGCTGTGCGGAAGGACATCGTACAGAGAATCAGTGGAGACTTAGACATGGTGGCGAGAAGTTCCTGTTATAGCGTGGATAATATTGCCCCAGCTATCTCACGGTCGCGGCTCAAGCGGTGTTTGAATGTTCAAATGTTCAAATGTTCAAATGTTCAAATGTTCAAATGTTCAAATGTTCAAATGTTCAAATGTTCAAATGTTCAAACGTTCAAGTCATCATCCTTTCAATCCCTTTTCCTCCTCCCGCACCTGCACCTGCAACTCTTCAACTTCAACCTTGTCCTTCTTTTCATAGTTCACGTCACGCCTCTCTCCATCAAACACTTGCAATTTTGACACGTCTCACGGTTCACACACAGTCCGCACGGGACTACTCTCGAGTCGCCTTGACACGTTGTCTGGTGACTTCGGGGTGGATCATTTGTTGCACCCCCTCTTTCCGTCCTGCGTCTTCAAGTCCTCGACACGTCGCACGGTTCACACAGTCCGCACGAGACTACTCTCGAGTCACCTTGACACGTTGTCTGGTGACTTCAGGGTGGATCATTTGTTGCACCCCCTCTTTCCGTCCTACGTCTTCAAGTCCTTCGATCTCCCCCCTCGGGTCCTGCACCACGTCAAACGTTTCCTTGCTAGGACTGCTTTTCTTTTTTTTTTTTTCACGGTGAGTGTTCGTGAATGCTTTGTGTGATTGCTAGGCTGAAAGCAAAGTAGTATCTTCACCGTGTCAAAAATTTCCTCGCTACAACTGCATATTTTTTTTTTCACGGTATGTGTTCGTCGACACTTTGTGTGATCGCTAGGCTGAAAGCAAGACCAGTATTCTCATGTCTTCTCCTCAACCCCCGTCTGTACACTACGAGTTCTGGGCTTCTGCCGATGACTGGCGTCCGGGCCACGTCATGCTGGCCGCCAACGTTGACTCCATCCCGTCTCCCCCGCCGCGGACCGTTCCTGTTG
The DNA here is from genome assembly GCA_022376515.1 of Lactifluus volemus. Lineage (NCBI taxonomy): Eukaryota > Fungi > Basidiomycota > Agaricomycetes > Russulales > Russulaceae > Lactifluus > Lactifluus volemus. The sequence continues at coordinate 55,112 of WTXI01000225.1, forward strand.
TCAGGGTGGATGGCTTGTGGGCCGAGCATGAATGGATGCTCTACCCGCAGCCATTTCTCCCTGAATTTCCTTATCTCCCATGGATTCGGCTCCCCCCTCGCAACCCCCCCATGACATCCTTCGTTGTGCGGTGGACAAGAAGATGTGGAGGCCCACGTATCCAAAACCAACATTCATCTGGTTCAGCCTGCGGTGCTGGATGACCTCAGCCAAGTTGGAAGCTGCCAAGGCTGCGGTAGAGATGCCGTTCCATGAATCATAACTTCCCCTTGCCTCTCATCTGTCCAGCATCCGCGAAAAGCTTACGCCCGGGCCTTTGAGACCGTCGATCGTCTCGAACGAATTTGACGCTTGGCGAGACTTTGTGGAAGTCTTCAGGAATGCCCAGCGTTCTCTCATGAACTCTTGCCTTTGCTGATTGGTGGGTGGACTTCAAGGCAGAAGATTAGACCCCCTTTTCGTGCACCCACGCGGGGTGCAATATTCTATGACGAAGAACGTTATGCTAGGCATGTGCAGTGGTCTTGCTCCTTCCTCCTCATCCCCTCTGCCACCTACTCTTTGGATCCTCGGAAGCGGATTCAACTGTCACCCCGCTCCCTGTCAAAGACAGAACCGATGACGCTTCGCCACTGCTCCACTCCCTCCCACATGGTACTATCCCCCGCACGTGGAATAGTCTTGCTGGATTTGAGACTGCCGCTCGGGGATATGTGATCGCTTGGACTCCTTCACCCAACGGAGGGCTACAAGCGACGCTTGGGAAAGTGGAAATCAGCACCATGATGAAGGTTAGTTGTATCGCTTCATCACCTGCTGCTCACACTTATGTCTTTCCATAGACGGCCGGAGCGCAAAGCGGGCTAAAATGTGGCAAGCTGCGCATCCCACTCATCCAACAACCTGGAGCTGCGCCGCAGCAAGGTGTAGACTCTGCGCCGGTCTGGTTCCCCAAACGACAGGAGATATGGGATCGAGCCATGTTTATGTCAATCCCTTAAATATGGCCCAGGCACAGTCACCACGCCGCTTTGCATTCCCACCACTCCACCTCTTTGGGGTGCTAAGGAAGAGAACCAGCGGACATTCTACTACCACTATCTCCTTCTGCGCCGTGAACTCAATGCGTACAGTGGATGGACTCCCTGGCCTTACACGGCGGAGTGGAGGTCCATTTTAGGTCACACCTATTGGAAGTCCATGTGGCCCAAGCCAGATCCAATGACCCCTCGCGTACATCAAGTTACGACCCCACCAAGTTCTGGATCTACGGCGGGCCCCTGTGTTTTACTGAGACAACGAATACGCCATTACTGATCATGGGGCCGATCCCACTACAGTTCTCGCTTGCAACTGTGAAGTTGAGATGGATACTGCGGATGATGTCGATGTCCGTCAGACCATCCTCTACCATCTCAACTTGAACATGCGTGGAAGAGATCAGGGAAATGGATCGCCTCCAGTTTCCACTCGATCAAGCAAAGCGATGGGATTATGGGGGGCGATGTCTCCGTCGACGGCATGACCGACATGTGGGGCCCAATCCGGAATGGCGGCGTCAAGTCGGGCTTCTTTGAGGATAAGACGGCATGGAGAACTTGGCTGCGCTGCCTGAGGGAAGTGGTAATGGAATGGGATGGGTTTGATGCGTGGGATTGGGGTAGTTTTACGGACTCAGGACCATGGGTATCAACAACTTTCACAGAAGGACTTTTACAAGCTCGCAGTGCATCTCCTCACTTTTTTCATCCACACATTTATTACGCGTCTCGGCTACTACCCTTCCTTCCTATTACATCCCCTATACTGCTGGGCCCTGTTGCTCGAGGCACAGAAAGAATTTGCGACAGGACCTTTTGGACCTTTTGATTCGCTACATACTGAAACGCATATTTTGTTTCTAATTGGACGTTTTTGCTTTCTACTCAATCCATTTGATTTGTGCGTTTGATGTGGGCTCTCATGGTACTCGTCACTTTCACGCCACTTAAGTCCCGATGGCGTGCAGGCACTACAAACAAAGGTAGTTTCATTTCGCATATTTGTATGGACCAACACTGATATAATTAATTTAGGTATCGTGCGAGACTTTGTTTGCTAAGTACAACGCTGGTATAACACTGATCTCAGGGTCACTAATCCTCATCTGAAGAGATCTCGATTACGACTACGGCTCTGGTGAGGTTTCGCATACGGGTTTTGTCTCGGAAGACATGAAGACTGTGGGATCTCGGGTTAACGCTCTCCGTTTGTTTTGGCTGCTCCAGTATCTTTTCGTTGTGCCATACCAATGGCACTTGACGACGGACTGCTATGATACGGCGTTTACGGGTGTTGTATTGGGCCCCACCTCGCTTGGTGTCCTGGGCTCACTGGACCCACTGGGAGATGGGCAATGTGCGTGTATCAAACTGGACGATGTCAACAAGTGGCAACAGGGCACTGACTGACGACACGCAGAAACTCTGTGATCGAAATGCCTGGGCAGGTGGGGTCGAAGATCGTCAGGAGCAACGCCCGGGCGCTGTCAACATCTACAGGCCTCAACGCAGCTTCGAGATTCTGTTGCAAAGAGTTCGTAGTGGTGAAGACATCTGGGATGGGAACTGTTGGGGCATACTACTGTAAGCATCTCGATGTTTCTGTTCATTAATTTGACTCACAATTTCGTCCTGTGTCCATAGTCCAACAGCTCCATGTCAGACCTTCCGATCGCAGAGTAGGAACTAGACCCGGCCTGAGATGGTGGCAGCACCTCAGCCTCGACCTGGGGCAGCTGAGAACTGGTTATCGTTGGCGTCGTTTCCTCCTCCTTAGTCTCGAGGTGAGTAGCTGCAGTGTGATTAGAGATGATCCGCTGCAAGTGTATTGTCACTGACCATTCTTTCTAGTGTTTCGCATGGGGGATCTTCCCATCTGGATCAGGTGAGCCCAACAGTTGTTGCAGTCAAGCGTAGCCCTAAAGGCATCATCTGGTGAGTACTTAATTTGTGATGATTGTACTTACCATCTCGAAGAGGATAGATGCATCGCGGTGTGTTAGGATTCGCTAATATGAACTTCTCCAAGTCAACTGTTGGGAAAGAATGTAAGTGAAGTGGTCAAATGGCTTGTACAATAGCTCACCCAGTATGAGCAGCTCGCGGTAGAACACATAATGCTAGGGCGTCCGTAGTTGGGGCTCTGAAGAGACTTCGGCACACATGAAACCGGGCAGGATGGTCTTTACCAGTGAGAAGCCCACAGAAGCACATCGGCATATCCCAACAACGCCTCTGGTGGTATGCGCTGAGATCATGCACAGCGACGCGCTCGCCACTGGGCTCCTCAGGGCTGTAGTATTGAAGTGTAAGTACATATGCACATGTAGGAAGATAACTTGGACTTACTATGGGACTGGCTTCAGCGGAAGGCCTTCACCCACAAATGACCCGATGAACGTTGCATTGCAAAGACTCCTCTTCAACTCCTTGAAGATAGGGTTATACACCTTGCGAGAGGGAGTCTGGGGTGTGTTGGGCGTGCCAGCGTTTGACATAGCGGGAGTAACAGGTGAAGAAGAGAGTACGCTGAGAGGTGAAGAGGGCTTAGAGGCGGTACAGGCATTGCCTATCGATGTTGTTGAATGAGCACCTATTTATGCGTGTCGTGAATATATGAATTTCAATCTGTTCTGCAGAGCACCAACTACCAGGTTAATGGCTTGCATTGCAAACAAGATTTCATTCCTTCGTGCTCCGTCCAGGGACAATTTTTTTTTAACATCGCCGTGAATCTATCATATTCCTAACAACGAATTATACCAGCCATAATTGGTAATACGGGGGCGGGAGGGACTAACTAACTAAGGAGGAGGGCACGTCGGGACGTCACGGTGACAGTCACATTCGTGAGGCGTGATCGGGGTTCTCCGACGCGTGGGAACGTACTGTGACCGTTACAATCACGTGGTATGATGTCATTTTTTTGTTACCACCAACTATCCCGTCAGCTTGGCCGAGCGCCAATGCTCACGTGATCGATGTGTTTCGCAACTATGTAATCCAAGGCCTTTTTTCGTCATTTGCACCTGGTTGCACACCGAGTTTGGTCGTGTCACGAGTCTGTAGTTCAAATATTCTTTGGAACTCCAGCGCAACGACGTCACTTCGGTGACCTAGTAATCTGAATATAGTATGCTGCATCATCTACTACCCTTTCGTTTGCTTCGAGAAGTTCCGAGAGACGATTCGATGGATGTCAGTTCGTACAACCCGATCAGCTCCCCAGGAGAGGAGCAAGAGATCTTCCACATGATTCAGCGGTTATCAGCTCCATTTCTCTCTTTCCCTATCTTGTGTGCGTTATGTTCCTCCCTCAACCTCTTTCTCGCACATGTACTTGGATAACACGTTCATACGTTGCGCTCCAACTTTCCTCCGCCTCCTCTTGTTCGTTACCGTTTGTGCTATACACGTCATCTCGTTGCTCTCAATACCGAATATCCTTGGATGCCTGTGCACGCGACATGGTTTTACGTGAGTCAAGGCATGATAAATGAATTGAAGGCCCTTGCGTTCATGCCAGCCCTTGTCATGAATATATTCTACTGGTGTAGGCAACCTCTCTCTCTGGCCAGAAATT